>JANZLQ010000056.1:16373050-16383592 GCA_026212715.1 Elanus axillaris
ATTACACGCTGTACCAGAAATGCCTTTAAAAAAAAAAAAAAAAAAAAAAAAAAGAGTACACCACAGTCTGCTTATGTAAGCATCCCACAGAAGCTGCTTTTCAGGAACAGGTCTCAAAATGTACATTGTATTTTCCTTCAGCCATGAGGATTGATCAGCAAGAACTATGTCTCTTGGGAAAATATGAACTAGATGCCAAAACAAAATTGATTGTAGAACTGTGAGATCAGAATCTTTCCACAGGAAAATAAAAGCACCAACGCTTCCAAGCCAAAGCAGATAATGAAACTGGCGACTGCATCCATTAAGTTTGAAATTATCAATCTGGCCGTTCTACAGTTAGAAGAGAACATTCAATCCCAAGAGATCCATATATACTGTGCTTTACCTGGATGTCAAATAACCAAAATGCTAAGCACTACTACAAGGAGACAATCAGTGGAGATAACTCTTAAACCAGGAGGAGATTTCCAAAATTACTCTTAGGTCTGTGGACAACAGAGAAAGAATTAAAACACCACCTTTTGTCCTGTCATTACAAAAAAACCCGATTCTTTCTTTTCTTTCTTCTACTGCTAGAATGGAAACAGAAACTAGTGACATGAAACTGACATGGTAAGTTTCTTAAGAGGTAAATTAAATCAGGGATATGCAAGCATGGTAGTAGTCACAACAGCAAATTGTAGGATTCAGGATGGTATTAAATCAAAGATAGCTAGGCTTTCAGAAACGTCAAACAATGACTGCACATTATGCCAGTTCTGAACTTAATAAAAAAATAAAAATCCTCTAGCACAATTTCAGGTGATTCCTTGTGCAACAAACTTTGTATATTTTCTAGTTGCAGAGTGTCTAGTAGCATATGCCTTAATAACACTCTTAAAAAACAGAGCAGCACTGAGCACAAATAGAAAAAGCAGTTAAACCAGACTTGCACATTTCAGGCATTTTCTGGTAGGCACTAAATTTCATATAGGGGTTGACCTTAAACTACCAGTCATTCTTCCATATTCAAAATCCTAGGTGACTCATAACATGAGATAAACCATTTTCATTACAGATGAGCTTTCAGCTCTGAGTTGTTTATTTGTCTCAGAAGAACCTTATCATGGCTGATAAGTCCCTTTGTAAGAGGTGGAATAGAAAAGAGTTTTTCACGGAAGACATGATAAATGCATTACTGACATACTACAGGAAAACACTTTTAAAAAAAATTAAAAAGCAAGAGCAGACGGAATACCAAGCCAAGTCATAAAACTACTGTAAAAAGGCAGGACAAAGATAATGATCAAAATAGGATGAAGACATTTCAGAACCATTTCTGACAATACATGGTCTAGTTCCCTGACCAAATTCTAAACTGCAAGGAGGGACCTAAATACCTAAAAGAAAGAAATCAGAAGTTTGATGTTTTTTGCTCTCAGAAGTCTGTGTAATGAATTCTTAGTAGCATTCTCTCAGACAGGCCATGGTAAAAAGAAAAATTTAGTTTCTCTCTATCTGGCTAGCACAGCTAACTGTCATATTTTTAATTGCTGCAGTAATCAGGCTGTTCAACACTGTTGATAATGATATGCTGATAATGAAATGAATTTTTTCTCTAGTCTTCAATCGCAAGAGCAAAAAGCTTTTGACAGTTGTCTTCAATTTTTCTCTTAGACCTTTGATTTTACATGTCATATCCAATAACATGACTTCTCTGAGTATATTGAGTAGATAAAAACAATAAAACAAAACAGGATTATTTATAAACCCGCATATTTTCATTTTGCCCTATTGTCTTTCCACCTAGATTATTGTCTGATTTCCCCACAACTAAAAAGATAAGGAATACTGATGTTTGAGGGAAAGTCTGAAGAAAAAAACAAGTGTCTGAGTAGCAGGAATGACTTTGAACTCCTTGGTTAGCAAGCAAATGAAAATTAGCTATCAGAATATGCATTGCTTTGAGGCATCTTCAGACAGATTTCCAATTTCTCTTTCTCTCTGTCATCATGATTAGCTTGGTAGGCAACATCTCACCTGCCCACACAAAACCACTAATATGTCCTCCAGATCCAGTCCTGGTGAAGCAATATCCAGCTGAAGGGAATTGCCCTCACACATTCCTGTTGGTCTGTCCACAATCTTGAAAAGCCAAAATAGAAGTAAATAATTTTGAAGGACAGTTTTATGCAATCTACCCAAACCTTTGTAAAAAAACAGAGTCTTGCATTCACTGCAAACACCACGTTTTGTCCTCACATCCCAAACAAACTCTCCCCTCAGTCCCTCCAAGTCTCACTGTCTGCAATGCTCTACAGGATTTCTACTCACTCCTCTTCCATGCCTTCTCCCATTCACTGGCTGCAAGATAAACTTCAATTTAATCTCCATGAGATAATTCAAAGACATTTTGGAAAAGACAGTATCTAGAGATTTCAAAATGTAGGTGTCCCTAAAATAAAATGAATAGAACAGCTTTCCTATCAAATCTATTATTGGAGCTCTGCAACCGCAAGCAAACAACATAGCAGCAATTTACATCTGTGGAAAGGTGATGGAGAAAATCATCCTGGAAACCAGTTCCAAGCACATGAACGGAAAGAAGGTCATTGGGAGCCGTCAGCATGGATTTGCAAAGGGGAAATCATGCTTTACCAATCTGATAATCTTCTACAACAAGGTGAGTAGCCTGTTGGATGAGGGTGGAGCAGCTGTTTACCTCAACTTTAGTAAGGCTGACCCTACAACATTCACATAGACAAGCTGACAAATCAAAGGCTAGATAATCACACAGTGAGATAGATTGAAAATCGACTGAATGGCCAGGCGTGGAGAGTGGGGATCAGAAGCACAAAGACCAATTGAAGGCAGGTCACAAGTGGTGTAACCCAGGGATCATTACTGGGGCTAATACTGTTTAATAGCTTCATTAATGACCTGGATGATGTGACAGAATGCACCTCAGCAGGTTCACAGATAATACAAAACTGGGAGGAGTGCCTGAAACACCACATGATTGCACTACCATTCAGTGGGACCTTGACAAGCTGGAGAATTGCATCAAGAGGAACCTCATGAAGTTTAATAAGGGGAAATGCAAAGTCCTGAAGAGGACTTTGGAGAGGAATAAACTCAGGCACCATATACACCAGGGGCCAACCTGCTGGGAAGCAGCTCTGCAGAGAAGGCCCTAGGCGTCCTGGTGGACAGGAAGTGTACCATGAACCAGCAATGCACGTTCACAGCAAAGGTGGACAACACTCTCCTGAGCTGTATTATGAAGAGCATTGCTCACAGGTCAAAGGAAGCGATCTTTCCCCTCTAGTCAGCACTGGTGAGGCCATACTTCGGAGCACTGCATGACCAGGTCTGGGCTCCTCAGTACAAGAGAGACATGGACTTAATGGAGTGAGTCCAGTACAAAGATAATTAAGGGACCAGAGCATCTCTCCGGAGAGATGAGGAGAAGCTGAGAGAGTTGGGACTCTACAGTCTGAAGAGAAGGCTCAGAAGGGATCTCATCAATCGATATAATGGGTCAGGCAGGGGTACAGCTCAGTGGCAGAGCATCGTCCATGCTCATTGCAGGGGGCTTGGTCTAGATAACCTTTAAAGGTCCCTTCCAACCTGAACTATTCTATGATTCTGTAAATACTTGATGGGAGGGAACAAGGATGGAGGAGCCAGACTTTCCAGTAGTGCCCAGCAACAGATCAAGAGGCAATGGGCACAAATTAAAGCACAGGAGAGTCCATCTGAACATGAGATGACACTTTTTACTGTAAGGGTGGTCAAATGCTGGCACAAGTTGCCCAGAGAGGCTGTGGAATTTTACTTCTGTGGAGATACTCAAAATCTGATGGCCACGGTCCTGGGCAACTGATACTGTATAGCTGACCCTGCTTGAGCACAGAGGTTGGTCTAGATGATCTCAAGAACTCCTTTCCAAACTAAATGATTCTGTGATTCTCCTGATATCCAGTAAGACTAGAAACAGTTTTTTGCAAGTGCAAGGCAATGCAGTCCCTTGTACAAGGGGATCAATTGCCAGCATAGAGACTTTTCAAACTGCAAATCTGACATACAGACATGAATGAATAAGCAAAGTTGATGAGCCGAGGATATCCTAAAAGTACAATTTGTTCTTCAGATGTATTCAGATAAACCCCAGGGCTATTGTCCCTGCTTATATGAAAAGGAGATTGGTAAGGACATGCTTTGGAGAGTTCTATTACAGTCCTCATAGTGGATGATTATGCAAGTTGTATACTGTACTACTGCATTTTTAATAGGGAACAGACTGTCACCACCATCTTTTTAGGCAGAAGACTACAATCCCCAGGCAAGATAAAATCTGCTGTTGCCACCAAGTTTCTGCAGGCATTGTGGAGCAAGCCGACTTGGAAACTGCTGCCTAATGCCTAAAGGAAGATAATTCTTACAGTTTACTTCACAGGTCTGGTAGGAAGACAGCTGAAACTTCGGAGGAGCCAGAAGCTGCTAATTTGCTGATTGGTGTTATCTTGTCTCTTTCCTTTATGCTTATGCCTTGTCAGCAAGGCAGCAGAGTTTAAAATCATACCCAACTTCTTTTCCAAGCCCTTGAGAACTATGACTTTGATGCTGTGGGTTTTGGCAAGACTGAAAAAACAGACAAATGCTTGATATATTAATGCCGAAATGTTATCTCTGTGTTATGTAGAGTATGAATTTAGAAAAGGCCAGCTATTATATATTATGCAACTCTTACCCCATATTTAATAGAATTTAAGGAATTTTTCACCCAGTAAGGAGATATAAACGGAGACTTACCCATACAGATGGGCTTTACAGCAAAGCAGCTAATGTATGGTAAACTCATACCCTAGACTATCACTGATAATTTAAGTAAATAATTAACTACTGCCAAAATATTGCAATACTTGTCTGACCATTCATCATCTGCTGGTTTATCAACGGTGATGAAAAAATTAGCCAACAACCATCATTACTTGTGGATGTTTGGGACAAGGTTAATTTCAACCAGTCAAAAGGGATTTCATAATTAATATATTTAGAGATGTGAAGGAATCAGGAAACTTCAAAAGTTCTAAAATTATGTGCATGGGAAAGGTAAGAGATTGTATGTACAAGTGATAAGGTGCTCTCTTCCTACATAAAAATGGAGCCAAAAAGCTGAAGATTATATAAGTGGATTAGGAAAGCTGTAGATTCCTCTCCCAGCTGCTTTGTTTGCAGATTTCACAGTGCCTTGATGTTATAGCAATAAATCAGGATGACTGTGTTTAGCCTACTTACCTTCTTTTGCAAGGACAAATCTTTGTTAACTGTCTCTACACAGGGCAGAATAGAACAAAGGACCACTGCAGCAAAGTATCAACATAAGGTTTGGATGATTTAACACAAACTGTGTAGTCTGGCAGGAACTTCCAGTATTTGGAGCTGCATTTTTCACTTTCAGCATGGCAGAGAACATACTGCCCTGTTCTCAAACACTCATTTAACTTTATTATGTAATGCCAGCATCAGAAGAAGTTGTCAACCCCAGTTTTAAAACCACAGCATTTACAAAGTGACGTAACATGAATTCCACTTTGACTTCAGATTCACAATATACAAGAAGTCATCTTATATTGTCTGCTTTTAAGGCAACAAAATATTTTAGGTCATTACAGTTCTCTACATACACAACACATGCTAGAAGAAATAGTATGGACCTTAACATATTCACTGAGTCCTCTGCAACATGCTACTCCGTGCTCTGTAACACGTTACCTATTAAGAAATAGGCTGTAATGGCAAAATACATCTTGTAAAATAGAGAGAAGGTGACAAGAAACATGGAGAAATAGATTTCCTTCATAATTATTTTCGCTTTAAAAGGTACAAAGATATCAACAAAGTAATATTGATTGCAGTATCACTAGTTCCCCCATGGTTTTTACTCCCAAGTCCATTCATGTTTTACCCCCACAACCCAAAGGAGATGGTAGTAAAAAAAACACGAGGAGGAATTCAACAGCCCGTAAGCCCACATGGCTGGGTACTAGGGAAGAGGCATAGTGGTACAAGCCAGACATTGACAGCTCAAGAAGTTTTAAAATATTGTATTTGGAAATATGTCATGATTTTGCCTTCCAATGATTTCTCTGCCCTTAGCTTTGCTTTCAAACTAGTTTCTTTAGGTTCCTCATTAAGAAACTCTGTTCAAGATGGAATTTCACAATCATAAAACCTCTGGCCTTCCACACATAGGTAAGATAAGATGCTGTCACTGAGTAATCCTTTACCATATGTAACTGCCACTAAGTGCTATATATGTAACGTGCAAAGGAATGTCTATGAGTTTAATAGAAACAGTGCAGCAGAGCTAGACACCAATGAGAAGATGTGACATTTAATTAGAAGCAATGTTTTGAAGAAAACACAAATTTACCTGCCCATTACTGTATCACCAACTAAAAGGCATGTCTACCATGCAGGTAAGTGATAGGAGCTGGGGGCATTATAGCCCACGCAGCCACTGTCATTTATCTGTAGTCAGACCAAGAACGTTAAATTATAATGCCCAAGGATCTCTCTATACATACTAAAGGTTATTTCTGGCAGGGCCAGTTAAACTTCATGAGCATCTTTGCTGTCACAGCTGGAGCACTTCAGATCATGAACTGTTTTATTTCAAGCTAATTTAGGTACTACATACTACATTGCCTTCTCACGTAAGTTATAAAGCAGATAATAATAACAGTCATACACTCTCAGCCTATGCACAGCATTTCATGAAAATGTCAGCAGTTAGTTACTACAGATAGACAAAGCAAACCATTTCCACATGTGAAAAGTGCTCAAGCCACAGCCCACAGCAGAAAGGTTGTAATGTCTCACATACAAGAGATATTTAGTGGCATGATTAAAATTGTGAAAATCACACTCAGCATTAGCACAAGCTAATCCAACATAAACATATCCTCACAGCAGAACCACTGCATTCCATTCCTTCAGAGTGTCTGATAGATGTTAGTGTTGCATGAACACTAATAACTTATAACAACTAAACACATACCCAACATTCCTTCCTTTTCTTCTGTTGGTGACTGATTCAAACTAAGGCCATCTACTGGAACCAAATGTTACATGATGACATAGCACTACCTTGGATTATTTCTTTGCAAAAGGTGTCTACATCCTTGGCTGCTATACAATGGAGTGCTAGAACACTGCCCTGTCAGGACTTCTGTTATGGTTCTATACAGCCTTGGCTTCTTTTACAATGTGTTTTTACATCATATCCACTCTGTATCACCTGAGGAAGGATTTCACAAACATTATCACAAAATATAAAGCTAATTTTACAGTTCTTTATTACCTCTTGTGGTTTTGTACCTAATTTCCCTACACTGTTCTTCTAATGAGAGAAGCATGCATCTTAGAAACTATGCCAAGGAACTTTTCATTAGAAAGAGCCCAAAGTAATTTACAGTGTATGCAAACTGTGCTGAACGTTTCTTATGTCCAGGCAAGAGGCATCAGTACAGGCCAACCTCGACTGGAAAGCAAAGACATTCTAGGTTTATAATATTTAACTCTCCAGGTATGAACTTAGTCAGCAGACCCAGATTTGAAAATTTTAACTTAAAAAAAAAAAAAGGCAAAATTTCACTGCTGAGAAGTCAGCAGGTACCACATTTAAGCAGGGCATGCAAATAAAAGCTATTATTATTCTTTACTAATTGTTAAGTTTCCAAGTGATCTCAGTATTTCACTGTAAAAGACAGGAATAATGAGTTCTCTCAGGTTGAAGTATAAAATAACTGGGAGTATATCAGAGTATATTATAATTCAGAATGGTTTTTTTTTCCTACACTACACAGTAACTCCTGATTTTTGCTCATCTTTCCCTCTTTAGAGTTTTATAAAGCCTCTTCAGAAATAGTTTTGTGATTGTGTTTATTCTGACTGTTGAAGAAATTGTCCAGTCATTAACAGATGGGTTTGTTGAGGTAACACTAACAACATGACTTCTGACATTAGACAATAATTGTAAATCTGAACCACAGTATGAAAGAAATGGGGGTTGCAGATATAGGACATACAGATAGGGTGGGCAAATAATTAATAATCAGTTAGGATGATAAAATTATCCTAAGTGACCTAGACCATTTAACTGTCAGTGAAATTCATGGTATTTATTGTATTAACAGAGATATCACTATCAATAAAATTAGCCGATCATTTTTTATTAACCAGACATAGCACCAATGAACTACTGAAATAATGTGTAAATGGTTCTTAAAATTTATATTAAAAAGTTTTGCCAGATAAAATGTCAGTGCTATGCTACTGAAATAATCTTTAAATAGTTCTTAAAACTGATATTACAAAGTTATGTCAGTACTATGCCTGCCACAATGTTCTAAGTGTTTTCTGTAGTAAGTAAGGAAATTCATACTTTAATTTAATAGTGTAGCATGCCCTGAAGAGAGATAAAGCATTTTCAACAAAGAGAAAACATCTGCAAAGACACTTTTTTATACAGGCATGTGATAGACAGACTGAAGTGCTCATTAAGTTAAAAAAGAATAACGTTATTTTCTGATGAATTAACAAAGCTACCATGTATCATAACTTAATTAATCAGAGTTTCAAGAGTTCTTATTTATGTATTTGTTCTGCTTTGCTTTACTTTTGTGTATCAACCTTCTCAGCGCTGTAACACAATTCACTATTCTGGTTTCAAAAATAGTCAACCACGTTTTTAATTTCCAGCACAAGTAAACTAAGCTTTGTTAACAGGTAGACTTTCTTCCTTTTCAATGAGAGGTTACAAAGGTTATCATGAGGATAATCTAGGCAGTCAGAGGACTGAAGATCAACAAATTGCTTTTTTTAAAAAAAATTTTCTTATGTAAGTATGATGGCTGAGATCCAGTTCTGCTACTCTGAAAGCTACTCTGAGTCAACAACACAGTAGACGTTTTGGAGAAGTTACAACAAACTAAAAATACGAATTCTTATTGCTGCCTTTTACACCATACAAAAAGTTTGTTTTGAAATTTTTTTTACCAAAAATTATTTCAGAAAATTACTTGCAAAACCAGAGTAATTAATGAAATATGCTTTTTCCTTTGACTTTTTTGGACATCAAATATGCTGTCAGAAGGCAACTGGCGAAGCAACAACTAGCAGGGTCATACATGTTTGCAGAGGTAACATTTAGGATTGTAGGCAGGAAAATAACTAGAAGAATTCAATAAAAATAGGGTAGATATTCCTGTTCTTCAGACTAAGAATTAAGTTTCTTACATGTTTGGGCTTCTGCTAAGGGACAGTTTCTCAAGAAAACTGATTGCAGCTCTCATCCTGGGACATGTAAAGCTCAAAATCTGAACTCAAACTCAATGTAGAGCACAGCCTTGCATGGCAGAGGGAGGGACTGCAGGGCCCAAAGAAGACCCATTCTGTCTTCCATGACTGTATAGCAGAGAGTTACTGGATGTAAGCTCCTGCTCATCTCCCAGGTTTAATGAAGAATCAGAATCAACTGTTACAGAATCACTAGCTCTTTTTAGACACGTTCCTCCTTCAGCCATTATTTTAGTCATAACATAGCCTTGGTGAATGCAGATCACTTGACAGGAAAGTAAGGTAAGGTTTGTGGGACAAGTACTGTCTTCTACAAGAGCACCTGATATAGTTGGAAAAAAAGACAAGTTTAGGGCACACAATTTTTTGTTAAGGTTTGAAAGGATAAATAAAGGTTTGAGCAAGTTGATCCCAGTTTATTTTAATTACTTCTAAAAATTGGACAATTTAGAAGAAAAATGTGATTCCCCTGTGGCAAGGGAAAGTCAATGAGGTAATTAATAGGGCAAAGAATGACACAGAGAGACAGAATAGCTACTGGTAATATTAGAGGTTCTTGTGAAAGACAAACAAAGAAATTATATGGAAATGACTAAAGAACTTCAAAAAAATTAAACACATTTAAATAACCATCATGGAATTCAAATGTCATGAGACACAAAAAATTATTACTGCTTCCAAGAAAATACCAAGAAAAATAATTTTCTTGGCAATTCCATTCCAGTTGAGAGAGTGAGATAGTAACACTGAAGAACTGTGTAATAACTGAAACCTGAAACCACTCAGTAAATCATTTAACAGAGTTTGGCATATAGGATCAGAAAATGCTTAAAAGAAGGCTCTCCCCATCAAGATACAAGTTACTGCATTATGAGTCTGAGATACTGAAAAATTCTTTGTGTTAGCTTTATTTGTTAGAAAGGTGAAATATTCCAAATTTGATTAAATTTCAAGTTGTTCAAACTTTTTGTACATTTTAAACTTACATCTTGTAATCTTCTTGTTTTCTTATTTTTTCCAGAGTTAAACAGTTGATCACATACTGTATTGGGTCTGGCTGAGATGGAATTAATTCTCCCCATAGCAGCCCTCATAGTGCTCTGTTCTGCATTGGTAACTGGAAAGGTGTTGATAACACACCAGTGTTTTGGCTACTGCTGAGCAGTGCTGGCACAGCATCAAGGCTGTGTCCCC
>JANZLQ010000056.1:16383692-16401426 GCA_026212715.1 Elanus axillaris
GACCCACGAGCCTGTTGTTATATTTTCTCCCCCCTGTCCAACTGAGGAGGGGGAGTGATAGAGCGGCTTTGGTGGGCGCCTGGCATCCAGCCAGGGTCAACCCATCACACATACCCAACTAAAGGAGGTGGCATGTAAATCTAAGATGCAGCAGGAAGCAACATAAGTAATTCATTAGGTAATCTCTGATGCTCTACTTAATCACTGTCAAAGCTTGGTATTTCTACTACAATAGTATTTCAAAAACCAGTATTCTTCAGATGAGGCCAAGACTCTTGTCCTAACAACTACTGTAAGTTTTAATGATTTTTGGGGAGAGTAGAGATGTCCACTCCAATGTCAAGAGGTAAATCTCACTTAAAGATGTATTTTTGTCTCTCAAATCTTTGCACTGCAATATCAACTAGACATTGTGCTTTACTTCTTGTCCTAACAAGTCATGTTGCTGACATACAGCAGTTTGTTCCACCCAAAAGTGGGGACAAAAAACCTCCAGTGCTTCATAAATTATTTACTAAATATATCTTGAGGTGAAAGGAACATGCAGAATGCAAGATAAAGACACATATTAAACAAAGAAATAATAAAAAGAAGTGTAACTTTTTGTCAACAGTTTGCAGTATGTACTGTTTCAAGCATAACCAAAATCCTAGCTGTGTCTTCAAAGACTGAAGTCATACCAACACAATTCCAGAAAGTCCTTTAGCAGTACTGCTGAAAGCTGTATAATGAACGTAATTCTTTATGGTAAATCTTACTTTTATTGCTCTGTAATGGCAGCATTTTTCAATGCTGCACTTACCAGTGTTATGAAGAGGGAATGAGCTAACACCATTTGATATCCTCTGGTTTTGAAAGCATTTAGTACTGAACAGTGCTGTGTAAGACATAACGAAAAGAAACACCAAACAGCACCAAGACCAGGAAGGACACCTATCAAATATGTCACATTGTTTCCCTTATATACTCATAATGTGAACTCTGACTGTATTTATATTCTGTTGCTGTAAATTCGTTTCCTCTAATTAATATGAAAAGTTGAAGCCTTCCTATGGCTTTTCACTTTCCACAGAGTTTCACTTAAGCAGCCATTGGTTCATTACTAACATTATTCCACTGAAATCACATTATCATGGTATAAACATAAGCTGCCACAAATTGCACAGAGGCTTTGGGAAATCTGTGAGCAGGCTTTATTATACGGGAAGACAGACTGCACGAAGAAACACCACTCAATGAGCCAAAATTTAAGATCTTAAAAGTTGCTACATCTGAACTAGTGAAAGCTTTTTGAGAATATAGATCTCTACGCTTTGCTAATATGAAAACCTTCTCTGAGGGACAGTTTAGCTACGGTAACTATTTTATTATGAAAAAATGTTTGTTTTATAAAGATTAGGTATTGACTAAAAAGAGTTCTTACTACAAGTACAGAATACATATTCATATTACTTAAATAGACTGCAAACCAATAATGTTATGTTCCTTACTGAAACCAGGTTAGATGTACTGTAAGGTTCCTGTAGAGCACTAGAGAATACCTCAACATCTTAATTCTTCTCTTTATTCTCTTCCAATTCTTCACTGAAATGCTCTTGCATCCCAACCTCCCATTTGGCATCATTCTTTTCTTTGTTACACATTTTCAGCTTGCACATTTCTGTAAATGAGTCAACTGGTTGCTAATATGTACTTACTAATTTGGCAGATGGATGCGGTCGCATTTTATAAGCTCCTGGAATGCTGTGGGGTTTTGATGACCTAATCATTCATCACAGGCCTACATTTCTTTTGGCATTAGTTTTTTAACCAGAACTCATTGGAAAGGTTTTCAACTGGCAGAGTGAATTCACACTGCAAAGATCGCCCTGAAATTTGTGCTTGGTAGTTTGCATGTAATATGTGCTGGAGTAGACAGTATTTGTGTAGTGAAAATAGTTTACTCATTTGGCACAAAAAGATATGATAATGCCATTCATTGGAAAAACATACAGATGGCAGTTGGATTGTCTCAGCAAGGGTTCATATTCTGTATTCTCTCACTCAAGTAAAGTTGTCTTGTTTGGTTTTCACGATGATTCGTCTGATGCTGCCTGGTGGGCAACTACAGTGCTAAAAGCCTAGTGGGGACAGAGAATACAGCCTGGTAGGCATTCCATGACTTCTCTGATGCCCAAATCTGCACTTTGAGTAAAAGCTAACACTTTTCCAAATACATTCTTGCCTATTCTGACTTCCTTTCCTGAGATCTCTGTGACATCTTTCATTCTGTTGTCATCTGGAAATACTTTATGCTTCTGTTTGAACATCAGTTCATAAATCTCTTTAGAAAGAAGGATCATTCCAAAGACAAGTCTTGAACTCACTATATCTACTCTCTTGCTTTGTGTATGTTCAGTATGTGATCAGGAAAATCTGTAAACACTTACTGATTGACAGACTGACAAATTTTACCTAATTAGTACTCAATAGATTTAGCCAGTCATCTTCAGTACTTGAAGCAATGTTCTACCAATGTAAGACCTTGCTTTTCTAATTCTAAATATCTGAAGATTTGCCTGAGTCAAAGAGAATTATTCAGTGGTATTATGCCTCTCGCCAAGTTTAAAGATATTTCAGACCTGAAGTGAAAACGTAATGGGATATGAACTGCACAAAAAATAAGCATGAGATAAAAAAGAGTGGATGTGCAGAAAAATAACATTATGGAATACTGTTTGCATTCTGGATGTTATCTTGGAAAAAAAACATCCTTTGAAAGATTACTACACATTAAAAAATCTACTAAACTATACAAATAAATGACTTATTTAAGATGGTTCACTTCAGAAGCAGTGTATTACCACCTGCACTACTAGACTAAATGGGAGTAAAACTTTCAAAAAAATGCCTCACTTAAAAAGATCTTCTCCCAGTTAGTCCCAACTAGTTTTTCTCCATGAAAGAAAAACAATAATGAACAAAATTATTTTAATACACATCCATACAACAAATAGATAATGTACCTACCAACCAACCACCACCTACACACACACTGTACTTTTTGAAATCAGATATACACAAACACAATACATGCTATGGTTAAGACAGAAACTGAGCCACAAAGATAGCTTGCCCCATGCAGTACAGGAGATCTACAAGAAAATTAGAAATAGAATTCAATTCTTGCAAGCCCCTGTTTTAACCACATCATCCCCTTTAGGAATTCCCTGTAGTAAAGAAATTTCTTTTGATGTAGACTTTTTTTTCCTTTTCAGAAAAAAGTTCTAACATAGGAACAAACACTGCACTCTGATTTTTTGAAGTGCTTTCAGATTTATGCTGTCCTAAATGTGAACAGAAGTTGCCCTATAAGTTTTACAAATACTTGGCTAGACACCAAACAATGCACTTACATAAGGCCATATAATCACCTGACACTTGTAGCTGCCTCACTGATTTTCCAAGAATTTTAATCCTCTTTTCCTGAAACTATCCCTTTAGTGAGAAAATATGTTTATTCTATTACTTATATGCTTGCTTTGGAGACAGTTTCATTTATCAAACAGGAAAATAATATTTTCCACTCTTAAACATCAGAAATCAAGAGATTTCTTTGTACAGCAAAGTACAAAGTGTGGCTTGTCATATAAAAAGGTCCATTCCTCAACTGTGCACTCCCAGGCTGCTTCTACACATTTAAAAGCCTTTCCACAGAATAATGAAGCTTCACAGCTCTTCCTTCCTGCCAAACAGACAGATCATCATGCCAGCAAGTAATGCATATAGCTGGTGCACAGCACTTATGAGACTGTGGAAAGAGCAAACCAGCGATAGCTGCTTGATGGTTGGAGGCAGAACTAACTTGAACTTCGTATTATCATAGGGTTTTGGTTTTATAGAATGTTTAAATATATAGCTAACCTGTTCACTTTGCTTTAGTTCATACTTTATGTCAGATGTAAAATGTAATGGGTCAGATCTGTAGCTGCATGAAGTCAATGGAAGTTTTAACTACAGACTTCAAAGAAACCAAAATCTGTCTCATTATTACTCAAAATGTTTCTAATTAGTGACTATACAACTGGAGCTATACATTAACAATTATTTTGGTCTCTTTTTCTGCATGTGTAATTTACAGTTACATCTTTGCAATCACTAAAGGTCACAAAAGTGACAATAGAATGTATTAAGAAATCTCTGAAGGACAAATTGCGGGATGCCAAAACAATACTCCAGGGCATTACCACTTCACTTTAGAAAGGATTACTGCATGCTTTTCTTACAACAACAGAATAACAGATTGGTTGAGACTGGAAGGGACTGCTGGAGGTCTTTGGTCTACCTTCTGCTGAAAAGAGGGTGAACCAGAGCAGGTTGTTCAGGCCATATCCGCTCAGGTTTTTTGTACTTCCAAGGATGAAGATTCCACAAGGTCTCTGGGCAACCTGTTCCAGAGTTTGACCACCATCACAATAAAAAATAATCTTCTTATTTTTAAGTATTTCAGTTTGTGCCCACTGCCTCTTGTTCTGTCACTTCTTTGCATTGATGTCACCTTGTAGTTAGTTGTACATATACTGGGGGAATGTTTGGAAATCTCCACTGTTGCAAAACCACCAGCATAACTCCACTTCAGTTGTACAAAAGATCACTCAAAACATCATACACTGTCAATCACTAGTGTGACAAAGCAAATTTAAATTCCTACCATACTCCTACATAAGCACTTCCTACTATTACTCCTGCAAGCAGTTTTTTTCCTAAAAAAAACAGATCTATGTCATAACACTTCTCTACCATCTGAGGTTCCAGAAACCAGAAAGGGCTTGTCATCCAAAGGGGTGGAGGGTGGGTGAGGAAATGAGCTATGCCTAGAAAGTCAGAGCAAGTTCTCAGAAAACAAGTTTTACTCCTGTAGCTTCATGATCCATAAAGTAGGAGGAAAAGGAGGAGAGCATGAGCTGGGAAGAGCCACTGACAACTCTGCAGCAACTACCATTCTGTGCTTTCCAACACTTCCCCCCCTTAACGTCAGCAAAGCAGCAAGAGGAAAGGACTACAGGCTGTACACAGTGCTGCAGCTCTGGCACAGAAGGAACAGACAGCAATTGCTCCCAGCAGACCAATACCCTTGCCTATGCCCAAATACAGTCTTCAGTAGAAATTTCTCTAGTGCAAAACCATCTAGAGGTTTATGGCTACACCAGGCACTTCATTGTTCTAGCACTTGTGCAGATGCAACAGTTGAGGTAAAAGGAGAGCAAAAGGAACAGAACAGTGCACAGGGATTCCTAATGCTATCTCATCCCATTCTGCTCTGACACCACAGAACTGGAGGCCACCAAAGGATGGAGTATGTAAGGACAAAAGTCCTTAAGAGCAACTACAACAGGAATTGCTCCGCAGAAGGAATATTTTTCTGTGTGCACATAAGGGATTCCATATTGTTGCTAAGGCCTGAAACACCCACAGTCTCTAATATGAATGAAGCTTTGGTGACCCAGAACTCAGCTGCCTTCTGGGGGGATTATGCAGATCAAGTATGGAAACTGTCCTGTGGTACTCATGAAATTCAAACTCAAACAACAAATCAAAAGGAATAAAAAGTTGCTGTTATTTATTAAAGTTTCTGCCTAATTGAAACAGTTATGCATAATGGAATGAAAACAGTTAAGAATTAATCTGTTGCTATCCATTACTAAAAAGTTATTTATTCTTTTTGTTGTTTTCAGTAACTGCACTATACCGCTGAAAACTGAATATCCTCAATAAAAAATGCAGTTTAAAACTTCACTACAAAACTTATCATACTAAATAATTATTTGAAATGTTGGCAATATTTGTGTCTTCATCTTCACTTTCCTAAAGTATAGTTCTTTTACATTCAAACTTGTATTGCTTCTGGGATGCATTAGGTATGACAGGAAGTAATTATAAAATTGTTTAAAATCTTAGACCATTAGTTTTGTGCAAATAGAGCTGACTTCAGTTTCTTGCTTGAAAGATTTTTTGACAAATGCAGTTGTTAACTGCCAGTTTTCTAGTGGGAAAACCAAACATCATTTCAAGCTATGATATTTTGTTTTCTCCATCTCATCTGAAACATTGCTCCCAACTAGTTTATTAAACACTGAATACAACTCCAACTCAGCACATTTACCAAGTTAAGCAGTAATTCAAACTTCCATTCCTTCTCAGGGCCAACCCTGCAGAAAACAACATCTGCCTGGAGATCTGCAAATTTTCTTCTGCATGATGAGAAGTACATTCTGGCCAGAGCATCTAGCTTATACAGCAGAACAGGCACATCAAGGCCCTCTAAAATTCCTGCGTGGTATTGACTTAAAATGGAAAAAGCTGAAAGTTGAATTTACATGAAATAAAGCATGTTAGACCAGTTGTTAAAAAATAAATAAACAAATTAAAAAGAAATCCAGTTTTAGGGATGTGTGTTTCTGTGTCCATTTGTATCTCAACTGACTGGGCAAAAACTTTTGTTCTACCTGGAATTAAAGAAAAAAAGAAATTGGACACTGCTTTAGAAAAACAACTGCCTAATTTCATTCAGTACTACCTAACACATTCCACGAATAACAGGGAATTTTTAATAAGTATCATAAATTTGCTTCACAATTAATTTCTAATTGCTCTTAAGCATCTTCAGAGACTTTTTTCCTAGGGCCTGCTCCTAACTCCCAAGAGCCAAATAGTGGAACTACAAGATAGCGTCTCTGCTGCAGGAGAAATAGCAGTGGCTTCACAAAGCAGTATGTGTAATTTGATAGGGTGGTGCTGGCCAGTTTGTAATATGGGCTAAAGCAGGAATACAGGTATGCACAGCTAATACTAATGAAACTAATGCTGACTTCTTCAGAGGGAAGCTCATACACATTATGAACAGTTCAAAAGATCCTCTTCTTTCCTTTAACCTGCGAGACGCAGCAGTGGTCTGACCAGAAGACAACAGTACATCAAGGAGCTAGTGACCTACACAGCAGTTAACCTGAGTAGGTCCACCAGGCGTGGACTGCACACCCCATTTGGCTTTCAGACCTGTGTTGTGTGGTACATACCACCCAGCTGCAGGATAAACCCAGCCAGCTCATTGCAATCAGCAGCTCTAACTTGGTACCAGTGATTCCACCACTTGCGTGTCCTTCCCTTTATCTAAAAGTACAGCAAGGAGTTCTCATGTGAACATCCTTTCTGTTTGACAGCAGAAATGATGAATCGAGCTGTTTACTTTTAAGAAAAGCCTTTAATAGCTCGAATAACCAAAAGGGGGTAAGCCTTTCTAAAATAGGACCTGCACAGCACACTGCATGCTGATCACAGGGAAGATAAACTACTGAAATTGTTGGAATGCAGAAAAGCACACTATACCACTTTTACATACCTAAGTACAAACAGGAGCAAAAGCGGTAATTTTTTTTTTTACATGTAATAGCACATTACTTTCTTCATTTAAAACTCTACTTTTTGTTTCAGAAAACACTAAGCCTTACAAAAGCTGATGCAAACTGTTTTTAAAAAGGTTGTAAATACTTTGTTCACAGGTACATACATATATTTTCATGTATATATTTTAATAGGATAATGACATGGGAACTGTAGGAATGAAGTATGCAGTGGAAACAATAGTGGAATCTAAGGTAAAACTCAGTATTCTGAAAACCCAAATTTTCAAAAAAATCAACTGACTAGAACATCTAAGACAATGACAACGTACAAGTACTTGTTTAAAAACAATGATCAATGATTCTACATTGTTATTTGTTACATAAATCACCTTAAAATTATTACTTTAAAGCAAGATTTCTTAAAACAGACATTCTGGGGAGGAACTGTTATTTGCAGTAAGAATTTATAAAAGCATTATGGCTTTCTATTGAGATCTACAGAAAGGTAGCAACTGACTCAAAATGAAGCAGTACCAAGACTGAAGACTTGTTTCAGATTTACTGGTGCATGTTATCACTCATACTCTTCTGTTTGGGGCAGGAAAGCAAGGATCAGAGGTTCCTTCCAGTTAACATTGTGCTCCCAAAACTCTGTGGACACAGGGAAATATGAGCTATGGTATAATCAGAACACAACCCATATTTTGCTTTAGGTGACACTAGAAAGTAGGAAAGTAGCCACACCCACGACTTGCTGGTGTTACACCATGTGGAAAGAGGTGATTTCAGTGAGAAGAGGGACAGCTCAGTCCCACTAGTGTAAATACAATCAGAGATTTGCGTATGACTTTGGAAAACGTAAATTAACTACCTTCCCTTTTGCTTCCACCACCTCCCCAATAATTATTTATTCTACCTAAACTTCCCTCTTCAAATACCTAATATTTCTCTTGCAATGTAAGCCTTTTTAAATGAGAAGGCTATTTGGATAAATTAGACTACAAGCTGCCACCTTCTTTGCTCCCATTTCACCATTCTTGACATGCAGACTCTGATATGCTGTACTCTATCACCACATAGCTTATTCAGAAACCTTTCATTCTGATGTGTTATTGTTTACTTAACCATAACAGTTTACTTAACTCAGTGACTCTGCTTAAGATACGAATCAGCCCTACAATCAGTATAACCTGCTTTTAAGCCTGTAATCAGTTGCTGGCCTGACTAATAATTTTGTTAATGATGTTGCAGAACTCAAGAATTCTGAGAGTCTGTTACCTCTGATGCATTACTACTGTAAACATCAGAGTATTCCACTCACCATTTTTATCAGTTTTTTATCATTTTTATCAAGGTTATCCAGCTACCAAAAAAAGAACCTTGGAGAGGTTAGGTTTTTTAAATAAATATTTAAATACAAGAAAAACATGTTCCACCTTCTATTTCTACAATAAATAATAAATCTTTCCATCTAGTCTACATACTTAACTTTTGGCTTAGATTTATGGCCAGGAATTGGGTTATTAAAGCAGTACCGGTGGGAAGATAAAATATTTCAGGAGTGATAAAACTTGACACAGTGAGCCATACATCAAATCTCCACAGTTGAGAGCCCCAGGACACAAACCAAGTACTTTGTTAACAATAAGGCTCTGCAACGTGTCACAAAGGAAAACAACAGCTTGTCAGGTCTTCAGCTCTTCAGTGAAGGACAGGCATGAACTGAGTGTGAGGTGGGGCTCTCAGGTGATATACCAATACCAGCCCAGCAAAATGCAAACATGAAAGAGATCCAGCTGGCATGCTGCAAACTCCAGAAAAATAGCAGGATAAGCTGTTCACTTAAAACATCATGATTTTTTTTATTAGAGGTAGAAATATGAAGAAAAATAGAATATATTATGTGATTCATATGCATGGGCTCATCACAGTCTTTCAGCCCTTGTAAAACCCTTCCAGGACAATCAGGAGTTGAAGGACATGAATCATTAAAAAAGACCCCTAAAATGTCATGCTTATATGTAGTATGACAAAGACAGAACACATAAGAAAGTCAGAATCCATTTGGGATGGGCTACTTACCACGGAGCCACTTGTGAGAAAGTGTGATCAGCCTAGACTCATATGACAAACTCTGTACCACTGCATGAATAAATTATGTTTAACATATGTTGGAGGAAAAAAAAAGTTTTATTGCTTTTTTCAGGAATACAAATTAAGTGTTCCTTTGTCTCTATGTAGATCATTTGTAGACAACAACCAGAGACCAGATACTCATTTATCTTGTTGTATAAATACATGAAGGAGATGGGTAGGGGAAAGACTGAAACACTGAATGTTCTTTACACAGTCATGCTGAAATGAAGAACTTGAGTGCTCATTTCTCTCCTGTATGACCCCGTGCTCTGCTGAAAAAACTAATGGTCTCCAAATTCAATCCTGTCATCTGCTGTCTTCGGCAGAAGTGATATAAAAGCATATATTTCCTGCAGTATGCTTGTAGGAAAGGTTGAAAAGATGTGGCTCTCATATCCCAGCCTATAGTACTGTGTGATGCTACTAATGTTCAAGAAACAAATAGGACATAAATAACAGTAAATAGGCACAAGCCAAAGTAGAAAGGGGATATTGAATAGTCAGAATAAACTCTAACATTCATCTTGTTGCCAAGAGGTAAATTATTACCAATTAGGCAATTTAATTAATGTTTTCTGCCACGTTGATTAAATTTAAAGTAATCACTTTTTGTCCAGCTCATTTCTTCACATAACACCACATTTAGTAAAGAGTACTATTCACAGTCTTTGAAGAAAATTCATGTATTGTCTGTTCTCATTGACGAGAAATAGTTGCCCAGCACTCTAAAACCGTTGAAGGAAAGACGTTCATTGAATAAGGAAAAAGCACATATACATGCAAACTCTATGGAACTCTATGAATGAGAAATACATAAGACAAGGAGCAGTTGCTCCTGATTCTAAAGAGTTCACCTAAGAAGAATAAAGTAAATCCAAATTTTATAACTATATCAACTCCTTTTGTATTTTTAAAGACTGGTAACTTTATCATTAATTACATGGAAATTCAGTGATTTATCTAGTACTAGCAGCACTGATGTACACTGTCTGGTTGTAGGCAAAGGTACTTAACAGTCATGGTCAATAGCATTATACCCCATTCCAGCCTGAAGTCCAGTCTAGGAGTAACAAATAATTTTTTCCCCCCTCACCACTATGAGTAGGCTGCAAAGTATTTTCTGATTTCTATATGCATTTCTTAAATGTATTTTAATTGACTGAAACTCTGAATTTAATTCCACATTTATTACTGACTACCCAGAAAGGAAAGGTTTTTTTCAAGAGGCCAGATATCAAGCATAATAACCTTTTTTCCTTCCTTCTCCCCTGGTTTAAGATTTGGTTTTACAATACAGGAATACTTTTAATGCAAATATGATGTAATGACTGTAATTTTTCCCTTTTTTTTTAATTGTGTAAGAATGAACAGCAATAATTATTAGAAATTAAAAGAGAACTCTCCTATTTGGCAAATCATTATCTTTTACTTTTGCTATACATTATGTTAAAAATAATCAGCTTGTACTTTTTCTTTAATGTGAATACATCAACATCCAGAAAAAAATAATTAGTATATGCAACAAAACTGTTAGCCAGCAACTTTCAGCTGAAGGAAAACATCTTGATAAACTGAAAAAATGCCAACTTGCTTTTCGCATACTTTCTCAGTAAGCAGTTTTTATTTTAAAAAAATCCTTTAATTAAAGTCTTTTTAGTACTTCCTTAACTATTATGCTTTTTGTTCATTATTCAGTCACAGTCCTGCACTAAGACCTTTAACTTCAAGAATAAATAACAGATTATTCAGAGCTCTGTACCTCTTTAAATTTAGTATTTCAAACTGGAAGTGTGTTACTATTTGAATAATTACAATGTATATTAATAGGAGCAAATATTCCACTTAAATATTTAGCTTTTAAAAATCTATATATTATATGCGACTCTCCTACCAGGCAACAATGGCAGAAGGAAGGAGTCCAATCAGTCCAAGGATTCTCTTCCTAAAGAAAAGACAAATATGACTCATGTCATCTGGAGCCAAATTACTTTTTTTAAACTGGAGAAATTTAAACCAAAACCTTGATCACATTTTAAAGTCTGTTGTCCTGCACACATTAGAAACATCCAGATATCTTTTGGAATGCACAACCATCTATCATCATAAATGGGAAAAGAAAAAAATACAATAAGCATGAAAACAGGGAAATGAGTGACTTATTAGTGTTTCCAGGACAGTCAATATATTTCCACAATATCAAAGTATCATTGTCAGATTTACCAAACCCCACTCATTAATGGCAGTTGATATTAATATCCATACAAGCATATCCATATATATCCAAACGTGCCAATATTAACTGTGACAACTGTGTAGCATTTTAAAAGGGGACACATTCAGTCCTGGTACAAGCAAAGGAACGAGTTAACTGGACACTTAAAATTATATCATTGCAAACTGGTTTTCAGTTTTCTGTTTTTCCTTTCCCAACAAAGAATCTAGAACTCCACCTGAAATACCCACATATGCTATACAGTATGTACGATGAAATTTGGTGCCATCCTGAGGCATCACAGTTGTCTAATGCTAGTATGCAAGAAATGCAGCAGTGTTAGTGCAACTCCTTAGAAACTTAACTCAGGCCAAGACAGACACCACAGTGTGCTTACAATTCACAGCCTAGCATCCTTTCTTAACTGCAGGATCCAATTACCATTCTGTTAAGAAAAATGGAGCAGCACTTGCTGTATTCTGTTAAATCACAGCCAGGATAACAGAAGGAAGCGAGAAAGCAAACGCCTCCCATATAGCAACCTACTGTTGCTGTGTATCCCCATTAAACAAAAAAGATTCAAGTCAACATATGGCAGAAAAGTGATCCTACACAGCAAGAGAGGGCTATTGAAAACAAAGATGACTCTGTCCTGTTCCTGTTAAAAGTTGCACCACCGTGAAGCAAAGAATTCCAGAGTCTGTAGGAAGAGAAATAATGTGAGATTTATCCCAAGAAACAGGGTATTTAGCAGGGAGTGACACATCCTCATCTCTAATTCATGCTCCCAAGACAATTTAAATTCATGCAGTCACTCTAAGATAGATTACTTGGAGAGAGATGGGTTTGAACACTCTCAGATTGAACCAAACTGAATCTTCCAACTTCTGCATCAGTAATGCAACAGCTAGGTTGTTAAATAAAAGGTTATTCGATCTCCCCATCCTTCCTGTTAAAAGCAACAAGTTACACCAAAATAAGAATCTCCGAACATGAATGTGTGCTTGGTGTGGCCTAAGAATACTGACAAAAGAGCCCTTAAACACTTAAGCTGAAGACTGGAAATTGCCAAATGGGAAACAGGCGCTAAACTGCTCTAGCTGCTGCACAATGAATGTGCACATAAGTAAAATCCTAGACACTCCAGAGAGACAAAATCAAGAAAGAGCCTTCTGATTTTAAGCATCTCCTGTGTTAGGCAGCAGCTGTGTGAGATTTCTCAGATCACATTTTTGGACTTAGGCAACCTGAATTCTCCCTAAATCCTGCTTTAGGTACTTAAGTCCTTTATTGGATCTAGCCAATAAACTCTCTCTCTCTGTCTTTACTCTACCTGGTTAAGTATTTTAGATCCTATTATGTTTTGCCTCCCTTTTTATTTTTAATGAGATCCTTATCTTTCTAACATGTAGTTAACCATTTATCCTATGTGTAGTTGTTTGTGGTTTTTTATGCTTGCTAGTACAGACATAATTATTAAATGTAATTAAGTAATTTACTAAGGGCCTTATTTCAAAAGTACTGAGAACCCACAGCTCCAATTTTCTCAAAGGGCATTCAGGTCGCTTAGAAAACCCATACTGCAGTGCTGTACAGAAATGCCAGAGATAGTGACAGCAGTCTAGCCTTGTTCAGCCCACCATAACTAACTTTTGAGAACAAGCCGCAAATGCAGCTTTGTGGCCTCTAGTACCTAAAAAAAATTCCTCAGAGCCAACTTCTGCCCAACACTGTTGCACAAACAAAGCTTAGCATTTGTTTTACTGCAGTGATGCTGAGCATTTTTCCATTTAAAAGTCTGCCTGCCGGAACTATCTCAGGAAAGCCCCAAAAGTCTATTAAGCAACAAAACCCAAACTGAAACAAAACAAAACCAAGTTGCTTCTGAGCATTCATTATTTCTTAGCCAGGGCTGAAGTGACTTAAACATCATCAGCTAAGGTCTTCAAGAGTCATTCAAGAATTGCTTTTTTTTTTTTCCCTTTGGTTTGAGATTTCATTTTATATGTTTATTTGGTTTTTCCTAGAAGAAAAGGTGTCAATAGTTTTCTCAGTAGAACAATTAGTTGTCAGGAACATTATGCCTTTTTTTTTTTTTTTAAAGAGTTTGACTCTTATTTGCCTAATCTAACCTTTCTCCAAATCATTTTATTTTGCCTTTGCTACACTTACCTTGGCAAAAAGTTACAACAGCTGGATAGGTAGCTAGCTACCTTTAAATAAATAGAGGGGAAATAGCCAGAAAGCCATTACCACATTTCTCTTTGAATATAACTACCTTCTTTGGGTTAACTACTTTTTCTTGGGATATATGCCAAGAAAGACTGTAAAAATGGGGCTCGGCTCCAGGTTTCCAGTACGCAGGTATTAATTTTTAGGTCCGCTGCCTGCCACTGCCTGTTCCCTTAGCCTGGGTTGGTTTTGCTTAATTTTGTTTATACTGCTGCTGTTTTCTGAAGATCTTAAATCAGCATAATTTTGTATAATTTACCTAAAGCAGGGTCAAATACAACTGAAAACACTATTGTCATGTTTAATTGGGTTGCAAATGCTACTTGAACAAGGAATTGCTTATAGAAACATCCAATCAACAGCTTAAAAAGTGTAAGAAAGAAATGTACTTCTACCTCACTGTACTGAAGGCATATCACTTTGCAGGGACGGACCTTTCTGAACAAGGACAGCCAAGACTTACATAAGCAGTTGTAAAATACTGCTCTAGAGTAGGAAGAGGAAGGACAATCCCTGAAGTCTTTCTTGCCCACGTGAACTGTGCAATGACACGGTTTTGTTTTAAAGTATCATTTCTCTGACCCTACAAAAGTTAAAAAAAAAACCAAACAGATTTGTGTGCACTATTTTTAATGGAGTGGTGGTGGAGCTGCATGTGTTATCTAATCTAGTAAAAAGTTGCATGTCTTTTTTTTTTTTTCCTCTCTTATATAACTATCACATCTTGATGGTAACAGTGAAAGATTAGATAATTGATTTTTTTTTCTTGTTTAGTTAAATATGCCAAAGGTGAAATAATACACTGAAACCAAAGCTTGAAGAATCAACTGTAGCTTAAAGATATAAAAACGACCACACTGGGTAATAACAAAGTCCAACTAGGCCCAGTACCCTGTTTCCAACAGTGATAAAAATGAACACCTAGAGAATAAGGATGAGATTAATATAGAGTCGGATTTCTCCCCAAATAATCTCCCAGACTACAGAGACCTACATCTCAGGGAGCTCCTGACACAAAAATTATTATTTTTATGTAATGGATTCTTTCCTATGAAGTCTATACTCCTGAACCCAGCCACAGTATGCCAGGCTCCAAAATTACTTATCTCCAGAGGATTATCTCTACTTTTGCAGCATACTGCTGACATGTATTTCGGAACAAATTTGAAATCTGTATCTTTAATGAACTTCAACAACTTCCTACAACCACACAGGACAAAGTTAAGCAAAAATAAATCTTTTTGTCTATCTGAACCTACACATTTTTTTTGTTTCCTGATACATGGAAACCCTGAGTTTCCACAAGAGACCTAAGACAATAAGGGCAACTGCAAATGTAGAGAACAGCATGTATCACAAACATTAGGAAACAGTGAGGGGTTACACTGACAGCAAGTACTGCTAGCAGAAAGAGCAAGCTCTGAAGAAAAGTACTAACTAAAGATAGATTTCTACAACTGGTGGAAGCAGTGTAAAATGTCAGGCTCCCTACCCATCTATTCATCCATCCTACCGCAACTCCCTTCTTTCACTGTTTTTAATTGTTTTGAAGTGAAAGATGATGGGAAAAACCTCAACTCTTCTGCTCCAAGACCCAAAGTCTGGCAAAGCCACAAGTATTTTGTTCCTGTACATTAGGAATTATGAAAAATAGCTGATTGTAGCTGACAATATTGCTTGAATCATCAGCATAAATACTAACATCAGAACTTTTACAGGAAACACTGGAAGTGGCAATGGTGGAAAGAAACAGATTTTCATTTCTATTTGTTTTTAATTGTTCCCGCAGAGGAGAACCTTACTACCCTAACAACAGCTTTTTAAGGAAGTCCCACGAGCCCTTGAACTTTGTCCTGTTTTATTTTTCTTCTCCATTTCCATGGGTAATCTAATCTGAAATGTATAATAAACTACCGCTTTCTTTAATGATGGCTCACAGTACTTCATTCAGAGTTTTACTTCTGTCCAAATTCTCTGCTTATCTCCCTGATACTTTGTGAAGGGTTAACTCACACTTGACATGCCTAAAACAGAATCCACAATCCATTAAAACCATTTATAACATCTCAAAGCATTTTACCTCATCCCACCACAATTCAAGTCCACACTACCAGCATGTCTTTTATGTTCTTCCCTGTCATTTCCTAACTCACTCCATTTTTTTAAATGAATTATCTAAGAAACTATCTTTCCTAACCATTTTTAAATATACCTGTGTTTTCCTTCATATTTCAATTACCGTAACACCTTTTTTCTTTGACTTTAGGAACTTGAAAGACACTGTAAAGGCAAAGGATGTGGTTTAGAGTGGCTGAGTCCAGACAGAACACCTGGATGTAAATCCAGATGTGTCTGGTCATTTCCAGTCATGGCATCTTTGCCTTAAGGACTCTTAACAACCTTCAGGATCATCCTCCAGCCTGTCATACATGAAATACAGCTGAAGACAAATATAGCTTTGTTCTTTTCATAAAGCCATAAATTAGTTTTCCTGATGTGTAAGCCTTGCCTGGAAGGTTTTAAGGGAGCTGTTATACTTATGAGACTTCTGGATTTATGACAGCCGTCTAAGTAAAAAAAAAAAGCATGGTAGCAACTCTAAATACACGGCACTTATGCAACAGACTTTATGGTTTCATTAGAGGCTGACATATATCTGGAAACCCCAGACATTTCCCCACGAAAACGCCCTGTGACTACTACTTAGTTTAGGTAAAATCGACCAGGTACTTCCCCAAAAGCACTCGACTTACTATATTTTACACTGGTGGAAAACATAAGGTTTACTGCACCGACCGGCCGTTAGGGCACAGCACATGCACAGCATTAGACCCCAACCTATGGGCATGCTGCACGCAGAGCTGGGAACGTTCAAGAGAAGAGGGGGAAACACATAAACCCCAAGGACAATGAGCTTTTTCTCAATCTTGTAACTCCTGTCTTACCGTGTCCTCCATTAAGAAATTTAACAGAGACGGGAAAGGGGCCAGCCCGAGCCGCCGGGAGGACGGCTGCGACGGGCTGCCCGCCCGGCACCCGCCCGCTGAAGCCTCCGGGGCCGCGGCAGCTACAGACGCCCGTCCCGCCCCGAAGCGCTCGCAGACCCACTGGAGACCCTACTCCCCGCCCCGGCGGCTCCGTCCTTCCGCGCTCGGCTGCTTCCCCCGCCTCCCACCCCGAGCTGCCGGCTAACGTCCGACCCCGCGGCCGCCCTCACCAGAGCAGCCGCTCCTCAGAGCGGCGCCGCTCCCAGGAGCCAACCCGGAGCCCGCAGGCCTGTCCCTCTTCCCCGGCAAACTACCCTCCTCCTCCCACCCCTGGCCCCGCTTAAGGCGCTCCCTCCCCGCCGCGCCGCACTCTCGCTCAGCCCCGGGGCGGGAGAGGCGAGCAGAGCTCCGCTCCGGGGCAGCGGGGCACTGAGGGAACGCCGCCGCCCACCCCCCTCGTGACTGACTCACTCCCTTGGCCGCCCCGCCCCGCCACATGACGGCGCGCGCATGGAACCGTGTTTTGTAACCTCCTTCCCTCTTGCGCCCGCCCCTCCGTGGCACCGCCCGCCGCCAATGGGCGGCCGGCCCGCCCGGCGGTCAGCTGACGTAGCTTTTTATGTAAGCCGGCGGGCCGAGGGCGCGCGACGCAGAGGTTTGAAAGGGGGGCAGCGCTGGGCGCGCGCCGCCGCCGCCTCCCCCTCGCAGGGCGGGGGACCGTGGCCCCGGGTCGCGCGCGCAGAGGCGCGCACGTGACCCCCCCTCCTCTCTCTCTCTCTCTTCCC
>JANZLQ010000056.1:16409354-16420506 GCA_026212715.1 Elanus axillaris
CATACTGAACTCAAAACATAGGATCCGTACCAGCTACTAGGAAGACACTTAACTCTATCCCAGCTGAAACCAGGACAGAAACTCAGTGGGAGTTGAGCTCTGCAAATATTGCAGGCAGCTGGGGAGTCACTGGCTTTCAGAACTGGAAGAAACTGTGTATTGCAGCACTGTCTGTAAACTCTGAGCACAGCAGGAGCAGCATGATCTTGCCACACAAGGGGAGATGACTGCTGCTGTCTTGGTATCTCCTGTGTTCAGCAGTTCCGTGGCTACTGCAAATTCAGAGAGCATCCTAGTTTTTGCCTCTCAGCATTGGTAGTACTGTCTACTTTTTTCTATATGTTTGGAAAGAAACCTCACTTAACTGAGCTTGGTTTGATGGATTCCTCTAACAAGTCTCATCTCTGTAGGAAAATAAACTGTCTCTAATAGGAGGATTAGCATACTTCCCTTCTTCAGGATACATCTGAATGAAACTGCCCAAATGCATCAAAGAGGATGCATGCCCTCATCTGACAGCCTTGTTTAACAGATGCTACTGTTAATACTGGCAGTTGCTCCATAGAAATTCCACTCTGGGTTTTTGTTTGTTTTTTTCTGTTTCTGGTCCATTATCCAAAATCTCATATACAGCTAGTTATTGTTGTTTTATCTAACTTCTGTTAGATAACTGTGGTTTTTCTCTAACTTGGATTTGTATTACTGCAGATACAACTTTTAAAAATTGAGATAAGTTGGATAGAGGACTTCTTAGTCCCAGTGTCATACAGTTATAGGTAGGTTCAGCAAAATTCAGTAGTCTTTTCTCTCCCCTTTTTTTTCTTTCAGAGAAAATATTATACAGATTTTTTTTTTCCCTAGCTGCTATCTAGTGTTCAAGAATAAAATACAGTTGGAGGAAGCAATTCCAAAAGTGCATTGTTTTGTGTTCAGAATAAAGATTAAGACGTACTCAAGGGATGCGTGGTTGTGTGGCTTGTTTTGTTTCTAGTTACCCTTCTCCTGCAGGCTGGAACCATAAGGCTTTTAATGAAACAGAGGGCAAAAAGGGTGTCCTTTAAGCTGTTGTATGAGGTTATGTAATAATTTGCATTTTGTGTACCTCTTCTTCCCCTCCAAAAGCTCACTGAAGGGGGAAATTGAGGCCTGTTGTGAATTCAGCACTAGCCAGGTTTTTAACCCTTCATGTAAGCCAAAACAAATTAACTGGAAGGAGACTAACACTAGCCTATCCTGCGACTCTCTTCAAATGCTGTAGGGAATGTGGGTTAGACAAGGCATATAGATCATCCACATTGTGCACAGATGAAGTTTGTTGAAGAGCTACTTTCTTTTTGTCATGGAGAGTTCTAATTCTAACTTTGTTGTAATGCCTGTAAGATGAATACTACAGTTCAGCATACTCTCTAGAAATGTCTTCATGGTATCTGTTTTTCAGGTCTACTTCCGGAAAGGAAAAGTGCTGCAAGACTCTGGCTTTGTAGGTGATGCCTTACAACTGTTTCTACAGTGCTTAGCCCTTGATGAGGACTTTCTTCCAGCCAAGCTAGAAGTAGAAAGGGTAATTTTATTTATGAAATTGGATTACTATCTCTGACTTGATTCCTTTATAAAGCTCCCATTATGGTAGACTTTGAGCATCTAAAAATCTTCAATATGTACAGAGAAGGTTCAGGCAGCGGATTAGTTCTTTTCAAGATACATCATACTATGTTGAAGAGATAGTCCTAACGTACCTGTTTTAAGTACGTGTTTAAAAGTACGTATGCTTTTGAAATTACTAAATGAAAATCTAGAAAATGGGAAAGCAGGCAGCAAGTTAAATACTCTAAGTTGAACTCTTTCATGCCCAGAGCACAACAGTTTTTCTTTGATAATAAAAATTTACATTGAAAAAGCTGCATGATGTTGCATTGATAATGTCTAACTGTTCGAAGAGCTCACTTGCGTGTAGTAAAAAAGCTTTCTAGAGAAGTTTCTTTTTAGTAATGTAGGTATGTAGGTTTCTGCTTGTTCTCAACTGTTCTTCCTCAGTTACTGCTTAAATAAAGCTCTATTTATGAGGATAACTTCATATAGATTAAATTCTTAAATTTGGTATGTAATTTTTATAATAAAGCTATGTCTAGATCCTTTTTCATTATTATGACCATTTAGCTGTTTGATTTAGCTGTTTGTTTTCTAGACGTTGTGTGATATGCTGTCACCAGAGAAGTTAGGAGAGAGTCTGAAGGAATCTGCTTGGAATTCACCACATATTCGAAATAAACCTTTTATATTTGGTTCTGAGGTGACTGAGTCTTACTGCAACGTACAGCTCTGTCCTGAGCAGGTAACAAAAACTACAGGATAACTTTTCTCTTCGGCTGATATGCAAACATCAGATGTTCTGATATCCTTATTTGTCATACTTTCCAGCCTAAATGCTGACTTTCTGTAATTGGCTAAATTGGAAGAAAAGAGTTGGGATTTGGGAGTAATGTATTTTCATTTGGAGTGTTAGACTCCTCATTCCAGTGAACTACTTATTAGGAGGTACTGAAATTTGATATTAGTGACTTCAAAATCAAGAGAAATACAGTTTTTCTTCTCTTTGAAGCAGATGAAGATTTTTAAATTGTTAATGCTAAGCAAATTTCAGTACTGTCTTGACTTACTGAATTTCTCTAGTTAACTAATGAACTAACTGTGCCTATCAGTTTGGCTTATGTATCTTTGCATGTTCACATCTTGCATACTTAGATTTGTGTTACTTTTTAAGTACAGTTCAGTTCATCTTACTGTTACAGAGTTTAGGAGGATCAGATGTACTGGAGCCTGTCAGTGGAAGCTTAAATCGTGCACAGTCTGCCCATGCTCTTAACTCAACAAAAGACCATGCCAAGGAAGATGGCTTAAAGAGAGTGTCTTCTGAACCCCTTCTCTCTGGTCAAGAAAAAGGTGCTTTGTTGAAAAGAAAGCTTTCCTTTTCAGAGCAGGATACAGTTGTATGTGAAGATGGAAGAAACAAACACAAAAAGCAAGGAGGTAAACACATGCTTACTTTGAAATTTAAAGTATTTACTGTCTTTTGCCTTTCTTAGAAGAAATATTTTTTTCTTGCTTTTCCTTAGAAAGTACAAAAAGGGACATGACACTGGCTTTTGGAACAATTCCAGGGGATTTGATTGATGTATCAGATTTTGAGTGCTCGCTGTGTATGAGGTAAGATTTTTCTCCTTGATTCAGCATTTCCGTTATAGATGCTTGGCCACATAATGTTACACATATAAACTTAGGTACTTACAGGTTGTGATGAGTTCTGGTATCAGTCAATAATTTTCAGCCTTCCTCTACCCCTGCAGTTAAATGCTTATTTAAATGTGTCACTTGCTATAGTGCTGTATAATACAGCATTATTTTAATCAAGGTGCCTTGTAAATGAAACTTGGCGTTGTTAACTGGTAACCTTAAAAGGACAGGATCTAAGGATTTAACCACAAAAGTGGTTAAATGTTAGCATTTTTTTCAGTCAATAAAACTTTTTAATTTCCTATTTTGGGAAGGCTGATGCTTAGATATATTGCCTGTGAACCTCATATTTGTCTAGGAGATATAGATAGTTCAGAATGTTAGTCTACTTAAATGTAGCTAATGTAGATAGTTCAGAATGTTAGTCTACTTAAATGTAGCTAATGTATTTGAAAGCTCTTACTGAGTTGTCTTGGTTTTCAGAATAAATACCTTAAAACATATTGTGTATAGTAAACTGCTCATAGTTAATGTTACTAGTATCTAATACTGCGATTAACTTGGGTCCTCAAAAAATCACTTAATTTTGCATATTCTGAATCTTTATGTAGTGAGACCAAAATCTTTGTACATTGGGATAAATGTTAGATATTTCAAGTGTTGAAATGTGTCCAGATTAACCAGAAAACAAAAAATGAGTGGTGTGGTGTTAAAAGGAAACAAACTGCAGTATAGGGTAAAAGGAGGATAAGGAGACATGGGTTTAATTTTTCTCTGCTTTGTTATGGTATAACTAGTCTTAAAAATTAAACAGGTTGATCACTGACTTTTTTAGCAAATACATGCTTGCCATGGCATCTAACTTCTATTAACTTTGTTTCAGGCTATTCTTTGAGCCAGTGACAACCCCTTGTGGGCATACTTTTTGCAAAGGTTGCTTGGAACGGTGTTTAGACCATGCTCCTCAGTGTCCACTCTGTAAGGAGAGTTTGAAAGAGGTACTGTTTCTCAGTAGATCTCACAAACACAAATATTGTATCATCTTAAAGGCTGTTTCACTTAAACCCAACAACTTGGTTTCACTTGGGTTATGGATTACTGCTAGAAAGGAAAACCTTGAGACAAACTTTGTCAATAAAAGTTGATTAGGTTTGCCTCAGGGTCTTAGAGCTTTTATGTTTCTGTGACCATCTACTTTATTGGTGTAACTAAATCCTGAGTGTTTGTAAGCTTTGGTAACTATTCAGTAAAACCTCTGATTTCTGTACGCTTTCCTTATTTGTATGGCTGTATAACCTGAGAAATCAATTCTCTCTCTGGTAAGCACAGAAATACAAACTGAGTTAGACACTCGAGTTGTCAGGCACTAAGAACTAAAGTAGAGAATCTCATTTTCAAATATTAGAGTAACATTAGATGTTAAATAATGAAACATAAGAACTTCAGAGCTGCAAATTTTCATGGGCTTAAATCTAATTTATGACCCATTTCATATATCATTGTTTTAAATAAAAGTTGCATTTTCTCAAGTCTTTTGTTAATATATATGAAAATTAATATATTTTTAAAATTGCTTACAGTACCTTGCAAGCAGAAAATACAGCATCACAGAACTGCTGGAAGAATTAATAATAAAATACTTGTCTGATGAATTGTATGAGAGAAAAAGAATTCATGCTGAAGAAACCGCTGAACACTCAAAGTAAGCTTGCTGTCTTTTATCTAGAAAACTTGAAAGATTAGTATGGAAATCCTTTTTAGGGATGTTTTATTTTTGTGATTATTAATAATAGCATGTTATGGATGCAAGAAGTATAAAGATATGTTAACTTGGTGTCTTAAATGTACGTTTCAGAAAATTAACAGTTTTTTAACTACTGCAGTAATAAAAAAAAATCACACTTTGATAGTAGCAATGTCAGGCTCTTAAGTCCTCTACAAAATACATTTGCCCTTCTGTTTTTCTTTCTGGGTGCGCTGTTGCAGAGCTTCAGTTTTAGCTTTGCTGCTGTTAGTGGAATTGTCCTCTTCAGTTGGCTGCAGGGTCTCAGATACTTGAATTTCGCTCAAAGCAGTTAATGATAGAGATTAATTGTATAAAGATAGATGTGATGAAAAGAAATTGTTGGTATTTTTTGTAACCTTGATGTTTATATCTCGTTGAGTTCTTCAGATATATGAAGCATCATGTATTATAGATATGAATGTTGGAAAACTATAGCTCGTATAATTTATGTAACAGAATCCATACATTAGAATTATGTTTTATAGTCTGAAAGGTATTAAGATTAAATAACTGGTAATGTTTTAATGCTAACTTATTTGTATCAACTATCAACTGTACATAATTGATAAAATAGCATGAAAAAAATTTTGGTTTTCAATTAGGCCTGCTGAGGCATACTGCAAGGTAAAAATTGTACCCTGGATTGCATCTTGTGATCTGGAGTCCATCACTGAAAATTATCTAAATGGTGATCTAGCTATTATGTAGTTACTGCTACATCTTTTTATTTCCAGGAAAACTGTGACTCTGAGGGCATAATGGCTTGTATTACTCAAACTAAAACAAAAAGGAAAAAAATAACTAACACCCCTGTCCCTAAAACAAAGCCCTTCATTCACTGATTAGATACTCACTAACTAGATAACTTACGAGGCTTACTGTCCAGTATGTATTCAAATCAGTACATAGGTATTCAGTCACTGTTACTAGTACGTGTTTTTATTGTTTATGAAAGTTATTATGATGCACTTAGTAAACTTTGAAAAGAGTGTTTTATGATGTCAAATGTAGCAAACATACTGAAAAAAATGTATTGTCTTGGCATAGTTCAGTGTTTAGATTTTTATGCCACCTATTTCTTTTGATGTTCTCTTGAAGTTTGACCAAGAATGTTCCAATGTTTGTTTGCACTATGGCATATCCTACTGTGCCTTGCCCTCTACATGTGTTTGAGCCAAGATACCGACTAATGATTCGCAGAAGTATGGAAACTGGAACTAAACAGTTTGGGATGTGTATAAGTGATTCTCAAAATGGGTAGGTTTACATCCTAATTCTAAGCTTCTCATCTTTGTCTCTATTTTTTATTTTATTTATTTATTTTTTAATTTATAGGAAGTGTCCTTTCAGAAGTATGTAATTGCATTACTGACAAGGTCTCTTTTCTAGTTTTGCAGATTATGGATGCATGCTGCAAATTAGGAATGTTCATTTTCTACCTGATGGACGATCTGTTGTTGATACAGTTGGTGGAAAGAGATTTAGAGTTTTACGGAGAGGGATGAAAGATGGTTATTGCACTGCAGACATCGAATATTTGGAAGATGTTAAGGTATCCAGAATGCTGTCTAAATACTTACTAGTATTAATATCTCAAGATTTTTGCTTGATTTGTTCTTGAGAGCTCTCTTAATAATTTTTAGGTCCCTAGACCACTGGAAGATGCAGTGCCAGCAAGGGAAGAAATGGAAGCTAGCTTAATTTTTTTTTAGTAGTGTTACAAAGCAACAAGGAAATACTGTAGTTTTTGTTTGAACAATAGTTTGAAGCTGTAAGTTTTTAAAATATCATGGGACTTCTTTACTATTCAGTCATTACCAACCAAAGTTTAGGAGAATGCAAGAAATGTATCTAAATATAGTTGAAATTGAATGTTTCTTGATTTTAGGTTAAACACCTTTAGGTTAAACACCTTTCTTTATCTCTAATGATACTTTCATAACATTCCTCCTATAGGTTGCTGATGAAGAACAGCTAAAGAAACTGAGAGAACTTCATAATTTTGTTTACAATCAGGCCTGCAGTTGGTTCCAAAACTTAAGAAACAAATTTCGCACTCAAATTCTTCAGCACTTCGGGCCAATGCCTGACAGGGAAGAAAATATACAGGTGAGACATCATTTAATATCAGTTATTAGGTGCTTATTTCTAAAAATAAAATCCATGTTAACAACTGCTAAACATGAAAATTTGAAAAAACACACAACTTTTTTCCCAAATTGGATGACAATAAGGCTTGCAATTGTTTCTCTTATGATGAGCAACAAAAGGCAATTCTGTCACTGTTCAACGGTATTTCCAGGAAAGGATGGTATGCTGCTGTGGAGATAAAACTAGTAAACTGAGAACACTTAAGTTCCAGTAGCATTTTGAACTGTTGGTTTGTGTAAAGCTGTTAGAATTGAAATAGAAAAAAACATGTATTTTCTTCCCTGTGATACGTGCAGGTAGTAATCTTTGGCAAAGAGGTAATCACAAATAACACTTTATTCCTCTCTGAGCTAGTGCCATAAACTGCTGTAGCTGCTAGGATTTGACAAATGCTTCTTAAGAAACTAGCTGCAGCAATCTATTTTAATAGTTATTATAAACAATTAATGAAGGTTGGTGAGATCCTTAGAGAGTGGGGGCTGGAGAAAACTAACATGTAAAAACGTGTAAGATTTGGCTTTCAAAGTGGAATATATATAAAGTGGGATCTTATGAGAGCCTGTCCCTCACCCATTGGCTACATAATTTTGAGACTATATTAACCAATCTGGGAAGACTGTAGATGCTGTGGAGGCCAGTGCATGAATTCAGTTGTGATTTTAGAACAATTTAATAAAAAAAAATTTAAAACAACATACCAGGAAAAAGGAATAAGTGTGCAAAACCAGGATAACTAGCAGGGCAGCAATACTGTGGGTATGTACCTGAGATTTGTAATAGAACACAAATGTCAACTGTGTGATACAGATGCAAGGGAGGAAATGTCATCCTAGAGTGCACCACTACCAGTAATATTTTTGCAAGTCATTTGAGGTAATTAATCTCTGCAGTGGTAGGACCTCAGCAGAGGGAGGAGTATTATGTCCAGTTCTGGGCATGACATCTAAGGCTTGGTGTAGAGAACTGAATAAAGTACAGGAAAAAGTTACATAGTACATTTTATCAATTTAGAAGAAACTGATTGGGTAGTTCTGCTTTGTCTAGGTGGTAATGGGAAGGGAGTGGAATTGGGAGGTGATAGAGGAGTCCTTCAAATATAACAAAGACAATTGTAATGAAAATGTTAGGCTTCAAGAATATTCAAGCCTGAAGAACAGCATGGTAGGTAATGGATTTAGTTTTTATCAGGGAGATTTGTTATTAGGTGACTGTCCTGTACTTAGCCATCTTTTCCCAAGGAAGCTATGATCTTCCTTTGTTGTCTTAAAAATAATTGCTTTATCAAGCTTATTTGTACTTCTCAGTTGGGGAGGGACCAGAAGATCTGATCTCATGGATCTGGAATTCTCTAGTTAGTATCAAACTTTAAACTAGTCTTTGTTATTGATGAGTTTGTCTTTTGATGTCTTTGTGTTAGTCAACTATACTACAGTGGTTATGGGTAACCAACTTATCTTCTATTTTTAGGCAATGCCCAATGGTCCTGCTTGGTGTTGGTGGCTTCTAGCTGTTCTCCCAGTAGACCCCAGATATCAGCTGTCAGTTCTCTCCATGATGTCTTTAAAAGACCGTCTAATCAAAATCCAGCATATACTCACATATTTTTCTAGAGACCAGTCCAAGTGACTAACCGCCTGGGTCTTCCTGAAAAGTTACTCTGTTCTGGTTGTAGTAGCAGCTGGAATTTTTGCTGCCTTTGCACATCTAGCACTGGTTTGAGAAGTGTAATGGAACTGCTTTTTCTCTCTCCTTCCCACCCTCCCAGCTTTCTGAACCACGTGGTTCTTTGAGTGCACACTTTCTTCAACTATGAGAGAAGACCACTGATGATTGCACAAAGTCAATCCAGCTAGATATGTTTTTCACGTTATCTACATTACAATTTGCACTATGTAGAAAAGAACCTTTTTGAGACTTGATAATTTTAGCCACTGACTTTTTAAAGCTGTGGGAAGTGCAGGACTTAAGGCTGACAGTCCAAGTTTACAACACTGAGGAGGTGTTAAAGGTTTTGCAGATGTTTGCCTCATACAACTGTTCTTTTGCTGTTTGCACAAATATTTGAAATATAGTATTGAATGTCACTGTTGGATATTACTACTCTTGTTGAATTATCTTGACCATGAACATGGCATAGACTTTTAAGTTATCTTGTAAATGTGTGCATCACAAAACAGGTGACATTATGAACTGTATGCTGAACTGAGAGCCAATTTTAAGGAACAAATGCAAAAAAAAAAGGTACTTCTGTCTAAAAATACTTAAACTGTGAATATGGTTTACATACCTAGGCCTGTACGTGTTAAAGAGGAAAATGAAAACTAAATGCTAGAACCAGTTACATTTCTACTGGGCTTTTCAGGCTGGCTGTTCTTCCAGAGCACACATTTAGTGTATAGAGCTTAGAAGAAGAAATCTTAGAGTGTGCGTGTGTGTATTGGGGATTGTGCATCCAGGATTTAAAAGCTTAAAGTTTTATTTGAACTTTTTAAGTTGGTGCAAATGTGAGTTCTATGCCTTATTCATATCAATAGTAGAGCACACTGCAGTGGCAAGGTTAGCATCATGCTGCCAATAGGTACTTTTTGTAATTAAAGGTTTGCATATTTGTGAATATGTCTGATACTGGCTTTCTTGTTTGTAAATCATTTGTAAAATATTTCTTAAATCTTGCTTTTGCTAATATATTTAATTTTCAATAAAAGCTAAAAGTTTGTAATATTTTTAACTTTATCAGAAACTAAAAATCATTTTCATTTTCCATATGCTTCTGTCCTGGCTTCTTAAGTAAATCCAGAAGCAGCTGTTTAACCTACACCAAGGTTGTGGGCATTTCATGACGTAATTAGTATGTACATAATCTGTTTCTGATTGTAGTACCTGTCTCAGACTGATCATTGGTCAGGCAGGTTTTTTGCTGGTGTCTTGCTTTTGTACCTACTCTGTTTAAATTAAGGTGGTTTCAGATAGAAAGTTTGCATTTCACAAAACTTAAAAGTTGTGGGAAACTGTTCTTGCAGAACAGTTAGGTATTTCACAGACTTGCTAATCAGATGCTCTGGCCTTGTTCTCTTCTGGAGTTTAAGGCTTAAGATATTACAGGCAACCCAAAATCTGATGTATCATTTTTAATGTGGGCTTCTATCTAGGGTAAATTTTCCCTTTATTGTATGAATAAAGTCCTGGATTAATATTTTGAGAGCTTTGTTCGCATAATAAAAGAAGAGGGGTTCCTCTATTTCTCCACTTATTATATATATTATAACCATAGAAACTTAATCTTTGTATCACTATGCTCTTCTTAAGAATGTGGGTGACAGGATTTTTGTTTTCTTGACAGCAAAAAGGTCCCTGTAGCCAGGCTTGAAATACCCAAATAATCTAGTGGTAACTTTTTTTTTCTTGCCAAGAGCTTTAGTTTTGAAATTGAGTATTCCCTAGTCTGCTAGAAGATGGGGCTTCTAGGGTTTTTTATATGTTTCCATGACTTTTTAATAAACTTAAAAACTCAGATAAAGTGTCAGTTGGCTTGCATTATCATGTGCATATGTAAGTTCTCCTTCTGGAATTGTAAACCATGAAAGAGAAAATTTCATCAAAAAGGAACCGCAACAACAAAAAAACAAAGTTACTGTGCTTAACACATGATGTGTTAAGACTGATCATAAGTACTACTCTTCAGTAATTATTCCACGCACATTGCTGTTCCCATTCCCATTGCTGTTGGGAATGATAGGAAATTGAGAATGGGGAGGAAAGATTTTTAAGAGGATTTTCAAGTTGGAATTTTTTCAAGTGGTTGTTGAACAGATTTTGTCATTTTGTGCAGTTAGAATGGGGCAGAACTACAAGCTCACCTGGATGTTGGCATAGACCTTTCAGTAAATATCTTGGAGAGCTACCATGCTGTACTTTGTGCCTAGTTTCAGTGTTTTAAATTTTGGGAGTACTTCCCTACTCTTGATTATTTGCCCTCCCTGCCCC
>JANZLQ010000056.1:16425360-16436703 GCA_026212715.1 Elanus axillaris
GGCATGAGAAGCTGAAAAATCCTTGACTTAGTATAAACATTACTTAGCAGCAACTGAAAACATCAGTGTGTTATCAAGATTCTTCTCATACTGAACTCAAAACATAGCATTGTACCAGCTACTAGGAAGACACTTAACTTTATCCCAGCTGAAACCAGGACAACAGCACCTTGCTGATATCTTTAAAGAACACAAACTGTTAAACAGGTAACTGCTAATTAGGACATGATCTAATTTGGGGTCCTACATTCCACTGTAGGTGCTTAAAAATTAGATTTTCATTACAGGTATTCCAACTCAATTTTAAAAATGCTAACAAATTTCAGTAAACCCTCTATGTAGTAGTTTTTCTGAAGATAAAAGCACTTGGGATAGTTTTTAAAATGACAAAAAAGCAAGTGCTACAAAAACTATTTCTGGCTGAAAACATTCTCAGGTTATTGCATCAATGTAACGGTTGGAATGCTGAACTACAGGGAAGTATTTTCATTTCATAGCAAAAGGTTTGTTAAGAACTTCCAGCAAAACACCTAAACAGCCAATACGCAGCACTTCAGCCTTTAGGACAACTACATAAATTCCTTGCAGGTATGACAGACTTTGCAGGTTTTATCTGCTGATCACAGCAACACACTGTTAATGCTAGCTGCTGTGCCTTAGTACTTCTTTGCAAGGCAACTGCTCAAGCAAGGGTTTGCTTCTGAGAGTTCAGTACAGTCTGCACAAAAAAATCCCTGAACAACTCACCCCATCCAAAAGCTGAAGAATTATCATCTCTAAGGCAACTAAAGCACTTAGCATGCTTGTGCCCAACATAAATAGGCACAATTTTACAAATTAAGTTAGTATAATGAGGTTACAAGTAATTTAAGAAGTGACTAGAGACAGTCCAGGATATTCTTGGTTTAACACCGAGATCATTGTCTGAACTAATTTTTATTGCATAGGTGAAGACTGTACAGAGACAGCAATATAACATGGCTATGTGGGTGGAAAAAGAAACACAAATGGCTGGCTGCAGTTGTCTGTCTCACCATGGTGCTAGGGTAGTCAGGTGACTAATAAGCTTGTTAGGTTGATTACCCATCAGAGCTAACACCAACTGTAGTGTTGGGTAGGGAGGGGAAGAATAGGGAATGACACCTTCACCTCTTGTGAAACTTCACCCTCAGGTTATGCATTGTTATACAGCTGAGCTAGCAGACTGCTGCTACCAGGAAGTGCTGCGCTCTCCTTTACAGGTGTTGGCCCTGGTTCTTGTCTGATTACAAAATGATAAGATCCAATTCTCTCACCCAAGCAAACAAAGTGCATGCACTCATCTCTTTTCACCCATTAATTTTTCTGCTAGTTGAAGTTAATACCACTATCCTGTTAGGAGAGCTAGCTGACAGCAGGCTTTCAGATGTGCTAGCATTAAGCATGCAAGTGAATAGAACCTTGGTAAAGAGCTTGCTTGCTAAAAAACAGTGTCTTGAGGATCTCTACATTTAAGTCAGTGCTACCACAGAGATGGTGTGCCACCAAGGAATTTCAACCTCTTTGTCATCACTAGCCCTCACTATCACGTAGAAATTCATTAGTCTTGGGCATGGTTCCTTTTCTAAGTAAAGAGTTCTAGTTATTTTACTTTACTGTAAACTTTGACCAATTAAACCCCCCTTGCACTTTACTCTAGAAGAGAGCACTGTTCAGAGCTCTTCCATACAACTACATATAAGATGTGGTCCCTTCCTGTGAATGAGAAGGCCAGCAGCATTGTTTAATCCAGTTACTCACACTAAGGGGTAAGCCTGGCCTACCACACAACCATGAAGCAGAATGTTAGGAACAAAGCAACAAAGCCTCCTGTAACAGCAGTGCGCTTAATCAAGGAATAAAGTATCTTCCAGAAGACCATCACCTAATACTGTTCTATGCAGGTTTTAGTGCATAACCTTTTTACAAGATTATTACCTAACTTAAGGTCCTGAAGTTATGTACCACAGCTGATGGCAAGTTGAGTGCAATGATTCAATAAATCTCCATGACAAAACTTTGAATTCAATAGTTTATTTATAATTGTAATAGCACAAGTGTTACATACATTGAGTAATTGCATATTTGTTAGAATCGTACCTACTTAGAAGACTGGTGTGTGCAAAGACAAGACAGTCATGCTTAGATTTTCCCCCCATTAGTTTGTCGCTTTACTATTTATTCCCCCTTCGGTTCAGTAAAATTTCCATAGAAACAGAGTGAGGAAATACAGATATATAATAGAGTTATTGAAGTGTATGAAGACAGTTTGACAACATCACACAGGCCTTTTAGAACTACTGAAGGTAGAGATCTGCCTAGTATTTATTTAAAAGACTGGACTAGGCAAGAGTTACAGCAAACAGGCAATGAGCCTAGTTACAGTTCACTCAAACCATTTGCAATTCTAGCTTGTTATGAACAAGAGAATCGGTGTCAACTTCTATCACATCATTCCAGAAGCTATCAATGGGGTATGTATACACACACATATTTAGAAAAATACATGTATGTATATATATTTTTTGAATACAGCAGGTATTTATTTTAGGCTCTTAAAACATTTTTCCAGCCCCTTTTCCTAATAATACAGCATATGTTGCCATTTTATTGCTAAAGAAAGCATACCATCATTGCAAGCGGAACAGCATCAGCACTGACTTTAGTTAGCAGTCCAGCTGAGTTAATAAGGTTCGAGACATACACTGTTACTGTGGAAGAATATTACTGTTACAGAAATACAGAAGACCAGTTGAATTCTATTTAGATCACACCAAATCATTCCCTTGACATAGTCTGTAGTTAACAGTATACACTAAAAAAAAAAGCAGAAGAGCACCATTTTGGAGCAACAGAAAGAGATATCTAAAATACTACTTCCCCATCTTTTACTAAGTTGTTCTATTAAAAAAATACACAAGGGAAGGATGAGGACACAGACCTCATCTGCTGCTCTAATAATGCTTTCTTCTGTAAGAAAGGATGCAGGACTTTTGAGCTCATCCAGATGTAAATCCCAATATGAATGAATATGCACGCCATTATCTTTGCGTAACTAATAAAAGTTACTTGTTAGTACAACTTACAAGGTGCACTCTCTAAGTTTTTTGTCGGCCTGCTTCAAGGAGATCCAGGTGTTCAGCATATTTGATCTCAGTTTGGCCCACACCAAATGGTTGTTTAACCCAAATATCTGGGCAGCAAACTGGGCGGCTCCTTCAGGTGACAGAGTAGTAGGACAGCCAAGACCTGCAGAGAAGAGTGTCACTTACCAAAGCATATTTTAACAGTCAAACAAAACACTGCCTCTGAGGAACAACTTAATACAATGTTTGTCTCAGTGTTCCACTATTAACATGACTGCCTCATGGCATTTTAAACCCAAAGCCAGCATACCAAATGACTCTCCTTACACAGAGGTAACAGACTTCTGGGCCTCCTGGTTGCCAAGCATCCATTCAAGTCACTAACAAAGTTAAAAATGATACAGGTAGCAGTGCACTGAAGGAACAGTTAGAGTTAAGCTCTTACCTACACTGATTGTGGAGAAAGGTATTTTTTGATCTTTGATGGTAAGGAAAATTGCATTTCTAACTGAACAAAATTCAGTTATTTAAATCCCCATTAATACTGACTCAAATTTCAAACTGGAATGCTTAGCAAGGATAAGCCAAGGTTTGTATTTCTCTAAACATTACTCCTATGTAATTCTTTGCTCTGTCTGTTGGGCTTTTTGCCATCAAGAAGTCAGACTGTATGCAAGATATTTCTAAAGACTTTGTTCAGTACTGATTCAGCTACTTTTCCAGTGTTTTGCCATGTGTGTTTGTACATGTATGTACACTAGAACAACAAGAAAAATAGAGCTAGGTCAGAACAAGAGCGTAAGTGGAAGATCATCTTACCACTGGGTAGTCTGAGAGAGGACCACACATCCTGAGTACCCCAGTCAGCTGAGAGTGGAGGACAGTTGACAACTGGGTAAGCAGTGTTACCAGACATCACTGGCCCCAAACCATTGCTTCTGCCAGCTACTGCAACAAACACTGTTGGGATTCCATCTCCTGGCAGGGAGGAAGACATGCAGAAATAAGCAATCCACCTTCACCTTGTTCTTTACCACTTGCTTTTGTGGGAACTTTGAGTCCACAATTCTGTTTGCAGTTATTTTGTCAAGTCCATTCATAGCACTAGAATTCTGTATCCAACTTCCCTCTTTACAGAAATATCTTCTAAATCTTGCAGCCTTAAATCCCACTACTGTTTACCACAACTGAAGTTAGCATGTCTTACTCTGCCACTGAGGGGAAGTCTCTAGAATCTGAGGAACAGATGCTGCTTAGCTGTGTAGAGAACATAACCATTAAACTTCTGGCATTTTTAAGTGTTCCTCTCCTTAAATCTTACACAGTTCACCTCAAAATAAGTGTTTCTCAACTACGGTTACCACATCTGTAGTTTCACTGAGTAGAAAGTATATTCCCACAAAACAAATAGTTCTTATCTCTCCTCTGCTAGGCTATAAACACTTTTGAAGAGATGTTCAAGTTTTCTTGGCAAAGATCAGAATTTAAATCAATTATATTTTTCTGATGGCATCTAAAATAACAAGCAAGAATATTTTAATGAAACAGACAGGAAAACATGATGGGAGCAACATCTGCCTTTGAATATTCTTATGTGTAATTTACAAGTCAGCTAGAGCAACTATCATTCCTCCTTGTTTCAGACAGGCCAGCATCACCAGCAAGATGCTACAATAAGTGTATTAACATGATCAAGGCTTGGGCCAAGTAGTTCTGGTACTGGGATAAAAGCAGAGGTTAGACTCATGGAAATTGTGGCTGGGCAGTAGGACAGTACATTACTCCATAATTGCTTAGTGCAGTCTATAACCTGTCATTATGTAATCAGCAAGTGTAAAACAGCTCGGTGTTCTGTTTAACAAAAAAATGGAAAAATCCCACACAAATCCTTAAGTTGCCATCATTCTTGAACATGATACTGTTTGAATCCAAATTGGTAGTTCTTTGGCATTTACCTTCATATTCTGCTTTGATCCTCAGGGTTTCATCTGGCCCTTTATGAGCAGAGGTCACTCTTAACTCACAAGGAATTCCAAAGGTTGCACATGCCTTTTTTATTTTTTCACAGTGACTGAGGTCAGAAGGAGATCCCATTAACACCACAACTCTACCTTGGCTCTTTGTTTTCAGAAGCAACTAGGGAAGAGTTAAGGGGTTGGGGGCAAGGGAAAGAAAACCAGTCAACGGGACTGAAGATATGCAGTTATCGAAGTCTAGATACGTTGTTCATAAAAAACAGATACCTCCACTCTTTCTGCAACCCATTCGAAGTTTCTCTTAACCATTTGCAGTGCTTCAGGAGTCACTTCTTTCAGGTCCCGGTAGGACTGAAAAAAGGAAAAAAAAAAAACAAATACTGAAGTTACTGTGGGTTAGGTACAAAAAGCACTCATTTTGCTACCATAATTGATAAGAATATCCCAACTGAAGTATTTATGCAGTTTCTAGCAATTCCACAGGAATGAGAACAGACATTGGTACAGCTATAGGAAAGAGTGGATATGGAAGCAAGGAAGAGCTATTTAATAAAGAACCATCTCAGTAGGTGTAAACAACCTTCCCTATTACAATTCATGGCCATTTGCAACATGAAGCCTTTTAGCCATGTGGGTATCAAGGTTTTGGAAGCTTCCCAAAGGGTAAATTTGGGAAAAACACAAAACTTCTTTAAAATTGGATTTGTAATGATGCAATTGCCTGCATTAGCACTGCACTAGCCAACTTCAGTTCTGCATGATGTTATCATGTACCTTATTTTAAGGAGATGAGCAAAAGCACTGTCAGAGCAATTCACTCAAGCATACTGCTACATAATTCAGGTAAAGTAAGCAGTAGAGCAGTTGTGCTTCCCAACTTAAAAGTAAAACCCCTCCTCCCCCTTTCAAATCTTCCCCTGTGGCTTACAGCCACTTTATCTCACAGGGTCTCCATTACTAGACTCAACTGTCACAGAAGCTCCATGGCAGCAGCATTCCCAAACCAGTTCTTTCATAACTGGTCATCTGGTAATTCAGAGATATTTGACAAGCATAATTGCTACAAGTTTAAATATAGGACAAGTTTTATTTCAAACCTGTTTGCAGCCTTCATATGTGGGCACAGTCTGTTAGTAACACTTAGAGATAACTGAATCTTTAATTCAAGCTTAACCAAAATAAGCAATGAAGAACAGCATCCTCCCTGCAGATCCCTCTTATGTATCACCAGATCTCTACCAGTAGAGGATACCACTGAATAAACAGAGAAACCTGGGAGGCAGACTTGGGAACCAAAGCTTCTATTCTTCCCACTGATTTGTTGTCCAACTATTTTATTATCTGCAGAACAAGTCAGAAATTCTTATTACAGCCGGAAGCCCCATGCTTCATTACAATAGCTCCAGTCAATAGTGGTGTTGGACTTTCCAACTAAAGATACACAGGCAGAGGATTTCTTTCTACCATAAACCAGGTACTCAACTGTTTAATGAGAACAGGATTGGACATTAGGGAACTTATCAGCTACTCTGTAACAAGATAAGACTATCCAGAAAAGGTCACTCCAAAAGCAGATGTTTAACTGTAGGGTTTACACTGACTTAGAAGGTAAAGATTGAAACACTACCTGTTTGTCCTTCTGTTGACTTCTGTCTCCTGATGGCCACAGTCTCCATGAATCATTATCAATAACATCAGCAAGAACAATTTCTTTTGTCAGAATATTAACACCAAATTCAATCTAAAAAGACAATAATACTATCTTAGGAACTATACAGTGATGTATTTCCTGTCAGAACCAGGTCATGAGAAATCAGATTCTTATACCTTCAGGTCTACCAGAGTGCAGTTTTGGGGCTGCCATGATTTTTCCAGGATCTCAAAAATAGCTTGAGTAGAACGAGCCATAATATCTACTTCAGTCTGGCCAATAGTAAGTCCAGCAAAGCTGAATTTTGCTTCAATTAGCTGCTCCTCAGACCACTGTGGATCATTATTAGCATCATCCTGTTCAGAAAACCAAAACATATACATCATGTAATTTAAGCTTGCTGTAAGAGGAGAACAGCCATCAGAAGATAATGCTAGGTTTTGTTTGCTTGTTTTTCAAAAAGCCAAATACAGGCTTCAAACTAGTATTTTATGATTAGCACTAAAAAAAAAATGCAACAGCATCACTGAAGACACTTGCTGTAACACCTGAACATCTTTAAAAGCACCTCACGTTTGGACAGTGCCACAAGAGTGTCAGGGTACACTACAAACAACACTTTAGGTCACAGTTGACAAGACACTTCTTTCAGCACGCATTCCCAAAGAAGTTCAGAATCCTAAATGACTAGCTAGCTGCTTACCCTCACCACAGAAGTACTGTTTAATTTCTTCAAATATATCAACATAACCATTTCAACTGACATGTTACACTTATGCCTAAAAAGCCCTTATACCTTGTAGATAAAAACATCCTCCTATTTTACATATAGTTCAGCTTGTTATTCATTGATGGCCCCGTAAGCCAGTGTTACATTATATGCACTTTAGACAAAACAGCTGTTGGACAAGAACGCAAGAAAAACTTAGGATGGCAAAACTACCAATACCAAGAGGATTGGTCAGCCAGTAGCACTACTTGCTTTATTTCTCAGCATTTTAAAGGAGATAATACAGAGTTCTAGCTCTGTTTAAGTTTGATTAACATCACAGGAGAGGAAGCTTACCTTGTAAAACATCTCAATTTTGGGTGGGTAAAACTTATATCCTTCTTTGACACCAGGGTTTCTTTTGAGGAAGGAGCCAGTAGCAATTCTTCTGCACACCCATTCAATTGGGATCATTTCACAGTGAGCTGCTATGAATGCTGTATCACTCTGTTTCCTGACAAAAGCTGTTTTGATTCCTAAAAATAAAGATGCAGCTTAGTTCCACTACTAGGCACAGCCCACAGTTGAAACAAGAGTCACAAACGTCTTTAAGTACAACTGAATCTTGTTCTTCTCTGGACTTAAGGGAGACACTGAATCTCTTCTGGGTATCGTAAGCCCACTCTAGCCTTGCAAAAGGCAAGCAATGCATTTATCTTCTAACAACTCATTAGTTCTGCCATTTTTATCATACAACGCTCGCTCATAGCTCACAACCTTATGCTCTGATGAGAAATCCAATTCTTGCAAATACTTTTTTTTCCACAGAGCTTTTTAAAAAAAATTTTAAAATAATCTATCCATCACAATGGGTTGTTTTTAAACAAAAGTTAGCAGCAACCAAATACCCAGCCATGCTCTCTGGTGGAAGATCCATCAGGGAGGGAACAGTAATTGAAGGCTTTCAGAGGAGTTAGGGAGCATGGTAGTCTTTACTACTTTATTAAACAAAGGAGAATGGAGCAGGGAACAGAACAGCTTAGTCCTCCCTTCTATTACAAACTAACACTTAGGGCACTAGATCTTAGTGATTTGTTAGGCAAAAGACATTAAGACTCAGAGAAGCCCATGCAGAGACACAAACCTGCTGCACCAAGTAAGCCTTCTTACATAGCTCTAACATGATCCCATATCAAATGGGGACAGCCAACACACGCAGATAGGCACTGTAAGTGCCAAAAGGCTCTTTTTTCAATTTCACTCTTGAGAAAAGTCCCACCTTTCTCCCCCCAGGGCAAGACAGCTGCCAAGCTCAATTAGCATCTGCCAGAAACAGAAGACAAAGGAGCTGCATCCAGTCAAAGGAATAATTAAAATCTTAAAATATAGTATTGACGTTGACCGTTCAGATTTTGTGGCATTGCCCTCAAGGGCAGAATGATTTAGATAACCAGCTGCACATTAAGTCACTTCTAAATGCAGGCATTAAGGCCCCTCCATGGTTTAGTACTACATTTTTCATCAGTGCAGATGCATGCTTTCGAAGGGCTGGCATTAGCTCTATTATAAAAAGGGAGAGAAACTTTAACAGAACTTTGTAAATCATCACTTTTAAAGAAGTAGGGTAAGAAGAGTTGCGTAAAGCAAACAAACTGCTTCTATGATAAGGCATTCACGTTATCTGCAATCTATGCCAGTCAAATAAGCAAACTGGAGAAGAATCCTGAAAGTTCTTTTGTTGCTTTAAAATGCAGATGCAGTTTACTCTGCATATTAATTATTCTACAGCACCTGAAGTTACTGAGTACAAGCCATTTAAGGGTCTTTGAGAGGTCTGCAGCATGGCTTCTTCATATCTAAAGTTCATATCTGTAGGATATTAAGTATTTTGATTATCTTAACTATTGCCATTTAAGAATTAGGCAAAACATCTCATTAAAACCAGTAGTTTTAATCAACTGCAAATATAGGTTTCCCAAGAAAGCCAGTGACTGAGGATTATACTGAATGACTTCATATCTCTTTGCCTCAGCCTGTATTTTAAGAACTACTTGCACAGAAACTAAGGTACATACAACTCTACAGAAACGATCTTCCTCTTCCCCACACGTGAAACATGCTAGGACTTTACTGTTTGACTGTCTGTAAACTCCTACTACACAACAGATAGCACAGCTTTTAGAGTAACTCAACTAGTACTTCAAGCAATCTTTGTGCGTATGCTTCAAAGTGCACTGAGCACACAGCTGTAAGCAGTCTTAATGAAGTTTACTGGTGCCTGTATGATAGTGATGTTTGCAGACTCAGGTTAGAAACCCACCAGAACAAATTCCTCTTTGTAACTTGCAAGCTTCTCAGTTGAAGACACTTCAAAACGCTTTCTCAAAGCAAAGATACTGGCTCCATTTCTGGAAGTGTGGTGCAAAACTTACCTCAAGTGACTCAAGTTAATTACGTACTGCATGAGAGCTCACTCCTAGCATCAGAAATATTTTAAGTCTTTTAAAGTTAACATTAAGTTCCCGATACATTCAATACAGACCAATACGTGCATTTGCAATGTAGTCCTCATAAGTGTTTAAGTACAAAGCATACAGAAACTTTACATTAATATAGCACACTAAGAGGAGAAAATAAAAAAATAATCTAATTTTATCTTTTAACATTTGTACACAAATTTCACACAGCTTAGACATAGTCTGGTAGTGCCACTAGCTAGCAGTGTCTTCTCTGCAGGCAGATGTAGTAAGAAAGAAGAGATGCATCCAGTCTGGTATTACAGGCAAACTTAGCTGTGGGGATAGGGAAGACGTGACAAAAGTAGAGGGCAGGATCAGAGGTGTGTCCAAACAAGCAGTGTTATCTGCGATTAGAAGATTACTTCAGATAGTCTCATGTTCCAAACGGACAAGTTGCCCACCCAGCTCTGTAATACCAGAAGGAAAAGCGTAACTGAAAAGACACTCAAAAAAAACCATCAGAGCTTCAAGGCAGGATAAACCAATGTATACAGTTTTGTGACAACATCTGTAACACACAGGGATGTATGTATTCTACCTTTGAAATACTTACCAGCTTCTTGAAGCAACTGAAACACACAGCTAGTTGTTGTATTGGAAATGGCAGCCTTCCCTTCCATTCGGTCCTTCCTGGCTGCATTTCCCGCTGTTATTTGGTCTTTTGACTGCATGAGAACACATCCCGGCATATCTGGCAGCTCGTACACTTCTTTCGTTTTACCTTCATTAACTTTTTTACCAAGTTTCAGGTCTAGAGAAATAAATTTAAAAAAAAAAGCAAACAACCAAAACCAAACAAAACACCAAAGCAGTTTCAGACTGAAAGAACTTTTTTACTCCTGCATGTAAGCCCACCAGGTTCGCATACTCTATCAGCCGCCTGCCAAGCCAGACCCACGCTGCAGTCGGGGACCGCGAAGAGCGGGCTAAGCCCCCCAGTCTACGGGGCAAGTCGGTCAGGCCTCTCTCCGAGCGGCTGCCGCTTCTCCCCACGCCCCCGCAGGCGCCCGGGAGGTGCCGCCCGAGCCGCTGCCGGCAGGAGCCGTGCCGGTTTCACCCATCTGTTGCCTTTTTGGGTTGTTTGTTTGGGTTTTTTTTTTTTTTAACTTCGGGACAAGCCCGAAGCTCAGAGAGAGCCAAACGGCGCATCCCCCTCCGCCCGCAGCGGGCGAGGCTCGAAGCGTTCCCCTGCCCCTCCTCGCCGCCTCACACCCACAAAAAAAAAAAAACCCCGAACAAGTTAGAAGTTCGCTCCCAAGCACCGACACCCCGAGCCTGGCTAAGCCCCCCCCGCCCGTTACCGGCTCCCGACGGCGCTCCACCGCCGCGGCGCGCGGGCCGCCCCCTCGCGGCTTGTCCTGCCGGCGGGGGTGAGGAGGTGTGG
>JANZLQ010000056.1:16438207-16459564 GCA_026212715.1 Elanus axillaris
GCCCGGCCCCGCCGCCGCGGTGTGACAGGGGCGCGGACCTCCCGCCGGCGCCGCGGCCAGGCCCGGCCGTCACTCGGCGCTGCTGGAGACGCTCAGGTTCCAGCGCGATGCGCCCGCACCGAGACCGCCAGCAAGGAGGGGTCCTTGGGCGGTTTGAGGCTCCCGCTAGCCACGGCTGCTTAGATTCATCGCCACGATACGGTAAAACTTCTTTCCTACCCGACACCTCTGTGGCGGCGTAAACTGGGCTAGATTCACTGTGGAACACGTGGATGCAGAGCTGCAAAATGAAGCTTGGGCTCGGCCTCCGTTTGGTATTGGAAGTAATAATGTTAATGCCCTGACATACACGAATCACTTTTTTCAGTGGTGCTAGAAAGGTATATATATATCCTCCTTGCGGGGAGACACGCACAGCCAAACACGCTAGGCTTCTGTAGTACAAACACCCATACACTGTGCTTAACTTTCCACTTGTGAAAAGTGGGCTAAGTAATCACATTCCTGACAGACAGCCGGGGGAGGTGGGCTTCTCTAGGCACACACGCACTGAACAGATAAAATGGCATGTTCTCTGCATATTTGAGGTCACAGACGCGTAAAGGTTGCTCTGAAATTCTTTTGGACCAGCAACAGAAAATTGTTTACATTGAGACTTTCTGTTTATTACAGCTGAGCTTCACAAACTTTTACTGGCAACGTGCTGCATCCCTACGAGACTCTCATATACCAATAACTCTTTGGTTTGCAGGTGTATCATTCATAAACTATATATATATTTGCCAGTGTCCATCAAAAAACGTTTTTATTGGGAGCGATAGAGCTGCAGAATCCAAAGAACAAAGCCATGTAATCAATAGTCTCATTTTAGGTTGCACCATTTTTCTGTGAAGCGGCTGGAAAAAAATCTTACCTCATTTGTGCTTACATAGTTACACTGGTGGACCTGGAGTGTCTTTGTTGGAAATAAAATGATTGATGCAGTTTCGTTACTTTGGATCTTATGATCTCAATTTTCACTGCAACCTTACTTAGTGGTTTTTCAATACACATTTTTTTCTTCTTTTTTTTTTTTTTCTGATGGGCACTTGACAAGTATATTTGATTTCCATGAGCTCTTTAATATCAAATATCTCCTGTGGAGGACACAACTGTAGACAGTAATACTAATGTTGTGATTGAAACTGTAAGCAATTCACATGTTCTACAGGAAGATAGACACCTAGAGGCGTACATGCACTACCTCTGATTCTGACCTTCTAACTCAGTAATAGTCAAAATTTTTAAGGATGCTTTCTTAGAGACATAAACATGATTGCATCTGTAAAGTGAAACAGTCTGTTCAGTTAGGTATACCTCGGCAAGCACTCAATAAAATTCTATTAAATAGCTGACATGTTAACGTTCCCACTTCCTTCTAACGTTTCTCCCTAACCTCTGCATTGTTCCTACTATGAGGTGTAGGAGAGGGGGCATCCCTAACGGGAAGTAATAGGATAACAGCTATTTTTCTTCCTTTTTTTGGAACATCTCTTGAAAACCAGAATTAAGATGTAGCATTGACTGTATCAGTAAATTTCATTAAGTCTGTTCTTTTAAACTTAAGAAGTGTCTCTTAACCGTATTCCTTTAACAATAAGTAAATAGGAAAGAGAGGTATGGTAAATGTTAATGGGTAGTCCCTATCAGGCCTAAGTGACTAACAGAAATTTGACTGGCCACTAGAAAATACAGTCTTTAGACCTCACCTTTAAATTAGTAAGGATGTTTAGGCAATCACTACTGACTGGCCTTAGACCCTCACAGGCATGTTCTTTTATGTGCAAATTAGTCCTGTGCAATAAACCAAATTACCGAGTTAATTCATCTTAGATTTTAAAAATCAGAATATTCAAGCATGGTGTTATATCAAACTGCATTTTTGAGATGACTGATCCACAAAGAAGAGGCAGCTGTTGGGAACATCTTATCTGTATACATAAAGAACCAGTGTATTTGTTACATGCCACGAGAACATGCAGCATAAATCCTTTGTGCTTTCTGTTCCAATGTAGCTGGTTGCAGCATTGCGAAGGACTTTGCTGTTTCTGATAAACAGCCTAAAATGAGTTGATAGTTTGTATTACAGTGTTAAAAAGATATTACTGCACTAGAGAGATTTACTTCAGTGAGGGTGTTTGTAACTGAAAACTTGAAACTCCATACATTGGATCAAGCCACCAAAATACTTAAGCATGTATTCAATGCCATGTGTTTGAGTGGCGCTCCTTGTTTCACTGAAACTGTTCTTCATGGGAAGAAAGGTATGTATTTGTAAGCAAGGTTCTGGAGCAGGCCCACAAGTAGGTACATCACGAAAGATAAAAGATAGACTGAGTATTTCACTATCTTGACATAAGCAACAACTTTAAAAGTTTTGTTTTGTTTTGGCTTTTTTTTAAAGTGAAAAATCAGCTGCTAGATCGTTGAGGCTTAAATTCGTGCTCCTTTGTAGCAGAAGCTAGAACATGGCTATTTATTGGCTTTTACTTTATAATGGTGAACTGTGAATTAAAATGAAAACCAGTATATTCCTACTCACAGGCTAATCAAGGCCTTGCACACACTAAGAACATGGTACCAATTTAACTTGAGACCATTTTAAAGTGATTTTCATCAGGTTTTAACACATTTTACAGCTATGTTAGCAGTTAATAATGTTTGAAACTTTAAAGCTGCTAAAGCTAATGCTGTTACTCTGGCATCAACATTAAGAAGGCTTGAAAGTGGATGTTCTAAATCATCTTTACAATTTGTGAGCCAGGGAACAAAGTCACTGCAAAATCCACTGACAGCATGCCAAAATAAAGTCAGACGATATTGTTAAGGAGAGGACTTTCTTTGGGGCGGTGAGGTAGGGAGGAGGAGTACTTTGAGTTACAAATCTGTTAAACGTCATTTGAGTCCTTGACCAGGACAAATCTGCAAAGTTAATCTTGGAACAAGTGTGATTTCTGTTAACTTTTTGCAAAATTTCCTGGAAAATATTTTTGGCAGTAATACTGTGTACTGAAACCTGAGGGTACCCAGCTTTGTACTGATTTTTAGAAAAGGCCTTTTCTGTGCAGGTGGAAGTCATATTAAGTCAGGGAATACACCTTGTCCCAACTCAGCTGGGCCTATGTATGGAATTTGTTAAAATTAAAGTGTTTATCTATGTTTTACTTACAACCTCTTGGCTACAAGACTGGTATTTTAAAAGGCTATTTAGCAAGCTATTGGTATCCTGTCTTGCATTGTGAATCTTTCAAACAAAAAGCTTAAAATTGCAATAGTATTTGGATGGGAATTTCTGGGGAACATGGATACGCTACAGCTAGTGATCCTGAAAATTTGATATGCAACTTATGCAAGAACTGCAGTGTTAAATGTTTTAATTGTCTATAAACGCCCAATTTTGTAATGAACTGTATTTCTATGTAAATTTCCTATGCAATATACTGGGTAAAATGTTTGTCTAGCAAGTGACCTTGAGTCTGTATGCTGTCTTACTAGGAACGTTCATGCTCTTACGTGCTGCTAAAACATTACTGAGTACTTTCAGAGACACTTACTGCATGTGGATATAGTAACACTTTATCTTTTAGTTCTCTCTTGGTTTACCTTTATAGGCCATTCTGTGCTGCTAGGTGGTGACAGCCCAGTTTAATTACATGCCAAAAAGCTTACTCCTGCAGGAAAGAGAGGAGGAGTGAGACCTTTTTGCTGTGGTGAGCTGTTATATCCTCTTGGTTGTTTTACGTAACTTCCAGCAGGGCTCAGGTTCCTGCATGCTCGTTTTCAGAAAGTGAAGATAAGACAGATTTCCATTCTAAGCAAGTTCAAATCTCTAAGATGCACATGTCACAAAATGCAGTTCGGTCTCAGTAGGAAGGAGTGGAAAAACCAGGAGGAAAGTGGTGCCAAAATGTAAGAGCACCTCTCAGAGGCAGCCATTATGTTTATTGTGGCCAACAGACGTTCCATTACATTAACATAGCCATAGAGTTGGGGTGAGACTGCTCGCTTTTCTTCACATTTTCTGTAGCTAAGTCATACATGTAGGCATGATACAGCTCTCCTGTAATTTTAACAGGACTGCTCTGTTGGGGTCTTGTCTGCCCATACCTTAACTTTGAGACTAATGCATGGAGGGAGGATTGTACACAGCATGGGAGGTTCATGCTGGGTAGTTCAGTTCAAATAAAACCTCCTGGTTGCTCTTTCTGCCGTGTCTTACACTACTTTCCTTGACCTTAAAAAAAAGCAGGGTTGTTTGGAGGGGCTTTTTATGAGGTTAGTTTTAATTTAAATCAGTTCTGTCAGTTGGTTAACCACTTGTCCACATGAATGCTTGTGCCAACACAAAGGACGGACCTTGCTGCAGGAGAAGGAACAAACCGAAAGAGTCTGGAGGGAGTCTTTTAAGCCAACCGTGATGCTGACAGTGCTTGTGGATCCACCAACAATGCAATCATTTCTGCTCCCTGAAGCTCATTCTCCACCCATTTGGCCCAAATACAGTTTGGTCTCCCGGGAAATAATCTAAATGGTGCATTCCGAGGACTTTCCAGGGTAACAGCCCTATCAAAGAGGTGTAAAGTGACCCATTCTTCTCAGTGAATGAGCATGCTTTAGAGAAGAATGGAACTTTTTAATATAGGTCAGAGCGACGATTGCTCCATTTATCTGCCACACCTCAGAAGTTTCAGTATTGCCATTTGCAAACTGGAGAGGAGAGAGATTTGCCCTCCCAGTAATCTGAATGGCCCCCTGGTAATAGTGCAGATACTTGGAGGGAGATGAGCAAAGATCTCTGTTTTCTTATAGGATTGCTGATCTTGCCATCATTAGTTGTTGTTGGTTTTAAGCTGGATCATTTTCATGATGTGATTTACATTAAGATTCCCAGGAGCAGTTACATGGCTGGCCTTTCTGCTAAAAAGGAACCATGTTGTGGATCTATGTCTAAGAAGGCCTCTCCTCCCAAACCCTTTCAGTCCTACGGTAGTGCTCTCACAGATACCCATTTAGCATGTGTCAGATGGTGTCCCAAGTTCCATTTAACTCACCCAGAAGTGTGCCGAGACTACTAAATATTGTGTGACTGCAATAAATGTAAAGCTGTGACCAGAGCAGAACCACAGCACAAGCTCAAGTGGGTATGAAAATACACTGGCAGGACGAGTTGGATTACCTAATGCTATTTTCCAAGGGACTTTTTCTGAGAAGTCCTTCATTCTCTTTACCCTATTGTCACTACCTCGGGAGATGCTGTCAAAAGGAGACAGACCTTATCTCTAGACAACCGGAATTCTAAATGTGCAACATTCATGTTATTTTGTCTCTAAGTAAAAAGTGTTGTGGAATCATATCAACAATTGCAGTAAACAAAGGTTGTCTCGATGCCACTTTGATTTATCTATCTCGGCATTCTACATATTCAAGTAAATTAATTGTTATCTGTATAAATGGGAATAGCACATAAATATTAAATGATACCAAATGCCCCATGCATTTGACATCTCTTACCATCTTTGGCCGAAAATAAAGGTGAACAGCAGGAAAGAAGGAGTTATCTTTCTGACAAAAAAAATTACAAAAAGCAAGCTATGGTTTGCAGCCACAGAGCAGAATAGAAATGGAACCCCACACAAAGGGAAGCCCACCTTCTTTGGACATTTGTCTGTCAGGTAAATCCCACTCTCTGGTAAGTTTTCTGAGAAAAAAAAACTTTTACTTGGAAAGCCACTTGTGTTATTTCTTTCTCCTGTCAGTTCTTCCTTCATGTCTACCCTCTAGGGCTGATACGAACAGTTTCCAAGTGGAGATTGCAAGTGTGCTCTGCAGCTCTCTGCTCTGACCTACTAAGAATTTAGACAGTCCTTTGTCTTTGTGCAGTTCTCACCTGAACAACAGCATTTAAAAACAGATAAATATTTCTTGAAATATCTGCTTATTTTAAAGAATAAAATAAGTCTTTTCTATTTTCTGGACGTGAAAGTTTTTGGGGGGACATTGTACTGAATGACAGCGAAGTTTTTGAAAGATTAGGGTCCTTGTGCATCACTCAGAATTTAAGTGCAGCTTGTCTTCTTTGCAGTGCTAACTGCCTCCCTCAGGTTACCCTTTCTTCTGCAAGGGCGGTCACACTGCAACAAAACAACCTTTGAGCTGCTCAAAGTTAGGCCTAGTACAACTGAGAACTTGCTGGGCTGCTTCAGCTCTCACAGAAAACAATTTACTTTTTTCCTCCCAACTGGCTTAGTCCTGTGTCAGGTTAGTGAGCTGAAATTGTTTATAGGGGATCCAGCAAGCATCAGATTGCTCAGAGCAGCATGGAGAAAAGGGGATCTTCTTGTTGCAAGGAGTTACCAAATCAACTTCAGCCTTGCACTCATGTAACAGAGCAGACAGAGCAGAACATACACGTGATCCATATTATTTTCAGTACAGTTATTTTAAAAACTTAATCTAAATTGAACTAAACTGTTTAAACGTACTAGAGTGAATTAGGGTTGGTTCACAATTTTTTTCTGGTTCACATGGGGAAGGAGTAACCTGTGATTTTAGTACTGCTAGGAATGGCGAGGTCTTCACCTGGCACAGCGTGTCCTAGAAGGATACCTGACTGCTGTGATGGCAAGGACAGATCCCTTGTCCTACCAAAGACAGCAGTTCTGTATGCAAGTAATATGATGCAAGTTCAAGGATGTGTCTTTGAATGAACTCAGTGCAAAGAAAGAAGAAAGATTTTTAAACCAATGATGATACTACTACTAATACAAGCCAAAGAAGTTTTATACTGAGAGACCAATGTAAAATGTGGAAAGTGGTAGATAAGCATACACTGGAACAACTGTATGTCCGTGTCACTGTATAAATGAGTATGATCAAACCTCCTATGATTTTCTAGGGATCTTTCTTTGCCTTCTCAGAATGTTTTTAAAATGCTAGTCAAATGGCAGATAAAATCTACCTTGGTGGAAATTATTTAACTTTGTAATGTCTCTGATATAAGAAGAAAATAATTAACTGTAGAGCGGGAAACAAAGCGCTATATCCAGTAATATTTTTGTGTAAGATTTTGTGAATGGGTAGAATTTAGGCCTCTGTGTATAGAAAAACCTGGCAGCTGTTGCTGCTGCAGTAAGGACTTGACTGTTTGACTTCAGTTGTGCCCTTGTGTGTGCCCAGAACTGACCTACCTTTGGCAGGGCTGAGTAGGTCTCTGCCTAAACATGACTGAGATCTAGAAGATCCAGAGTTGTTCTGCTTGAATACAGTGAAAGGAAAACCCTGGAAATGCATGCCTTGCAGGCAGTACGGGCTGTAGAGTACTTAAACAATCACAAAAAGAAGTAGTGGCTAGTAGAATTTTGCAGAGTAATAGTTACATTATGGCATGGCACTCATCACTTTCCATGTCATCGTTCCCTGCACTGTTTCTATGTTTTCTGTACTTCATTTGGTTACTGGACAAGGCAGACCCTTGCCCAGTACAGAACAGGGACCAGAACCCATGCCTGCCCCTTCTAGGTGGGCATCAACTTTGTGTACTTTCTTTCTGGCTCATTGAATTCTGCAGTTCACTGCTGCACAGCACCATACCTTCAGCGGGCAGATGGGGATAGTCCCCCAACTCCAGCACAGGCAGGTGGTGAGGCTAGGAGGAGGGTAAATGCTGGTAAAGAAATTAAGTATTGTGTTTTCCCCACCAGCCTTGCCTAACCAAAAAGAAGTTCTCTTATGGCTTCAACTATTTGGTTAATTGCAGAGGATTAACTTGCTAGGAAGGTCATAGAGATGGTAACTGGAAATGATGGGATAAAATTTTAACTATACATGTTTTCTTTGCTCGGTCAGTGTTATTTGCTTTCAGTTAAGCGTGTTAATTGTGGCATGTAGGTAAGCCAAGGCATGTAGGCAGAGGTATCTTTTATTAGACTAGCTCATGGCACTGCTAAAAGCTCATAGTTAAGGATTATGATGGGAACTCATACCTTGTTTTAGTTCAAATGACTGAAGGTGAATATATTAAAGAGGAGCAAGCATGTACTCACAGGGGTGACCTACACTCATAAATAAGTAATTTCTTACTATCTGAGAGAATTTCTTTGCATGCTAATTTTGTAGAAAGTTCATTAAACCAACCTGTTGTATGGCTGATGGATCAGCATACAGCTGTGTTCTGTTGAGGTCTTGCATTTCCTCCTGCTTACAAAGCCTTTCTAACAGTAACTTTTTGCCTTCTGTTACTGTGTGCACTCTCTCTGTTAATAGTTTTTGGAAGTGGAGTATGGTGTTTTCAGAAGCACTTTTCTTAAGTGGAACAGGTGACACCTCTGTGGACAAAAGCAAAGTATGTAGTTAGAGTGCACAAGTCAATGAACTGCTGGCACTGAAGTTTAGCTTATGCTAGATCTTCCTAATGCTGTCCTTCTGTTAAGCTCTTTTGGCAGGCATTGCCTGGTGTTGTGTAGGGGGTCACTGTATAATGGTGAGTAGGAACGAAACAGACCTTGTAAAAATCTTTCACGTTTTAAACTGTCAGTTTTGCCTAGCTACTGCCTTCTGCAAGACATACTTATCTAATAGGCAATAAATGGAAGTATATTTAATCACGTAGAGTTAGTCCTGTTAGTACTGTTTTTGATGGTGGACTGAGCAGGTTGAATTCAGAAATGTTGTGGTGTTCAGATCCATTTGTGTTCATCTGTCTGTAGATGACATTTTAGTATTAAAAATATGGGTGAGCCTCCTAAAAACTATGCTTTTCATCCCTCATTGTTGGACTTTTTGATTTTTTTTAGGGCCTGACAACTCTGCCAGGAAGAAAAATAAGCTCCTGACCTTTCCTATAGCAGATTGCATGATGCATATTTCTATCCATGCCTTCATTTTTCTCTCTCAGTGATTCAATACCATATCTTCTCTTTGGAATAGCTGTCTTAACCTGTCTTCTCTTGTAAAACATGTTAGACATTAAACGTTAGACATTACATGTTAGACATTATGTGTCTGAACATGTAATCTCTCTTCTTGTTTACTCACACATTATAATAGGAGGAAACCACAACCATGACTGTGATACGGTCCCTATTTTCCTCTGAACAACACAGCTAATTAAGACAACTTCTTTTTAAAATCTTTTTATCTTTTCCTTGCACTTGATTCTTATAAATCGAAGAAGTATTTCCTGATGTTTACCTCATTTATACCAGGGATGAGGATTGAAACAAAGAAATTGCAGTTTTCCTTAGGCCCTCATTTTTATCAGGAGTGTTCTTTTGCAGATTGTTGAGGGTGACAAGAATGTTGGCTTGGACCTTGGTGTTAAGTTCTAGGATTTTTTTTTTAACTGACTACTGGAAACTAGAATCTGGCATCCAATTCAACAGCAGTGTATAGATATTTTAAAAAGTCAGGGGGTCTTACCATCATTCCATATTTTCCTCTTGATACTCAAGGATCCTGTGTTTGCTGTAACATCTCCCACTGAAATTTAGAAGAGAAAAGCAAGTGACTAAGTGTTTTGCAGAGATTCTCAAAGCACAGTCAGTCACACACCAAAAAGCTTTATACTACAAAAGCAAATGCATTGGGCAAGAGACCTGGAGCAATGAGAATCTTCTAGAAAAGTTAGGTGCTGGGTTGGCACACAAAATCAGGGTGGAGACACATTTATTTGGCAGATGCCTTGAACAGCTTAATAACTAAAGCTTCTTTTCTGAAACGTTATTGTTTTACTCTCTCCTGCATCAGCATTCACAGCACAGATTACACAGTCCTTTTCCAGCATGCTAAAATGTAAAACATCCAGGTTGGCTGAAATATTCTTGGTGTTGACAAAGTCCCTTCACAGAGAGCAGAAATGAGCAGTAATACCTTCAGTTTCTGGATTTGGAAGAAAATGTCTGTCTTAAGAATACGATCAAGCAAAAAAATGAGGCAGATGAGAAGCAGTGGTGTCATCCCATCGTTGTGTGGATATCATTCCAGCCTCAACTAATGGCACTACCGTATGGTGCCCTTGGAACACCACATTAGGCTTCTGATTCATGACTGAGGACAGCTGGCTTAAGGATGGCTCCAGTGGTTTCTGCTCAAGCAGTCCATCTGGCCTCTGCTGCAGAAATGGTTCAAGTCCTCAACTAACATTTGTGACGTTGCAAATTATTATCTAACATATTGAGAAAAATCAGAATTAGTTCTGGTTTACCATAACTCACTAAGCTATAAGCTGCAGTGGTTAAGTTGCTTCTGCAAGAGCATCTGATCTGCCTGGAGCAGGGGCAAGTGCCCCTGAAAGCTGGAGCAGCTGGCCAGTCAGGAGAACCCTTACAGCAGACACAAGCTTAGCTGTGTGGTTCCTAGATCAGAGGTCTCTTGCTACTAAAACAGAAGCAAGCTCTATTTAGAAAACTGATTCTGCTTTAGAAAAATAAATATAATAATTACATGTGCTCAAATAAACATCACTGCCCTGGATTTTTCTCTCTCTTGACTATGGTGTGAATTGAATTAATGAGGTTTGCTTTTTTGGAGTCCTTGCACTTGGCTTGTTTGTTACAGATTTCCACAGTTCTAAATGGTATGAGCTTGTAGCTCTCTATCCATAAGACTTTACATGCCTGCTAGATCACCTCTAAAACCTGCCACGTTTTTTAGCACCATGTCACTGTATTTCACTTAAGCTTCCAAAAGCACAAAGATTCTCCAGTAACATTGAACACTTCTGGTGCTTTCACTTTTTGTTCATGTTCCCACTTCTCGGCTCCTCCAAAGACCATTTCTGTTCGCTAAGTATTGCCTACGTGACCATGCAGATACAGGTTCTGTGGTTATTTTCCCTCCCCATTCTAGCCACATATTTCACCCCTACAGCATGGGTCAACAGGCAACTTTTAAGTTTCATTTTAAGCACTTTATCTCATCACTGAAGTTTTTAATACCTGATAGGAGACTTGAACTTTCACATCCCCAGCTCGAGGGACCCAGAGGCTGCCTTCTTAAGATAGAGTCAACTTCATCATAAAATCTCATTTTTCTCCTGGGATTACCAAGATGCTCATTTTCCTTCTGCAGCGCACGGTATTCATATTTTAGGTTCTTGTACTTTGTGCGACATTGTTTCCAGTCTCTGTCTATACCACGTTTCATTAACCTTCTGGCAATTTCCTCAAATATCTCTTTATTTCTTGTGGCCCCTTCAAGCATTTGTTGTATCTTTTCATCTGACCATATGTTTATCAGAGCTCTGACTTCATTATCACTCCAGTGTTTTCCTGCTCCAGTATCATTAACTGTAACAACCTTAAAGTGATTTTGTGCTTCTTCCAAGGGAATGTGATTGTCTGAAAATATAAATGAAACAACAACTGAGTATTGCTGAATATACATACATTAAAGTGTAATTGTAGCTAATGATTTGGTATCAAGCTGGAGGGTTAATTAACGTTTATAATAATCTCTTGTTATGAAAATCTTTTAACTTTACAATGTTAATATCCATACATGATTACATTTCTCTTAAGTATGCAAAATATGTAGCAAGTGAAATCTCTTGTTTCTCCAAGGCATCTAAAATCCCACATTTTGTGAGTGTAATTTTGTTGCTGTTGTTGTCAAATTAAAGACAGATGTATCCAAGTGCTACCTGCAGGAAAGCAATAGGCCTTAAGCTTAAAAAGCAACAAGATATCAGTATTGTTAAGAAAATGGCTTTCCAGTATGGTTTCAAATTAGAATGGCAAGGCAAAATATAACACAAATGAAAATGCTACTGGGGATTCAATAGAAGAAAAAAAAATCTTACCTACATATTCAGAAGTAGGCAGATACTGCTCATCAGATGAGTACAGAATGCAAAGTTGAACTACAGCATTAATGCAAGTTTTGCTCATAACAGGGAATAGAGCTATGAAACTAGTTTTTAAGTTTAGTGATAAAGCTAGACGAGTCAGAAGTAGAAGAGTAGACCTGTGTTTGCAGTAGAGATCTGGTTGCTCCAGCTTTGGTACTGAAATTGCAATGCATTTTGTTTCAGAATAAATGCATAGAAAATTAATACTCACCTGTCCCAACCATCCGTTTTGCTACTGGCGTACAAGATCTGTCTTCTGAGGTAGTGCTTATAGAATCATCATCTATAGAAACACACAGTTTTAAATAAAATAGTTTTGGACTTAGACAAATAAATAGCTAATATTATTGTCATCCTCTGCAGGTAATGCCTATTTTGAACTAAAACTGCTGTAACCCAGTAGTCTAACCCATTAGTTATAACAAGTCTTCTGCCACATGCCTCCCTAAATCAAATTATTCATTGGCATTTCTCATAAGCCTTATCTTTCTTTCTGCCCCCGCATTCCCCAAAAGGTAGTTGTGGATGCAACAGAGATTTAAAATGCTTGATTAAACACATAGGCACATGTGGATGGTTTGTATCTCACATATAACTGGATTTGCATAATATGTTTGTGCACACTGAGTAGCACAGGTGTGTGCCTTCCAGTTTCTTTCCTAGGGGATGTGGGCAGGGCAGGCCTGGTGAGGCTTTGGTGCCATTCGAAGGGCATTTGTAAGGTCTGCGGATTCACTCTCGCCTAACGGGGCTTGGACTACAGCCTTTCCCTTTGCTGGGGTCATGCATGCTCCCCCACTGCTGTCATGACCCCAGCAGGGACTTGGGCCCTAGAAGACCATTGCTGTGCACGTGATTCAGGCGCAATGAGGGGAGCGGGAGGCACAGGCACCTGCTGGCAGACCTGCACGCAGTGTGATTTTGCATAAGCTGCATTTCATACTGCTGCTGGGGCTTTTCTCAGATCTTTGTGAGTTTCCACGGTACAGCAGAAAGATACTGAAAAGAGACCTTTGCTCCTTATTCCTACTTATTCTCCTCTATTCAGGACTCCTTTTTACTACACAAAAAAAAAGTAGTTTAGAGTCCCTTTTAGTAAGCTAGCTGCCATGGTGGGTTTCAAAGCTGGGCTTTGAGGCGTGCCTTTCCCTGATTCTGGGAGGGAGGGCAGGGAGGGATGTTAGGCTTTGTGGGGAAGGTTGCATACTTTTGCCTTCCTTTAAGGGACAGCCGTGTTTATTTACTTTGGGGTGAAAGGCTAGTCTCTGATTCAGAGCTTTTGTGATGGAGATAACATAAGTAGAAGAAAAACTGGGAAACAAACAATTCATTAATGCTTTCGTGGAAATCTTTAGCCTCAGCTTAAATTGCACTTTCTGTATGTAGGGATGGCTCCATCCAAAACTATTCTGTGTGGCTTAAATGACAAAACAGGGAAGACACAAGAACTATTTTTTATTCTACCAGCTTCTGAGTTCTCTTCAAAATTCCATTATATTATTTTTCTGCATGTATACATGCCGAGGTTTTTTCCCTCTGCAGAGATGAGGCTATAATAGCTTTGCAGTCTGTCACAGCATGAAAACTATTCCCTTCAGAAGTAAAATTCAGGAGCCCTCGGAATTCCTGAAATCATTTATGGACATCAAAACCCAGCGCTCCTGACTCTGGGCTCATTTCCTCATGCTTGGACTTCTCTGAGGCTGAAGGTCCACTTCTGTGTGGAATTACTTTTTGGGTTGGGAGGCAGAGAGAGATTAGTCCTCATTGTTTTGGTAGGGGATGTCATAGACCAATTATCTTCAATACAGTTTTCAGTAAAGGGTAGAAGTAAATATTCCTCATATGTTTTGAAAAAGTGAGTGCCTGGTTTAGATTCTTTTAGAAGTAAGACATTGTTGGTAAATAAGCAGGTTCATCTTAGATGTTTTCAGTAATGGTACTTGCTAACACATGCATGGAGTAGTACTTGGAATTCATATTTGCTTTATATATAACTTGCTTTCTCTTAAGTGATTTGGCAAATACTTCTTTTTCACAAGCCATATGCAGGAATGAATTTTATACCTATGGAAAACTTAGAATCAGGAATTGTTCTAGAAAAAAAGTGTTTTTTCATAAATAGTGTTTTTTCACCCCGTAACTCTTAAGAAAATTCTTGCATCTTCCTTTAACACTTGCAGCTGTTGGAAATACAGCCTTGGGCCAAAATGGAGCAGTAGGTCTACTTCTGGGCTCTTAAAGGATTTTTTTTTAAACTATTACAAAAAACCCAATGGCTTTTGTTAATGTGCTCATTTTCTCAATCATACTGGCTCTCTAATCTCTTTCTGCCTTTAGCAATGGCACTTGTGTACTGCTGACTTGTGTGATTACTATCCTCAGTTGGGTATTGTATGACAGGAACAGGGAATTTCTGTGTATAAGGCAGTCAGTTGATCTGCATGACATTTTATTCTGTGTCATTGTTTATGAACTCTTCTCTTTGCATTAGTGTGACCTCGCTATGTCTCTGAACTTTCAGGGACACAGCTTTACTTTATCCTCGATGTAACTTCTGCTTCTGTGTGTCATTGCTGTGATGGAATTGCTCTGATGTTGTCCTCAATGTCATACTCGTTACAGTTGTCTTTCATAATCAAGATCAGCCTATGCAAACAGTTGTAAAAGCCATGTTGGATAGGATGTCTCAACACCCAAACTCCAGATCACATAATTGCTGAGAAGGAAGCTCTCACCTGGATCACAGAATACTGATGCTTACAATAGAAATATTCTTATGGCAGAAACTTTCAGTGTAAAAGGCCAAAGAATTGTTGTTCCCAGAATCATTATAATGGAATTTTTTATTCTTTCCATTAACTTCTGGGTACAGACAGCACTACCATAAAGTATATTTTGATCCAGGACATCAGGTCAGTAGATTTCAATGTCACTGTTTTTTACTCTGATGCCTTTTTTTCATGACCTTCCATGGTTTCTATGCTCATTTATTCCAGAAGATTAATATCCCTACTGTATTCTAACATTGAATTTTAACATTTTTAATAAATCATATCTTCTCCTGAGTACTTGTCATTGAATGTATGACTTCTACATATTGCTGAGGCTCTGATTTCAGTTTTACTTGTAAAGTAATTCAGAATATTTATGGCAATTGTTTGATAGTGAACAGTCTGAAATTAAATGCACTGTCATGAAGTAGTTTGAAAAGACAGACAAGGTATGAAATGTTCAGTGTTTCTGAGACAACTATTTAGCTCTCCAATTTATCCTCTCTAGCAACCGTGTATGAAAAAGAACAGTATTTGTGTCACAATCAAATGCAGACTTACCACATCTAGCATAATGAGTATAATGTCTGGGGGAAAAAAATCTTGTTATTAATTGGGGGAAGGAGAAATAAGTGTTTATACACTTTTGCACTATGAAATCAAACAAAAATCAGATTTTGTCATAACCTAGAAGGAGAATGATGTAACCTGCAGGCATAACATATGAACCTTAGAAATCTGCAGTTCCCAGTAAAGTAGAATGTGCTGTTACAACCATCAAGACACAGTCTTGACCTACCTACATCAATCGTCTCCTTCTTTATTTGTGTAGCTTCCAGAGCTGCTGGGGTGGAGTTAGCAACATCCTCCTCATCTTCAGGGATTTCTGTAAAAAAAAATGTACAGAGTTCTTATTAACTAAACAGGTCTTGAGTTATGTCTCGAGAATCGCCAACTTCAGAATGCCATTAATGATTACTTTTGTTAAAGATCTAGTCTCTTAACATGATAAAGCTGCCATTTCTCTGCAGTAGTGGGCTTAGGAGCAGTGTGTATGCACTTAATATATCAAAATAAATCCAGACCACCACGTAACAGCTGCATGATATGTTTACAGATTAAATGTGCAAACTCTTAAGTTATTTAAACCTGGATCACAATTTGTAGAATGGTTCACTGGTCGTGGTTGTAAGATATGTAGCAGCTGGTGAACGTCTATCAGCGGAACAGGCAAGACAGTGGCTGTTTGTTCATAAGGGGTGTTTCAATACATACTAAAATTTTTTAAAGACTCCTGAGCAACTGACGCCAAGAGTCACTGAATTAGCCCCAAAAGGGGCAAGGGTCCTGACATTGCATCAGGGTGCTCTGCCTGGACGATTGATCTGCCAGGCTGCCTGCCTGCACGACAAAGACAAAGTCCTAAAGGCCTGTCCTGAGAGCATCCCCCGGGCTGCAGCTTGTGGAGGGGTTTACATCACCCAGCTGGGCCCCCCCCCTCCCCCCTGCCCCAGGCTCCCCTCGCGGGGAGGAGATCTCCCCTCCTCTGCCATTGGCCCTCCTGTGTTTAAGGGAGCCCTCCACCCCTCCGGACCCAGGGCAGGGATGGATAGGACAGGCGGGTGATGCAAGTGGTCCTTCCCATCCTCGCTTCCAGGTGAGGACACTGCTGTGCAGAGATTAAATGGTGAAGGCCACGCTGCAGATCGATGACGGACAGCAGTTTCTGGCTCCCAGCCTGTTCTCAGTCCATTCAAGAATATTGCCCCTAAACATTGAGCAACAAAGCATAATCTAGAGCCATTTGATTAAAAATTACCTCCCAGATCAATACGGCCTTGTTTGCATCAGATGTTCTTTACGATGTGACCAGCATCATGCGCCTTTTAATTTTTTTTTTCTTAGCAAGCCATGAATGTGGCTAGGGAGCCTGGCTTTTTTTCTAAGCCATCGTTCAGAGTTTTTGGAAGGCAGGCATGAGGAGAGCAAGGCTGAGCCAAACAGAACAAACCATCAGCAGTTTCTGGCATGGATAAAACACGGTGGCTCTGGCCACATTGTTTAGTGAAGCTATAGACAGCTGCCAGCAAATATGCTTAATCTCTACTTTGTTTTTCAAGCATTGCTCACAAGGCGACCAGAGCAATGCTGTCACAGTCTCTCCTTTTACTCACTCAGACTGATACAAGCTCTGTTCTCTTCTGGCACTCCCATCACTATCATTGTTTATCCTGTTTTCTGGCTCAGGAGGCAAGATTAGTAATTTGACTCCTAATCCTTACTCTCATGTGTGTCTTGTATAGTATAAAACGTATACAAAATGAGAGTGGGAAATGTCAAAGCTAGGGAAAATTTTCAGTGTGTGGTCTATGTTTACTCTCCAACAGCTTGCAAAGTTGCTGCCATCTCTGTCATGCTGATCTATGAGGCTGGATACAGACAATTTGGGTGCACCGTTAGGAGTTTGTGTCTGCAGCCCAAGTATGCCTTGGGCTAAGCCAATGAATAGTCAAGAACTTACGGGTTTGCACTTCTCTGAAGCACTCTACTTCACGCCAGCCTGCAGCATAGGTATTAAAACATTTTCTTTTGACTTTGTATATCATTTTAAAATTCCAAGCACACAGCAGCAAGTGTTCAAGCCAACATAAGTGCCCGAGTAGGTACCAACTTAAGATCTTAACTTTAAACAACAGATTTTTAAAAAAGCCCTTGCTTATGAACATATCTTGGCAGTGTCATGACTTATTCTAAGTTTGTTCTGAGAGGGACATATAGTAAAGTATGTGAGGCACCAAAAATCCTGAAAAATAATAAGAAAAGTCATTTGTTTGAAGCAAAATACTTGCCGTAGGTATTTTTTAGGAACACCAGGCTACTGGCATTCCTTAGAATCTTGTTTTCATCTCCACTGTTGTTCCCTGGCACTTCAGATTTAATCAAACACCTATACACAGTCTGTGGTTGTACTGGAGAGTGACACATGTGAAATGTACATGTGCGTGGAGTTTGAATCGACTGACTTACTGCCTGTGCAAACTGAAGCAATCGGCTCTTCCTTCTGAACAGATTTCTGGAATTAACTGCCCTTAAAAGTGACCCCATGAAATAGAGAACATCAGTCAAAATGACTAAATAAGGTTTTATTTCCAGATTGATTTAATGTGGGTATCTTTTACCAGAAAAGGAAAAAAATTTCTTTTCTGGTAAAAAAAAAAAAAGCGGGCTCAGCCTTTCCTGGGCTGCTTTTACTGAAAACTAAACGGGTTTGTGATTGCTGTGATGCTCTTGCACCCTCTGCTGGCCCGTCTGTTGAGAGAGCCTCTCCAGGGCAGTGCTGCCAGAGAGATTTCAGTAAACTCTTACAGTCTGTAGAAGAACATCTAAGGATTTATTTACCTCCACCTTTTCCTTCTCAGGTCGGAATTTGCTGCTCTTTGAGAGGAGAAAAACAATACCATGAAACAACAAATAACTAGGTATTTTCCTGAAACTGGTGTATTTGTCTTGTGACTAATACCATCTTAATTTTTTTCCTTACCAGAGTATGGCAAACCTGATTGGACTGTTTATAAAGATTGGCAGTGGAGGTGATGTTACTGTGGCTAATAACTCAGACTCACATGTAAGATCATGAGCAGCACATGCACTTCTGGGGCAGCTTGTGCACCTCTGTGCATTTTCGCAGCTGCAGTTGCCAGAAAACAGATGTCTGCCCAGGCTAGCTAGTATGTATCTAGGCAAGTGTATGTGTAACTCTGACTGCAGAGTACATTAACTACATGGACTAATTAGGAAGATAACCTGATACAAGGTTAACAGAATTTCTAAATTCTTGTTTATGTCAAATTTGGTTTTTTTACCAATTTTTAAAGGTATATGAGTATATATTAATTATAATTACACGCTTGTTGAGAAACGGTTTTCTTCAAAAGTTCTGTTGAATATGGAGTAGTCCTTAAGAAGTCACATCCTTAAAGACTATCGATAGTCAGACATCTACTGATATCAAAGAACCAACATGACAGACGTATCACTGCCATATTGCCTTTTTCACTATCAGCAAGTAAATTTATGAATACAGAGGTACATACAATCTCTTTACTTACCAGTTTCTCACTTTAAATTTATTTATTTGAACTATCTAGGAAAGGCATGTACCACGATTAGAGAATAAAGGATCTCCATGATGTTGCAACGTAAAAAGCATGCACCTTTTCTCTGCTCTATGTAATACCTAATTATGTTACTATTAATAACATTAAAGTCCAGGTGTTTTTTACCACCTGTGATAAAATTATTTCAGTCTGTATTCTTCATTTGGGAATGAGGGAAAGAATTTCGGAAACTGAAACTGAATCTCTTCATGATGAGTTGCTGTGGTTTTGCCTTTTTTTCCCCAGAGAAGTTTGAACAGTAGTCTTTAGGGTGGATAGGCTGAGCCAGAGAGACTTCTGAACCACTTGCTGTTTTAATCTTACCCTACAAAATCAGATTGCAATTACAGTTACCCAGAAACAAACAAAATATGCAGTTAAAATACATATATTTGAGAAGGGAAAAGGTAACTATGGTAAGTTATAGATGTCTTAACACCTACACTTACCCTAAAGGAATGTTAAAGTGTCAGAAATGAGTACTCAGAACTTTACTAGAAGTATTCCTTTAACTTTATCTTAAATAACTCGTTTGGAAGGCTGCAGTCCAAAAAGCTACAATATTACATAGCTGCAGGCAGTTGAAAGCTGTGTCAAATGACAGTTTAGTGGCACTGCTATGTATTATTACCATGTCTTATTACTGTTCACATGTATGTAGAAATTTTACTTGTTGATGGGGAGAAATGGAATTTGATGTATTTTACAAGTAGTCTTAACTGGATCCTAAAAAGTACTGTTTATGATTTATTTGTTTTGTCTTTCTCAAAATGAGGTCCCTATAGGCAATGTACTTTCATGACAACCTATTGTTCTGCAATGAATGCCTCAAGTGCCCATGGTGATTTGGTAAAAGGCCAGTTATATATTTCTTTGTTAGTAAATTCAAATTAATAAAAGAATTGCTCTTGAATGGTAAAACAAAAATACTACTGTCCGATATAGCTCAAATTACCTCTCATGATCAACCATGTCTACTTACTTGTCATAGCTGTTTCTTTCATTACATGCAGAGCTGCCCGATTCTCTGGAGTAGTATTTACAGTAACATCATCTGTCAGAAGATTTTTAATTTGACATTAAAGTCTTTCAAGTTCATGTTAGACCATTTTAAGTTCTGTAAGACTACTCCTTAATGCCTAATTTAGACCGTATTCTGCCTCATGCTACTGAAAGAGATTATGAGGTCCTGTTGTGGAGAGTCAAGTCTGTCAGCCTTCAAGACTTTCATGTGTATCTCTCTAGCTGAATGTTAAACTTCCGCTTCCCCTGAAAGTTATGCTTTCAGATGTAAACTGTAATATTTCTTTGTAAAGAGCATATGACCTTCATATTCAGTGCTAGTAGTGATACTCTTAAGTGAAATTTTCATCCCCTGACATAGGCATTTACACAATTAAATACTGATCACATTATATTGTGAAAAAGAGAATGCCATATTAGTTCATGCACAGGAGACTGAACAATTCTAATCCTTGGGAAGACACAGTTTAAGTAAAAGTAAATGCAGTAATACATTACACTCAACTTGCTTAAACCAATAGTTCTTTCTTCTTTACCTCTTGGGTCATGAATCTTTGATAGACTATTTTTATCAAATCCAGCAGAGTACTGTAGATGTGCACATATGCCTGTATTGAAAGTATGGTCATCACTATGATGTTATTTTCTGCTTATAAATTTTTTAGGCTTCTTCATTTTTCTAACAAAAATTACAATGTGGGCTTATTTTAGAAATCCATCTTAATTTACTAAATTTAGAGATTTATATAAAATAGAAGACTTGTCAGTTTACCTGAGTCAGGAACTTTCTTTATATCTGCAACCTGTAGGTCTTCTGACATATTACTAACAGAGTCCTCTTCACCTGTGTCTCCAGGCATTTCTGCGTAAATAATGCTATGTTAATTAGGGCACCACATTTGTGTACTACATAAGAGCAGCTGTGCTGTGTCAAATCAAAAGATCTGTCCAACCTAGGATACTCTTTATGCCAGCAGGCAGTAGTAGATGCATTAGCAAAAAGCCTAGAAACGGCAACTGAAGAGTGAGTCTTCCCCCAAAATGTTCTTGTAGTTTTCAGCCAGACACTGTGTTATATTTTTCTTGACTACTTCCATTACTTTACTAATTTCTAGTCTTACATTTGGCCACTGTAATATCATGCTGTCATGGTTTAACCCCAGCCAGCAACTAAGCACCATGCAGCCGCTCACTTGCTTCCCCCCACCCAGTGGGATGGGGGAGGGAATTGGGAAAAGAAGTAAAACTCGTAGCTTGAGATAAGAACGGCTTAATAGAACAGAAAAGAAGAAACTAATAATGATAATGATGACACTAATAAAATGACAACCGTAATAATAAAAGGATTGGAATGTACAAATGATGCACAATGCAATTGCTCACCACCCGCCGATCGACACCCAGTTAGTCCCTGAGCAGCCATCCCCACCCCCACACCACCCCATTTATATACTAGATGTGACGTCCCCTGGTATGGAATACCCTGTTGGCCAGTTTGGGTCAGCTGCTCTGGCTGTGT
>JANZLQ010000056.1:16471267-16490684 GCA_026212715.1 Elanus axillaris
CCCACCACCACCACCAAAAAACCCAACAAACCACCCCAACCTTGCCGGCGGCCGTGGGGCCCCGTCCCGGAGCGCCGGGGCTGAGCCTCCCCCGCCCGCTTCCCGCTGGCTGCGGCCCCGGGGGTCGCCGCGGCAGGAGGGTGCCCAGGGCCGCCCCTTGCCCTGCGGTCCGTGGTCTCGAGCAGGTGCTCGCCTGTGCACGTTTTTAAGGCTAATATTCGTGGGTTATCGGTGGTGTTTTAATAAAAAGCATCCTTAAAAATCTGACTAAATTCGTAACGCTGTGTAAGCGAAATGGAGCTTTCTTTTCTTTCCCTAGTGCTACATGAAAGATGGAATCCAACGACTTGAGGAGGGCCTTTCCTTCAGGACGCGTGCTTCCCTCTTTCTCGCTATTGATTTTGACGATGTTTAAAGGGAGAGAGTGTCAGTGTTGAAATGGAAATTGCCTGTAATATTAGCATTGGAATTAAAAGTTGCGGAACGCGCTATATCAACCCTGAAGTTTTACTGCCAGGCTTTGATAGATGGGACATCTTGCCGAGCTAAAATAAGTGTGTTTAAGAATGTCTTCATCTCTGATTTTTCTCTTTAAGATCTGTGTCAGTAACAGGTTAAATTCATTCAGGTATGAGTGAAGTTTGTCTGGTTTCATTTTCTGTAAGCGAATGTTCTTTAAAATTTTGCTTTACCTACAACTGGGGCTAGTGACCAATAAAGGGATTTTAGGAATTGGAGAAAATTTGTAATGAGCGTGGTTGGTTGTAGTTTAGAATCCGTTCTGTAGACTTTTTTGTGCCCATTTTTATTGTTGCTTATACTAAATAATTCCAGTGACTTCAGTTGAGTTAAGCCAGTCTAATCACTTTAGCATCTTCATCTAATATTCTAAAAATATTCTAAATGTTTCCTTTTTGAGAAAAACATTTTTTCTTTTCAGTCATTATTATATATGAGAGTGGAACAGGAGCTTACCAGTCCACCAAAGTCCCTCTGAGTGTGACAGGCATGGTGGGTGTATGGCAGCAGGATTTTTAGAGGTAACGCTCTGCCTTATTCCAGGAAGCCTTTTAAAGGAAGATCAAGCAGCCTGCACTATTACCTTACAAAAAAAATCCAGTCTGCAGAACATACCTTTTCAGTGGCTAAGGACCTAATTACAAACCTTGGGTGGCTGTGTGGTACTGCCCGCGCTGCCTGCCCGTGGGCTGGACGTGGGGACGGGGCTGGGGAGAGCAGGGAGCAGGCTAGGGAAAACGCCGGCATTTCAGCTGATACAGCTCTTCTGCTCAGCAAAGCACAACTGCCAGCCTGAGGCTGATCTGCCCTAAGAGAAGTATTTCCATTTGCAGTGACGCAGTACACCAGACTTGGTTTGCTTGAGTTCAGAAGCTGTGATGCCTGATACTAGTTTGATGTGCTCAAACACTTCTATCAGAGGGCCTATATATACCTTTCAGAGGTGTAAATGCTAGCTTGACTGCTTAAGTGCAAGAATGCAAGAGACAATGTATTCCCTTAAGCAAAAACCTCAGTTTCTTAACACCCCTCCCCAAACCAAAGCAGAAATAGAGTAGTGCTGTAGAGCCTACTACTCTAGCCTAGTCTATCACTGCAAAGTGGCTTTTCAGATTAAGCATCTGCTGTTATTTTATGCCCACACTGAAATAGGACTGAGCCAGTGCTTATTAGTGGAAAGATTCCCACTGAATTCTCTGGGCTTAGGCACAAACCTTATGTGACTGTTTTGAAATAAAGCATAACATGGGCAAGAAGCCAGTTTTGATTACAAGCCTGTAAAATAAAACAGCAAATAACTTTACATTAAAATTTCATGTTGTAAAGAACCGATGAAAAACCAGCAATCTATTGTATGTTAAAGCATTTCATTGTAAGCATTTCAGTGCTTTATGTTCATTATATTTTGTCCATAGGGGCCAGGAGAGCGCTGGAATTGTGACAAGTGATGGAGAGTCATCCCAGGCATTCAAAGTGCACAAGGTAAAATGTAAATGAACGTTTTGTAGATGCCTAACTGAGACGCATGAAAGTTTGTTTCAGCTAGGAAACAGAACAATGAGAGGGAAAGTAACATGTTTTGGTGGACTGTTTTGGTTTTGTCAGGCATAGCATCTAATTCTGTTATTTGTGCAATTTCTATCTTGAGTTCATGTTTAAAACAAATACACCAATGTTACCCTGCTGAGTGTATCCATGCACACAGTGGCAGACACACAGAAGTATCCAGATCGGGCTACTGATGCCACAAAAACTACTTACCAAAGTCAGCCCGCACCTAAGGTGTTAACTCTGGAGTACCGATGCAACTTGAGATCAAAGGAAGAGAAATACAGTTACAGGCTATGCACAAGCAAATGGATGACTAATTATTGCATTAGGAGACTCAAGGAAGTGGCAGCTACTTTACCCATAGGTAAAAATAAACAGAATAAAAGATTGAATGGAGGCCTGAGAAGGTCACGCAGTCCTTCTTGAGCTGAGAGAATCCTGGGGGCTGTTAAAAGACATAAAATGGCCGTAGCCTCAAAAGCATTATGCCAGGGGAATACCTGCACATTCTAGGGATATTTCTGCTCATTCTGTATTGAATAGCGATCAGGAAAATAATCATCAGCCTATTCCATCCTGGAAGAGCAGAGAAATGAAGAAGAGCAGGAAGGAAGGAAATTAGGAAGAGCAGAAAATAAAACTACATCAGCAAAATAACAGTGGGGCAATTCTTGATGTGTGTTCTCTGACTGCAATCAGAAAGCAGTTTGTCTTCATGTTCAGAGGTCTCTGAGGAAGATTAATTAAACCGTTCAAATGAGTCCAAGAGCAAGAACTGCTTTGCTGCAGCAGCATGTATATCTATGCATGACTGCTCAATACCTCATGCAAAATCTCATCAAGCATCATGTTTGTCGCTTCTTCAGGCGTTTTCCTCCTCCTATCAGATTCACACACACACACACACACACACTCTCTTAAATGCAGCTTTTCTCAACTTCAGCACCATGTTATCTGTTCTTCATTCCTGCTCCTGCTGAGTTTCAGCTTTCCTTAAAGTTTACAGGAGTTCCAGCTTCCTTTAAAATGTGCTGCTGTATATATCCCACAGTAAAAAGAGTTTTTCAGAATGAACTTCCAGGAGCTGATATCATAATTTGCAGTGTTTCCGTGTTACTGAGCTGCAATACTTAGCTGTCATGCTAAGAATTTAATTGGCCATCTCATCATACCAGCTTTTATATTTTAAGAGTTGCAGAGCATGTGATGGTTTCTTTTATCCTTGAAATATGTTTCTCAGCTACAGCATTTTTAAATTCTGTAATAACCACAGTGTAATAAAGAGCCTGTGGAGTAGTTTAAATGTCTTGTTTAATCTTGGAAGCGGTGCTAATGTAACAAACATTTGGGTCTGTTACACTCGTGAAAATATATTTAGGACGCTGACTGGTAAACTAGCCATAAAAATGACAGCAGCTAAGATGCTACTGATTCCATTTGTCCTCCAAACTCCTGCTGACTCTTCTTCACAGCAGAGACAACAGCATGGAAAAGGTGCCACTTCTTACCGCATTGATTTACTACCCAATGCTTCTGCGCAAACTCACTTTTGTCAACAGTTTAATGCAATACATACATTAAGAGTACGAACTGGAACACCTAAGGCATGGGTATGTGTTCCCTTCTGATTGTTACCAACCTTTGACCATGGATTAATTGCCCTTGACAAAGGCTATTAATCCTTTGTTTTAAACTCTCCCAGAAAGACTCAGCCCAGATTGGTCTGTCCAGATTGGTCTGTCGGAGCCTTTCAGCTAGATTTGTATAACAAAACAGCTCTAATAGCATAGACATGCGGTACCAGTAGCAGAAAGACTTTGTCTGATTGTTTCACACTTGGATATGCAGAAAAATATATTAAAGTAGCTATTCATCAGATCCATGTTCTGGCATGTACCAGGCCTTGTATAATACAGACATAAGATTGTCTTCACTGGGAACTTTTTATACTGATGTAATTCACATTTGCCATAATGTACCAGCACAGTCTAAATCAGAGGAATATTTAAAACTGCAATTAAAATATTAGGTACTTGTGTAACCAAATCTGGTTTAAAACAACACTGCTTGTTTAAACTACTGCAATGCTTAATGTGGCCACATCCATTAATACTGGACCTGTGAACTGCCCAATCTCCTGTTAAGATAAAGATGGCCTAAGTAAAACAAGAGTGCGTGGTTGCATTTCTGTACATATATATATGAGCACATGACATAGACTCTAGACCACCTTTATGCCATCTGTGAGACAATACAATAGATGGTAACTGATCTGGCATAAAGTTTGCTAATCAATTAAAGCAAACTTATACCAGTTTGACAGTTTGAAGCAGTAACTTTTTAACGTGACTGTAAGTATCCTAAAACCACATGTGCGACCACAGCCTCTCGGTGTTCTGACTCTATAGCAGCTCTTTTAGTTGAGCTCTGAAAACAGTTCACCCAATTTCCATCCTTCCTGTCCCATCCCACTCTCTTGTTGTAATTACAGCACAGGTTATGAGCCATTGACAGCTTCAGACCTGTCCTGTGTATCTCTGAAGGTGCTAGAGGAGTGTTATCATGTGTGCTATCACGTATAACACAATTGCCACATGTGATAGGAAAACGAGCAGAGAAGGATGTAAATATTTTCGACAGGCAGGAGCAGAAGCAGGAGCTTGTAGGAGGGCCTGGAATACAGTCTTTATTTCTAATCTCTGTGCAGTTTTTTCAGACTATTCTTGCTGCTCAGTTGTCTCCACATAGTACTAGTTGCCAAAAGAAGCTCCTGAACGGCTGACTAAAATGTTTTGATGCATTTCTGCTTTAGATGGCAACCTGGCTATATGAAAAGTTTGATTTAAGTAAACAATAAAACCTCTTGAAAAAAGCTTTGCTTCTGACATTGGCAAGAATGACAGTGAAATATAATAAATATTAACATGGACCCAGTATAAAAGTAAATCCAATATACTGCTAACTTGTAAAAGGTGTTCTCTACATAGAATTTCCATCTCACAACGTTCTTCTTCTTTGCCTGTCTTCTGGCAGTCTTTTTTTTTCTGGTGTTTTTAAACAACACAACAGTTTGGTGGTGGTTTTAAGAAGATATATTTTTAGTCAGGGAATAGATTGTGCCATGAAAATCCTCAGCACAGAAATGTGTATTGCTTTATTTAAAACAGGAGTAATGGGATCTGATATATCACTGTGACACCTACCCAGATTCTTTCTTTCCCATGTCTTTCAGGTACTTGACTTTCTCTTTTAAAGTTGCTTGCATTAATGCTGTACCAGAAACAAACACAAGGAGAAATGAGGAAGTTGCCAGGAAAACAAAACCAAACAGAATTTTTTTTTCTTTGTCTCCCAAAGGGAATGGGTCTTATAAATCACGTCTTCAATGCAGACAGCCTGAAGAAGCTGTACGTTTCAAACCTCGGCATTGGGCACACGAGGTACTCCACCTCGGGAATTTCTGAGCTGCAGAACTGCCAGCCTTTTGTCGTAGAGACTCTTCATGGGAAGATCGCTGTGGCACACAATGGGGAGCTAACAAATGCTGTACGACTCAGGAGGAAGGTTAGCATCTCCTTTGGGAGGCTCTGGCATCGTTTCGGAGTACAAGGCAGCAATGAGCAATAAGTTGGCTATGACTTTTCTTTAATACCAAACTGCTTGGAGTAGCGAAAGAGCCCCCAAATCAAAGTAGATCATTTTGGGGGAAAAAAAATCCTGGGGAGGGGAGGCATTTCTAACTGTCACAGGGGATATTTCACCAGTCCTCTAGAATGGAAGGCCACTGCCCAAGCATTCACACAGCAATCAAGGAGTCACCCACACGCCACCGGAGACCTGGACTGCTCAGAGCAGAGTCCCTTCACAGCGGACGGGTGCCCCTTCCGACTCTTCACACACACTCACCCTCACCCTCGGGCCTTGCTTCTTCCCTTGGGCTCAACCCCAGATGCCCTGAAGCAGAATCCCTAATCAAGGCCTTCAACATAAAAAGCATAATTTATTCTATCTATGGTGCACAAATGCAGACAGTTCGAGCTGGGTGCCTCCAAAAAGGAACCCAAACACTAGAATTCCTGGGCAATTATACCCTTACAATCTAAGTTCCTGCCTCTCACACCATAGTCTGGTCCAACAGTACTATTTGGGTCTGGGGTCGTCTTCTGTCTCGTTGGGGCCTTTTTCTCATCTCTAGGCAGGTTCTTTTCTCGTTCATGTTTTTTAGGCTAGTTGTTACTGTCTCCTTTTCCTGGCTCAAACTGGCTCTGGGGCTTTGTGAACCTTCTTTCTCCTCCTATCGGAGAAGAGGTCAATGTTAAGCAGAAGCATTAAACAAGCTACAAGTTCTGCTTTATAACGAACAACTACTTTTAAGCAGCTAAACAGTCATTAAAGCCCTCCAAAACATATTAACAGCCTCTATGATTTTTATACATTCCTGTGCTATTATAGCCTCACAAGCTTATGCCGTTACTGCCATGTGCTCTTCACATCTTGTTCAGGTGTGGTCCACATGCTCATGTAGCTCAGCTTTGCCACCTTCCACAACAGATGGTCACATTCCTGTTAATTGAGTGGGAAAACTAACTCAGCCATAACAAAAGATAACATGGCTTGAAGGTCTGCTCCTTTGTGGTGGCTGATAGAAGGAGCAAATCATATGCTTAGAGTTAGGAGAGGCATAATAAGGTGAGGTAATTGTAATGTGAAATGTCTGGTTCGGAATACTGTCTTTATTTGTATTTCTGGCTTGCAAAATTAATCATGAGCACTGTCAGGACATAAACCAACAAATGCCAGATTTTATACTGTGTTTGACTAGAAGGGTATGTGTTAAAGAACCAAATTAAATTTCAGCAGATGTTTAATTGTGAAATCTCTTCTATGATATGTTCCATCTAAAAGCAAGAGTATATACTCTTGCATTGAAGTGAGGCAAGTGTATGGCACACCCAAAGGAACCTAGTCCATCTTTAATCAGAGCCACAGATGTATGAATGGATGGGAGAAAAGAACAGTGGTGAAGAAATGTAGATGGAGAGTGGAGGATCAGAGTCACACAAGATGTAAAATTATTTCTAAGGACAAAAATCAGGAACTGTAATGCATACAGCGTTGAATGGGTTGTAATAGTTTGCTAGATAGACTGCAGATACTCTGTTCCCTTACAGGCATAAATACACCAAGACAGAACAATTTAACTGATCGGTCTTGCAAACTTTAAAGTGTGGGATTTCAGGTTTTTAATCCCACTCTGCTTCCCTTCATACCTGTTTTTTTTCTGTTCTTGCTTTGTGCCCAAACCACCATTTTGCCTTGGTATCTCTTTCTGTATCTACTATAGGTAATTTCATATTTCTCCTTCTATATTTTACGTGTCTTCCCAGAGCAAGCAGAAGCACAAAGCTGATTAAATGGCCCAGATATGAATTTATGCCCTGAATATTAGTGGTATTAATTTTGGTTGCATGTGGAGCAAAGGAATGAGATGCAAAGGGAGAAATGTAGTACCAGGTATAGATGATCGTACCAGCTCTTTTTACATATTCGTTTTTTTGGAAGAAATCTGACATTCTTATGATCTGATCACCTGAAGGACTGATATATTTTAAAACATTTGTTCATTGCACAAAGGTGGTGTTAGACTAAAATCTGAGCAGTGTTATGTGGGATTTTTTTTATGTTGGTAACACTTTTGTTTTGTGTCTTAAAAGCTTATGCGGCATGGTGTAGGACTGTCAACCAGTTCTGACAGTGAACTGATCACCCAGCTGCTGGCTTTCACACCTCCTCTAGAAAATGATGATACAGCTGACTGGGTAGCAAGGTAAGGAGGATGGGTTTCAGAACCAAGAACAGCAGTCTAATCTCAGCATGATATGCAGCTGTAAATGCACACAGCTGTTTGTATGACACACAATTATGTTCACCTATGTCTCATTTCAGAATAAAAAATTTAATGAATGAAACTCCAACTTCATATTCATTACTAATTATGCATAAAGACATAATCTATGCAGTACGTGATCCATATGGGAATCGCCCACTCTGCATTGGTCGCCTTATTCCAGTAGGGGACATGAATGGAAAAGGTAAACCACATATATATATATTCGTATACATATATATATGCATATATATAGTTTGTGCCTGAAATCACTGATATAAGTGATTAAAGCTACACTTACTGAGGTGTAAGTAGGAATATGAGGTGCAAAAGTCAGTTTTTAAAATTAAAAACAAAAAAAATGTTGGTAAGGAAAAAATAATTTGTAGGAAGTCTGCAAACATCTTTTTATGTTCTCAGCAAGAGGGAATCCTAGTTGCCTGATGACAGTGTCAGAATTAGGCAGCCCAACTGTCAAAGAATTTTAATGAAAATTTAATTAACATCTCATCACCTAAAAAGGAAAACGGGGATGAACAGAGTCACAAAAGGGTTGAGATTGGAAGAGACCTCCGGAGGTCATCTGGTGCAAATTGCCTGCTCAAGCAGGGCCACCTTGAGCCAGTTGTTCAGGACTATATCCAGTCCAGAAACAAGTCTGGTTTCTTCCTTTGACCTGTAGTAAGGTGGCCAAAAAGTGCTGGATTACTGACAATGTATTTGTACGTTCCAAGCACTCCCAGTCACACATAGTATAGTATGGAACATTATACAGTCGATTTATGGGAAAAATTCTTTGTGTTCCTGTTTAGCCTGTGTTTTCTATGAAGTGAGATTAAAATCTGTTCGTTCATAGAAAAATAAAATAATTCAAAGGCAAAGTAGTAAATGCTTTCCATATCTTCACAAGACCTGGTAATTTTAACCCCAAGAAAAATTATCAAGATTTTGTTAAAGCATACAGACTTTCCTACCTTATGTTACACAATTCACTTCTTCCTGTATCCGTCTCTGAAAACTCTCCTTATTTGAGTTCAGTCCAGCATCCATTGTAATCAAAAGGATCTATCTATCAACACATTTAGCATAGGAAAAGTAAGGAGTTTCTTGTGTGAACAGAAGTAATTATGTACTAGAATTCGAAAAGTTTGAAAGAGTGCTGAGGTAACAAAGGTAGTTATCTGAACTGTCTTGTCTTCATGAACTGTTACTTTCACTTCTGCCTAGAAAATGTTTATGATGTTTGAGTTTGTTGCTGGTTGGTTTTTTTTAATAACACATAAACTTTGGAATGCTATACCTTTTCGTTAGACAATAGTCTTTAATTGTGCACTTGGCAACCTAAACCAATAGCAAGCCAGATACTGCAGCAGAAATGCAATTGGGGGTGGGTGGGTAATGGTAACACGAATTGTGGACTCTTAACTGAAATCTTTCATTTCAGGAAAAGATAACAGTGAAACAGAAGGATGGGTAGTCTCTTCTGAATCCTGTAGCTTTTTGTCTATTGGTGCAGAGTAAGTGCCCCAATTCTCACTTCATCTGAAAGCTCTCCTCAGGCAGCAATTAAACATGAAACCTCAAATTGCCAAATATTATAACATATAACAATGTGAAAGACATCAAGGATTAGTTTGTTGGGCTGTTTGGAGGGAGGGGGGGGGGGTTGCCAGTCCTGTTTTTTGCCAGCTTATTTTCTTGAACAGGTTAACGTAAAAGAATTACGTGTTCAGAAAGTAGCAGTAAAGACAACTTTACTGTTGTAAAGTAAATGCCTCTTGTTGCATTAAACCTGATTATCCATATAACTTTTTAATTTTACCCTTGTTTGCAGCAGAATCATTGTATTAAAAAATAATTCTTGAACTACAGAAAGGTTACCCTGGTAGCTCACAGGCTGGACTAACCTGAGCTGTAGCATATGCTCTGTGACAAGCCAGCATCCTTGTTTGAAAAAAATTATGGGCACCTGAAACTATTTCCACCTGTGCAAACACCCATCAGAGCCAAAATATGAGATGACATTCACGTTACCTCTCTAGCTAAGGTAGTCTGAAAAGTGTGATACTTTCTCTAGACAAAAAGAGAAGGGCAGGAGGCTCTTCAGGAGATTGCAAATTGATCTTAAGCAGTTTGGAGTGAAAGGCAATTGTGAACGAGAACATATTTAAAGTAAGAAAGATTATGAGGAAGCATATTTAATTTCCTAGTCAGATATTACAAAAATGTGCATTTGGGGACTACACTAATAAGTAAAGTTGGATCCTCTTCAAATAAAAAACTGTGAAGTATTGCATTAAGAACACAACTACCGAATAAAAAGAAATGTAAAGCAAAATCAGGAAGCAACATGACTGTACTTCAGAGGGCTTTTATTCCATTCTGCAATGTGTTGTTGTAGGCGTGGTGTTCTGTGTTCTTTTGCTGTAACTTCTGCCCTGTCTCCGTAGGAACTATTAGCAGTTGGTAACAGGGGCTTTCTTGAGACAATTTATTATAAATATGCATAACTGTTTTCTGAAAGTTCTTCAAAATCTCTGTTAAGAGAAGCTTACCATCTAGAACCATCAGCTAAAGCCTGTGGGTTTTTTAAAATAGCAATTTTGTCTAAACTTCTGCCAGTAGCCAGTGCTGCTGCCTGCTAATGCTAGTATCTGACAAGTGAATAAGCAGATTTGCTCACCTCTGATTTATATCTCCAGAATATTTCACTATTTTTTGATAGATTTAGATTGGAATTGTTAGAGTAGCCACCTGAGGACTCATTAAAGCACCTAGAAAAATGTTTAATAAGGTCAAACATTGTCACATAATAAACCTAATACTATTCCATATTTCTTCAGATATGAGAATTGGAATGTACATTTCCAGTTAGCTTTATGTCATTCGGGGTAGCTGCCTGTCACCACTAGACAGATAGTTCTCTAGATACTGGCTTGCAGGGCAGGAATTTTTTTGGCTACCACCTTTATTCTTGATTATGCTTTTTATATTGCATTATAATGTTTATTAGCTTTCATAGAAAAGTCCTCTAGTATTGATCCAGGACTAAATTATTAAAATATATTTAATCTCCATTAAGCCTGTACTAGACTGAGTAGTGTACATCTCACATATAGAAAGAACACCATAGTTCTCTGGTACTAAGTATTAATTTACTGCTTTGGGGTATTAATTCAGACTGTTTTAGTAATGGTTACTTGTCTTAGTATGTTGGTCTTAAAACACTGCAGGTCAAATCCTAAGACACAAGTAAATTGTCACGTTAGGATGTTCAAAACATTTTTTCTTGTCAGTTGAATCTTGTTTGTATTTCAAAACTATCATCCAGGTTCAGGGCATTTCTAAATGCTATGTATTTCTCTTCCAAGGTACTATCGTGAGGTCCTTCCCGGAGAGATTGTGAAAATATCCAGATATGATGTCCAGACACTGGATGTTGTACCAAGACCTGAAGGAGATCCATCAGCATTCTGCATCTTTGAATATGTTTATTTTGCAAGACCAGACAGTATTTTTGAAGGTAAGATGATGTAACGTACAAAGCTCTTCCCTAAATAGTGGGAGATGTTATCCTGGAGAACAATGATCTGAAGACGATCTGGGATCATAGTAGAGTACCACTGAATGTGAGCTTGCAGAGCAGGGCTGGAATAAAATGGGTTGGCAAGTTCTTGAGGAGATAAAACTCATCAGGGGGAGCATGTAACATCACTTTCCTGTTCCTGGCTGTGCATATGGCCTCAGTCAGGCTGCCTGCATACTCCTATGGATGGGATGAAAAGAGCCACAAACATGATTAAGGTAGAGGAAATATCCCTTAAACATGACAGACTTAAGAAAAGAACTTCACTGTTCTTGAAAAACTTTCTAAAAATTAGACTTATGAAATAGGATCTGCAAAACAACTTCATTGTGGTGTTTTCTTTGCAAGAAAGGGTTATTTCAGGAAGATGCCTTTAATATAACTTGTAAATCTATGCATTATCTAAGTACTTGGAGTTGTCAGTCTAATGATTTTATTACTATTTCACTAGAAGCCCTCAAAAATTGCCTCAATGATAAGATATTAGCTAGGACTCCCATACATAACAAACAAGCTTTCTTTTCTATGGCCATGCGTTCTGTTGATCCTATACAGTTCCCCACCTTTATAAAGGCAGTTTCACCCCAAATCCCTTTTTTTCATGACCCTCTTACCCTTCAATATCTTAATTTCTTGCATTCCTTACTACTGCTGCTGTACCTTTTGCTGTGCCTCATCTCATCACAGTATCTCCAGTTCCCTCCCACGTTGCAAATTTTTTAGGACATTAAAAGCTTCTGAGGTCCCTTATCCCCCTACTAAATTTGAGGTGAATTTTGCCAACTGATTCAAAGTTACTAAGTGGGCAGAGGCAGACAGACTGAACGACTGCACAAACTTTGTCTGCTGGAGAAACCAGCCTAAAAATAGAATATCCACATTATGAACAGGCAGGCATAATTTCTACTTCTTTCCTCCTGCAAATAGATTTTGTAACATACGGAGGACCTTTAGTTACCCAATTAGGGCAAACTGGATTTTAATTCTCTGTGTAGTGATATGAATGTGAACATTAAAATATGACATTATGGAAGGAAACAGAAAAATCACCTTATGTGACAGTTTATTAGTTCTAGAGCTTTTCTCACTGACTTATGCCTGCAACTTGCCACAGAAATTTGTACAGCAAACTGAGAGGAAATCTGTATTATGTATACCAGGAAAACCACTTCTCGCTTTTTTAGGTCAGATGGTGTATTCAGTCAGGAGAAGATGTGGGCAGCAGCTTGCTATTGAAGCACCTGTGGAAGCAGACCTAGTCAGCACTGTTCCAGAGTCTGCAACCCCAGCAGCTCTTGGTTATGCTCAAAAGGTATATGTTAACTTGCTTTTTTTTTTTCTCCCAAGCATATTTACACATATCTCTTTTTATAGTGGAGTATAATGGTATGGGCCGTTAGAGTTTTGTATTGATAAAGCTTTATATCTTGTACGCTGGGTACTCCTGTTGAGTCATCTGCACTTGTTTTTTCTGTCATTATTCCACTATATTAAGGTATTTCAAAGTTTTTTTGGTTACTGTGAAGTCATACTGAGTCCCAAGGTTGCTTTAAAAAAACAGTAACTGAGAAAAAACAGTTCTTTAGATACTAATTCTGTTTAACTGTCCCCTGTTTACAGTGCGGACTACCATATGTTGAAGTACTCTGTAAAAACCGATACGTAGGAAGAACATTTATCCAGCCAAATATGAGGTTACGGCAACTTGGTGTTGCAAAGAAGTTTGGCGTTCTGTCTGATAATTTTAAAGGCAAGCGAGTTGTTATCATTGATGATTCAATTGTGAGGGGCAATACCATTTCACCCATAATAAAACTACTGAGAGAATCAGGAGCCAAAGAGGTAAGTTAATTTTCAGTCAGTACAATACAGATGTAAATTAAAGATTGATGGGAGGGTAAAGCACAGGGTTTGTCTTCATTTGTACTATACTTTTTTTCCTTACTTAAAAGAGCAAATGGGCAAAACCCCAATGGCTAGTGCATGTTTCTTGAAGATAGATTGAGAAGTTTCTTTTGTATGACTGTGATTTTGGGGACATTAAGGGGGGAGGAACAGGTACCAATTTACAAAGCAGTATCTGGCAAGTAGAGAACGGAAAACAGATTAGGTAAGATCAGAAAATCAAGTATTGGTGTGGTATTCCTGGCCTATATGTGTCTTGTGGTACTGCATTAAGTACGACCACATACTGCAGTAAACAGGCATGTGCCATAAGTCACCAGAGCAAAAAATTTTTAATTGATTAAGATTTTTCAATTGAAACAGAATGTGCAAGTCACTGGATAAAAAATGTTCTGTAGTATATTCGACTTTGCAGCTGAAATATGTGCATCAAGGACTGAACACCACAGAAGAAAAGCAAATCCAGGATGGATTAATATTGTTAATAGTAAAAATAAATAATAAAATAATGTTATTATTTTTAATAACATTAGTAAATACTGTAAAAATAAATTCTAAACCTTTCTTTCTCTCTCCTGATGTGTTGGCATCTGAAAAAAACTTTATCTTACTTTTAACCCGTTCGTGACTTCTGTGTAGTGCTGTGTTCTGTTCATTATTATTTTGCAGAACTAGGACTTTGCTGTTGTGTTATGATCTGCTGACCTTTACCTTATAGTGGTCTGTTTTGAAACTGTATTTTTATTCAGGTGCACATCCGTGTGGCTTCACCTCCCATAAGATTTCCTTGTTATATGGGAATAAACATCCCAACTAAAGAAGAACTCATTGCCAACAGACCTGAATTTCATGACCTTGCAAACTATATAGGTAAATGATACTTTTTCTTTTTTGTCTTCTTTTTTGTTTTTGAGAGAGAGATTTTACCTGTAGATGTTTTATCATCTACATCAAAATGAAAGACAACACATTAAGGCAACAGTGGCAAAACTGACTAAAAAATCATAAGGTTGATACACTAAATCTCTGTATTGTGAGTACCCTACCGATCAAACCAATTTAGTTACACACTTCTTTTTGACACAGTTAGTGAATTATATTTCTCCAAACAATAGAAGGCATTAGGATAATTACATAATCCTAAATTACAAATAAGGTGTGACAACACAATTTTCCAATACTTAGAGCTCCTTCTGGGAAAGTGTGGTGGGTTGACCCTGGCTGGATGCCAGGTGCCCACTATAAAGCCATTCTATCACTCTGCCCCCCCCTCAGCTGGACAGGGGAGAGAAATAACTAAAGGCTCATGGGTCGAGATAAGGACAGGGAGAGATCACTCAACCAATTACTGTCACGGGTAAAACAGACTCAACTTGGGGAAAATTAATTTATTGCAAATCAACCAGAGTAGAGTAATGAGAAATAAACCACATGTCAAAACACCTTCCCTCCACCCCTCCTTTCTTCCCAGGCACAACTTCACTCCCAGATTCTCTACCAACCCCCACCAGCAGCACAGGTGGATGGGGAATGGTGTTTACGGTCAGTTCATCACACGTTATTTCTGCCGCTCCTTCCTCCTCAGGGCAGGACTCATCACACTCTTACCCTGCTCCAGCGTGGGGTCCCTCCCATGGGGAGGTGGGAACTTCTCCAATGGGATTCCTTCCCGCAGGCTGCCCTGGACCTCCATGGACTGCAGGGGACAACCTGCCTCACCATGGTCTTCCCCACAGGTTGCAGGGGAATCTCTGCTCCAGCTCCTGGAGCATGTCCTCCCCCCTCCTGCACTGACCTGGGGGTCTGCAGGGTTGTTTCTCTTGCATGTTCTCACTCTCTGGCTGCCATTTCTGTCTCCTACAACTTTTTTTTCCTTCTTAAAAATGTTATCACAGAGGTATTACCACTATCGCTGATTGGCTCAGCCTTGGCCAGCAGCAGGTCCGTCTTAGAGCCGGCTGGTATTGGCTCTGTCAGACACAGGGGAAGCTTCCAGCAGCTTCTCACAGAAGCCACCCCTGTAACTCCCCAACTACCAAAACCTTGCCATACAAACCCAATACATAAAGTTTTTACAACAATAAACTACTGTAGCCAAAATACCAGGAAGAAAATATGCAGTGAAAATTTGTCCTGTAATGAAAAGCTAATGTGTTTTCACTTTCATGAGATATTCATAAAAGTTTGGAATTTGTAAACACCCACTGATTTTTCCACAAATTTAAATTTATATAAATAATTTTAACTGCATTCTATGTTTCACTTTGAAAAACATGACATTTGAAACTAATCAAAGAATGTTAAATATATTCTCAAATCTCTAGAATGAGTCATGTTTGCAGCAGAACAAAAGAAACAACAGCTTATGTTGCTTGTGATGAGGTAAATAACTTGCTCTTCATCAGGGTTGTCAGCAAGAGTCATGCGTAGGCCTGTGAGTGAGGAGATCTATATATATGGCCTATTGTGCTGCAAAATATTTTTTAAAATGGTTTAAGAACATAGCCGTGGTTAGTTAGGAAACTGTAAACTCAGTTTTCCTGTGTTTAAATACTTAGTCTCACTGTCTAATATTACAATGAATTCTTTTCCCCAAAACGATTGTGAAGTCATGTTGAAATATTTCAAGTTTGTAGGATCTCATTTTTAAGTATTACTCACATAATAATGAGTGCAAATGATAGAAAACTAATGATGTGAAAAGGCTATCAAAACTTCCTACTGCTAGAACATTTGCATGAACTGCATATTGAATTTTTTTTAACATGATGGTCTTCCCCTCCTCCAAGTCCCAGTAAGGGTTTGTAGTCCTAGGTGCTCAGTTTGGGAGCACCAGCCACGCACACGTCTGCTTCCAGACACAAACTACAGGGTAACTCAGGGTAACTCTCGGAAACTATAGGGAGTCTTAATACACACTCTGGACTTTGCTTCTATTTTTGCAGTATGTGTGACCTATTTGTTCCCAACACAGAACCTTCCGTCTAGATTTCAGCGAGTCTGCTCCCTGCACAAAGAATTTGAGAAGGGCAAGGTTTATTATGGTCTGATAATTTCTTATATCCATTCTCTTTAGGTAAGGTGATCCACCTGGCATCATAATCCTTACAATAATGCGACTGCATTTCCAAAGAGCATTATTGCAGTTGGTACAATACTGCAGCTTTAACTGATGAATTCTTTATTTCTCTAGGAGCAGACAGTGTTGTCTACCTTTCTGTGGAAGGGCTGGTATCATCTGTACAAGAAAGCATCAAAGCAAAACAAGAGAACGAGAACAGCCTTAAAACCCAGAAATCGCGTCTTGGAAAGATTGGTCATTGCACAGCATGTCTCACTGGAGAGTATCCCGTAGAGCTAGAATGGTGAATTTTTAGTGGATGGACATCAGTTCATCTGTTGTTGAATGTACCTTTTTCAAAGATGCCATCTTGCTAATAGTCTTCTTACATTTAGGTAATACAGGAAGCTTATTACAGCTAATTATGGTTACTAAAACACATCTTTACAGTAAAGACTTACAGAAAGTCTGAAGTGCTGATGAAAACAATGTAAGCAGATTAAAATACAAAATCGTATAGTTTTGATGCACAGTTGTGCCTTCTATTTTCTCATAAAATATTATAAAAACCAAAGGTTTTTTAATTATGTAGCAGCCCCAGAGTTTTTTGTTTCCATCTTGCCCCAAAAGGTATCTCACAAAACATGAATTCTGTGGTGTAATTTCAAATTATCAAAGTCTTAATGCAAAAGTATGTGAAGTTTGCTTTTCTCCTTAGGAAAAATACCAGATTCTGAAGAATCAAATTACTTCCTCAGCAGTTCTTGCTTAGGCTTTTAAGAATAGACGTACCTAACTTTTTCATATATAGCTAAACATCCTTTATTAATCAGGGCCTTTGTAACAGATTCTGTGAACACAGTGCCTAGCATATGATTTTTAAAAATGAAGACTCAGGGAAATGCTCAGCCAAAAGCTCTGTAGTTTTATTTTAAAACTTTAAAATTCTTTTTTTGAAGTCCAGTGTAATTACATAATCTTCATGTGCTTTTATCAGTTCCCAATAGGATGTGGAAGGAGAAAAATACTTGGTGCTGCCCTTTTTTTTTGTTTTACATCTTGTTTTCTCCAGGTTAAGTCCTGACAATTTCTGAAGTCTGAGCTAATGCTCAGTGTGCTCTTCATATGTCAACATCCAAAGTAAACTGAAAAATAAACTCACTTTTCATTTTTAACAGTAAAAATGATGTATCAACTGGAGATTATGAGTTGGTTTGGGTATAGTCTTATTTTACTACATTACTGCTGTTACAATAAATGTAGTGTTTTAAAAAAAAACGTTCTGAAGAACCATTAGCTATTGAACGCATTGTATTTTTTAATTGGTCACAACTGCATGGTTACTTGCATACATGAAGATCACTTGGACAATGAATCACTAGCTGAAAATGCAAAAGCACCTTTTGAAAACTACTGCAAATTGACGCACAATTGTAAAAATATTTAGTATACCTCAGTTTTTTTCCCTGAATACCAGCAGCTTAATTTTAGATTTATTTAATATTGTGTATTTTTGCCTTACAATTGTTTGTGACACTGTTAAAAAAAAAAAAGAAGAAATAAAAGTTTAAGAGCCTTTTCCTTCCCCACCATCTTCCATATAGTTGAGAATTACAGCACTGGTGATTAAATTCAAAAGGGAGCTTTCTTTATGTGGGATTTGTAGCAATTGTGCCCAATGATAGACAATCACAACACAGAAGTCCCAATTCAAGAAAGCATGTAAATACATAGAATGAGGTCAAGACTGCGTTGTACAGTGGAATCAGAACCCACTTGCAATCAAGCCTATGGGAGAATTTAGATTTTCATGAGCATTGGGCTCTTACTGTGTGTTCTTCAGCAAAGCCCAGATCTGCATATTGGAGGGTGTACGTGGATCTCTTCTGTCCAATTAGCAAGTTTGGTTTTTTTAACAGAACCGTAACAGTTCATCTGTACAGTGAATTGAGCAAAAAAAGAACAGGAGGGAATCACTCTGACTACCCATCTTCTACATTAACCAGGGAGTAGTGTGAGAAAACAGAAAAACTGTCATTAATGTTTTTCACCTTTCTTCTTTCCTGCCCTCAAAAGAGCAATCATTTTTAAAAGAAGGGATGAGTTGAGCTCTTAAGTTATAGATATTGCAGGGAGCCCTTTCTACTTGAGAGAAAAGCTTTGGTGCAGTTTTATAACAAGTTTGCACACAGAAGTCTATCGATTTATCTGAAATTGTCTATAGAACAGACTGTAAATGAAGCTTGTGCAATAACGTATTTTCAACAAAACTGGTTATTTTTGAAGTCTGGTTAATAATCACTTAAATGTGATTTGAGCATTAAGTGGCATTAATTCTTATTTCAACGAAGTGAGACCTAATGCCTTTTTTCCTTTCCATTATGCATGTGAAATTATAAGGTCTGCTACTGTAAGCACTGTAATTTTTAGATACACTACATGCCTCATCTTTAGTACATATTTTTCAAAACCTTAAGTTAAAGGGGAGCTACCTTTCAAGTGTCATTTTATTCCCTGACTGCTGGATTTCTGCTTCAGGTTACCAGGCCTTTTTTTAATCTGTACAGCGGTCACCCACATGCAACAAGTATGTTGAGGGAGAAAACTCCTCTGGTTTTAGGTGTCACTATTTGTATTATTTTAACGTTTTACTGTGAAACCGTTTCTGCTGTATCACCAACGTGCAATTGTGCCAAATTATCACTTACAGAATGTGACAAAACGGTAGAAAGCTGCTGTCTCACTTCTCCCATGCCTAACATTAAAAATGGTTATGAACTGCTCTTCTCGTTCTCTCTCTCTTCATTCCACTCGCCGCCAGTACGCATCGACGCTTTCTCCATTATAAAGCCGCCCCGAAAGCCCCTCGAAGCTGCAGCAAGTCACTCCGCGCCTTACACGACACCCC
>JANZLQ010000056.1:16490819-16523669 GCA_026212715.1 Elanus axillaris
CCCCAGACGGGGTGCCCCGGGCCCGCTCCCCGCCGCCGCTCGGCACGGAGCCAACCGTTATCTACCGCCGCATCCACGGCACACCCGCCGGAAATGACGCCCTTGCCCCGGCCCAACGGCGAGGGCAGCAGCGGGAAGGCCCGTACCATCTCCTGGGGGGGGGACGGGACGGGACACGGGGACAAACGAGTCAACTGTGAGTGTTACCTTGCCCTTCCCCCCGGCCCCCTGCGTTTGTTTTTGTCTCCTTCTCATGCCTGAAGAAGAGCTGCCGGGTGGCTGGGGAGGGTTGGGAGAGCTCTGGCGCACTGCCTGTTCCTCTCACCCTCACGGAAACAATGACGCCGCCCCACATGCCGCCGGCAGACCGGGCGCAGCTTGTGGATGCCCAAAGCGCGCGACGGCCGTCGGCCAATGGTAGTGCGGCGTTACTGCAGAGTCGGGCAGGACCGACACTGTCCCGCCAATCAGAAGCGCCGGCCTTCCGTTGCTAGGTGGCGACGGAAGGCAGGAGGGCGTCGGCGGGTGCTGCTCCGCGCTGTCTCAGGTGGGGGGCCAGCGGTGACGGCGTCTGTTCCGAAGCGGGCCAGCGGTGCTCCGGGGCAGCCACCCGCCCCGGGAGTGGCCCGGCCGTCTGTGGAAACGGAGGGGGGGGGTGCTTTGAGCGTGGCCGGGGTGTGGAGGAGCCGCCTGCTCTCGCTCGGGACCGCTGCGGAGTCCTGGCCATGGCGGGGCGGGCGGGCCTTTGCCCGGAGCCTTCGGGTCTGCGGCTCGGCCAGCCGGTACGGGCGTGGCGGGAGGGCCCGCGGGGCAGAGGCGTGCGGGAGCACCCTAAAGGCCTTGGCAGTCGACGTGCTGGGCTTTCTGCTTGCAAAGGCAAGATTCGTATTTCGCAGTTCCGTTGAAGGGAAAATTATGAATTAAGTTGGGTGAATGAAGTTATTAATTCGGTTGTGCCCAGCTTTAAAAATAAAGGTGTAACAGTGAGGGACAAACTATCTCTGTGCAATGAAATCTTGGTGAATTACTGCATCCTGGGCCTTAGGATAAGACCCATGGCAAATTATAAAAGCATTAAGCTTCAAGCTTGTGCAGTATAAGGTGCGCAGAAACTGCACGTTTTCTGCCAAGGATCTTTTTCCTTCTTGGTAGTGTTTTGTGTGTTTATATAATTTGACTAAAGTATTAAAAGTTAGGAGGTGACAATGCAGTCTGGTTTGTTAATCTTTCAGGAGGATGGAAGAGATGCAGCTGAGATGACTCTTCAGGAACTGGTGAATCAGGCAGCTAGCCTGTACTGTGATAGAAAAGCGGTTTGGTTTGATGAATGCAATGACAAACCTCCAACTTTCTACACATATGCGACAGTGGTTAAACTTGCCATGGAATTAACAGCGTTCCTTCAAAAGCACTGTGATCAGCAAGGAAAATGTGAAATAGGCCTTTATTGCTATCCAGGAATAAACTTGCCGTCTTGGATCTTAGGGTAATGGTTTGAATGCTTGCAATCTGTGTTGGGTTTTTTTAAGGGTCATCTCTACTAAAGAAAATTTTCAATTTTGTTGTATTTTTAATAACAACAAAAATGAGTAGTACCATGGCAATATAGTCAAGAGGCACTGGTGTCTTGCATTCTTTAAGAAAAAAGATGGTAACATCACAATCTTCTGAAAAGGCACTGCTAAAGTTTTTTTGAATCTTAAGTTCAGTGATCTAAAGTGCATGTAACTGTAATCTTTTTTTTAAAGTGATTAAGCATATTTATAGAAATATAAAAATCAATTACTAGTATCTTTGTTGTGCTTGTTGAGAAATGGAGGTAATCTAAGAGAATAAATGTATACGTACAAAAGCAGTATGCAGGGTTTTTAATGTATTCTTGTCTCGCTAGCAAAAAAAAGATGCATTGAAAACAAATTTCATGCTTTAAGTTAAATGATAATACAGTTAAAGTTCCATTACAAATATTGTAGAAAAAAAGTAGTGAGCAACGCAGCACTAAAGTCACATTGATTATTTAATGGCTAGGAAATTTAAATGTTTGTGATCTCAACGCTCATGTTAATTCAGCAATTCTTAAAATCCTACTTCTGCTGATGAATTCTAATGTTTATATCCTTTATAGATGTAACTTTTATAGCCATTGCGTTTATGATGTAGTAGGGAATCGCGTCACAAGCATATTTTCTTTAGCTGATGGATACACCAGCAGTTGTGCTTTCTAGGGGGATGATGTCTGTCATTATTTTCCTATTGTCACACATAAAATACACAGTAGCACAAGAAGATGTATCGTAGTTGAGTATAAAGTGAGAGTCAGTGAAGTGAGAGAATGAGTGCTGTAATCATAAACCTCCCAGAAACACTGAAGAACTTTCTTGGTGTTCAGGAAACACTTTTCCCCCAGTCCAGCAGTGGAGCAGGGTACCCAGAGATGTGCTGGCACCATCCCTGGAGGTTTTCAAGACCTGACTGGATCAAGTTCTGAACAACCTGGTGTGGTGTCACAGCTGGCCCCGCTTTAGCAGGCAGTTGGACTAGGCACCCTGAGATCCCTTGGAACCTGACTTATCCTGTATCCCAATCAACTGAGCAGCAGCACAGGTTTCTTTTGCTGTGTGACTGGGAACTACTGGGGTGTTTTGATTCTTACAGCTGTCGTTGCTGAGTAGTTAACTGCCATGTATGATGCAAGGCAGGCTTAGTTGCTTACTGGTACCAGTGACTATTGGGAATACACAGAATGTGGTGGTTTCTAAGTCTTTTTTCTGGATCTTGTCATTACTGTAGTGATAAATCACTTGCATAAAGAGGAAGTATAACTAATTGTACGTGGGAACCCAGCCCTAGAAGAACTGTGAAGATTTATGGGAACCGTTCATATTTTAGTTGCCACTTATATTTGGCTTTTTGTGGTTTTAAATTAAATGCTTGTCTTTATCAAATGGAGCCACTAGAGGGAGGGATTGTAGTGAGTAACTGTTGAGGAAGCACTTTAACGGAAAGGGCAGTGAATGACAACAGAAGGATACTTAGTGTTCTTCTTTATTAAGGAAGAAATTCCAGTAGGTGCTCAGATTTTCTTATGCTGGATTCTTTAGACTAATGAGAAAAGAAAGTGTTTTCACTGCGCAGACTTTTTGTGATTTTTTAAAAATATGTCGATACATGTTCCATATGTATAAATGAAAAGCTTATATTTCTGCTCCTTGTCAGTAGCAGAAGCTTTTAAAATGTGACGCTGTTGATGTCAGTGATACCTTTGTCATCACCAACCTGCTTGGCCAGAAATAATGTTGAATGTTTTCATCTAGCTTTTATCTTTTTCCTTGCTGTAAAATAACAAAAGGCAACACTGATTATTCTTCCTGCTTTATTTCCAACAAATCTTTAAAAGTCATGTTATGACTACATTTTCTAGCTCTGAGAACTATAAAAGTATAAAAGAAACACTAGTGAAATCTAAGAGGGTTTTCTTAATTCTTATTTTATAAGTTTAAAACATTTGTGTCTTGTTAGAATCCTTCAAGTTCCAGCTGCCTATTCTCCTATTGATCCAGATGCACCACCAATGTTATCCTCTTACTTCATGAAGAAAAGCAATCTTCAGTATATTCTTGTTGAGAATGACAAAATAAATGTAAGTGTTCATGCTTCTACTGGAAGCATTAAAGGGCAATTTAGAAATGTATAGCTATTCAGGTTGTATTCTGTTTTAATAAGCTTGGATGGGCTTGTTTTGTTTCTCATGTCAAGAGGTTGTCTTTCTCATTCAGAAAATAACATTTTTAAAATTAGAAATACGAAGTGCTTCTCCTCCTCTTCAAAAAAATTGCCTACTTTCCTATTACAGTGTTGTCCCAGCAAGCTTGTTTGGGACTGGCATTGGAAGACTTTTCCAGACTTGCTTCTCTATATGTAAGGTTTGAAAGTTGAAAATCTTTGCAGTAGTTGGGAAAAAAAAAAAACCTCCTGCATTTAATTCTTTGCTTTCCTTTCGTCCAACTCCTCCCACATTGTATACCCTCACTCATTGCAAATGAAATAGACAAGATTGGACCATCTAGTTATAATTCAGAGTTCTTTGTCTTCTGCACAATTCTTTTGTATATTCTCCCTTTCTTTTCCTTACTTGCTCAGAGAATTGTTTATTTCACATTTATAAAGTCTCTGTTCACTCATATTTAATATAAAAATCCATGAGCTTAAATCTGACATGTCCTCCAGAAGTAGAGGCATGAAAAATCACAGCTTATTTGTATGAAACGCTGTTTCATATTTCATTGCATATGTTAGAACAGTAAGAGTACGTCCTGAGTTCTGCTGCTTAAATTGTTTATTTTCTCTTACAGAAATTCCAGATGTCCCATGTTGGTTATTTTTACCACAATTCTTCCACAATAGAACATATTGGTTTAACTCTCTTCCAAATGAGCTTGAGCAATGCTGATTTAAATTCACAGGTAGACAATGTGAAAAGTAAATATGAACCTTTCAAAGCTATGGGTAACTCACAGCCAGGATCTGCCGTTTGCCCAGATCAAATCAAAGTAAAAACATCAGAAGGAGGGTACATGGATATTGACCAGAAATACTCTTTAGCGTACATCTTGCATACATCAGGAACTACGGGGATCCCCAGAATAGTCAGAGTGCCTCATAAATGTATAGTGCCAAATATTCAACACCTTAAGTAAGTGTGTTTTCCAGTTTTCCTTTTAAATGCTTTTACAAATTTGACACTTAGGGACTCTTCTTTTTTTATTACTATTTTTTTTTAATGCTTCAGAGAAGTGTAGATGGGGTTTTGCTAACACTGCTTCACTTATTCTACTTTCCCTGCCTTATCAGATTTATTTGTGTTTGTTTCTTTTGTTTCTAAGTAGTATCATATAAAACTTTTTTTCTGTTTTTTTTTTAATGTTTAAATGGTGCTTTATCTGAATTTTCAACAGGTGTACTTCAAATAATATGCCGTTGCTGTAACTATTGTATTATGGCTTGCAGCTTAAAAGAAATAGATAACAAAATCAATTATTTGTTCACAGTTATATTTACTGTGTTCTGTAGTTTTTAAGTCCTAATTCCTTTTCAGGCTGCCTGGGTTTCTTTCTTCTTCATTTAATACTTTCTAAAAAAATCTGTTACGGAAAATACCATCTTTTTTTCTTTTTTCTTTTATTTTAATGAGCATCAATTAGTTGAAATATGCCCTTCAATGTACTGTATTGGTGTGTAATGTGGTGGATATCTTTGTAAAGGACCTCGTTAGCTTAATCAATAGTTTGAGCAAGAGCTCCTGCATCAAGACTCTAATTGTCTGGTCTGTATATATCTATATATTCAGAGCGGCCTTTAAGACCTTAGCTTTGTTAAAGCGCATTTCTTTCATGCTGCTCTTCTAGTTTGGAAATTTTTTTTAACAACATGCATCAGATTTGTAATTCCTAGCTTTCTTATTTTAGATCCATATTTGGTATCACACAGGATGATATGCTATTCCTGGCTTCTCCTCTAACATTTGACCCATCTGTGGTTGAATTGTTTGTTGCTCTGACAAGTGGAGCCTCTATTCTTGTAGTACCAAACACTATTAAAATGATGCCTGTGAAGCTGTCTGCTGCTCTATTTCACCATCACCATGTGACAGTGTTGCAGGTAGGCAACACCTAAAATAAGTGTCTTCAGTGTCTTGCTTCTCACCTTTGCTAATGTGTACTACTTTTTCATCAGTCTAGACACTGATAATAGAACAGGAGCGTTCTTCCTTGAAGGCGCAGCTCATGCTATTCTTGTTGTTGTAGAGTGTTAGCTGCTTAGAATATTAACATTTGATCGAAGCCTCAAACATTTTGTGACAGAAAACAATTAACTAAAGATAAAACCAACATTCACCTTAAACCATTAGTTCTTAAGAATTAATTAAATTATTCTGTTAATTAAGCAGTTAGTTCCGAAGAATCTGGTAATGGAATAACCTGTTACAGACATTTTTAACACTTTTAATGGGCTTGATCTTAGAGCCTTTCCTCATAAACAACTTAATTTTTAATGGTAGTCTATGCTAAAAATACAACTAAACCAGGGCCATTTATAAGGTGATAAAATGTTTGTCATTTTTTACAATAATGAGAGCAAGAGAATAATTGATTCCCCAGCAACACTTACTGTTTTCAGGCCACGTGTTTATATGAGGCTTCATGTGCCCCTTATGTCTAGATCATCTCCTATATGATCTCAATTTTATTAGTTTCAAAGTTCAGTTTTGGAAAATTTCCTTGAAGTTATGAGCATCCAGCATGGCTGAATAAGCCTAGCCCTTGCCTTGTAGTGTAACAAGGTATTTTGTAAAACTATTAATTGAGTATAGAAACTTAAATCAGGGTGTGGGGGCAAGAGTTGCTAGAAAGGGATCTCACTTGTAACCGACTTTGAACAAAATTAGTATGGTCTGGCTAGTCTATTAATTGTGATAAATCAACCCTTAAGCCTTGCTTGTCATTAATGTTGTAATTCTGAAGTATTTGCACCACTAGAAATGCTAAGGTTTCCTTTTCTTTTGGGGGAATGGTGGTAGTTGAGATGGTGGATTTTTTCTGCTACAAAGATCCACAAAATCTAAATTTTGTAACTTTATTCCTTGCTGTAAATTTCAGTGGTGTAGATTGTCCTGTCACATACAAGTTTCTTGATGAGTTTAGCTCACTTGCCTTTAGGAAAAAAAAAAATCCCAGATACTAATCTCTATTAGCAAGATTTTTTAATGTATTTTTTAAGACCTTTTTAAGACAACTATTTTTTTTTTAAGCATGTTAAGCGTTAACAGAGAAAGGTGGAATTTGGTGCAATTAAGATATTTGAAATGTCTTCCTAAAGGCAAGGTTGATTTTGTGATTTTTTTTGTTTGTTGTTGTTATCATTGTCTTAATCAGTGAAGGAAGGGCTTCTCAACTGAGTTGATGACAAAAATGTTCTCCTTATAGCTTAGCTGATGATGAATAATTTCTAAAATAAATTACAGCAAGGCATTACATTCCCCTCTTGACTTGCTCAAGCAGACTTGAGAAATCTGAAAAGTGATTATGAGGGAAGAGTAATTTTTACCCCTTTTTTCCTTCACTATAATTTACTAAAGTTAAAATAATCACTTGAAAAGTGATGGTCTTCATCCATTACTGGAAGAAAATAAGCTGGCAAGAAATAATTAAATTAATTTTCTAGTCCTCTTACTAGAAAAAATAGTTAAGAATAAGAGTGAAGTGTGTGTCTGTTGAAATGACATGCTGTTTTTCCGCTTAGTGAAAGGGCTCTACATCACCAGTGGCTTTACAAAAGTAGCTGCATTTAAGGAAGCTGTTTTGTTTGGATTCCAAACCCCCACCCCCTTTTTTTTCCTCTGCTCATTTTAGAGAGTGAGGTGAAAGCTTTCAGAAAGTCTAATCTTTGTAAACTGGTATATTTACAGAAATCATGAACAACCCAAAGTCTGGCATCCTACAAATTTTTAGTGTTATGGCAAGGTCTTTAAATTTTCTATAAGAAGGTTAATCAGATATATAGGTTATATTTTACCTGTATGTAACATGCTGGAATGGAGGGGGAAAAAGCCCAAACAGCAACATCAAGAGAAGACTGTGTTTGCTGCTTTCTATTTCAAAGTAATTAACCAAAGAACTAATGTGCACACACTTTAGATAATAGCTGAGGCGCAACATGGAACCCATACCATCCAAATAAACTAGAAACTCTGCCGAAGAACCTCAACTGGTGCTGATAGTGCTCCTTAAGGATATCACGCAATAAACAAAATCTTGGAAGAAACAGCGCAATCTATATTGGTATCTGATGGTTGATTCTGTCTACTATATGTAGATGGTTAAGTACATCCACAATATAGCTGTGCAGTGGATATGATAAAGCAGGAAGAGGTTTACACATAGACTAAAAAAATGTAACACATCTTTTTTTTTTTTTAATGTGTCATTCAGGCAACACCAACATTTCTCGTAAGGTTTGGAGCTCACATTATTAAATCAACAGTGTTGTCTGCAAATACTTCACTCCGTGTGTTAGCCCTTGGTGGTGAAGCATTTCCTGTACTGAATCTCTTGAAAAGTTGGAAGCACAAGGAGAACAAAACAAGTATTTTTAATCTGTATGGTATTACTGAAGTGTCAAGCTGGGCCACTTGCTACAAGATTCCTGAAGAGGTTTTTAGTCCTGATTTTAGGTAGGAAATTTTACTCTTTTCATGGCTTGGCATGTGAATGATGAAAATCACTAGAAATAGAACCTCAGTCTCCTGTTTCTAGGGCTACTAAGTCCTTATGAGTCTTTATGCTGGTAGAAATTACATTAGTTTTTATGTACAACTAGACTAATCCATCCTGTCATGCTCTAACACAGCCCCTTCAAGTAAAAGTTCTTGATGAGTGATTCTGGAACCACAGAACTGCAATCTGAAATCCTGTGTACTTGTAGACCTGTTAAGTTTCACATAATGCATCGTGATGGTCTCTGTTTTAGTCATCTCTGTATCTAGACCTCTTCCTCATTCCAGCCTGTGATTCCACATGCTGAACCTGGACTAGCCTAGTCCAGGATGTGCTGTCTCTGACTGTGTGGCAGTATTTAATCAGTGTTGCGCTTCTGCAGGCAAATGGCTCCTACCCAGTTTGCTAGTAACTTCAGTTAGCCATACTGTTGCTCATCATGAGGCTTTTCCACTGAGATCTTGCATGTTCTTGGTGAGAATAAAGAAATGGGGCTCTGTAACTCTTAATCGTAGAATCATTTAGGTTGGAAAAGACCTTTAAGATCATCGAGTCCACCCATCATCCATGCCCACTAGACCATATCTTGGAGTGCCTTGTCTACGCTCTTTTTGAATACCTCCAGGGATGGTGACTCAACCACTTCCTTGGGAAGCCTATTCCAATGTCTGACAACCCTCTCAGTAAAGAAATTTTTCCTAATATCCAATAGCCTCGGAACAAAGATATACTCATAGCTTCACTATATCAAGTTCAGAATGTTACTTCTGAGTTTTACTTATTTTAAGCGAAAATGCTTAAAGATTACTTTCAGATGTAATCAGTAGATAAACATGTATGTTCTACTGCTACCATGCTTTTGCCTACAGTTTTTAAACTCCACAAATAATCGGTTAAGTGGAGACTAGGTACAGGTTTTTTTCTAATATTGGATAATACACTATTCAGCAAATGATCCCACTGATGTTATTTGACTAGTATGGAAGACAGAAATTTGTCCAAAGTGGCTCACACAAGGCGTCACAGTAATTTTACTTGGTACTTTCTTCCCATCATTTAGCACTCTTCCATTTTCACTCAATTACTGCCTTTCTTTTGATCATTGTATTTCATAAAGACAGTTGCAGGAGTGTCAGGGTCATGAAAGGTACTTCCAGTTATCTCAATGTTTCATTTGCTCTCTGAAATCTCTGATTAGTCTCTGGCATGATAATCATACACGTGACTTGAGCTAGACTTGTTTTGTGAAATGGGATGTTTTGGACAAATGATGTGATATATTAACCTGGTACTTAAACTGTTGAAGGCTGAAAATGGTGGGTCTTCATAACATGTTACTGAACTATCATGCAAAGCTCATATTCATTCTGGTTTCTCTGACTTCAAACATTACCTTCTTCTCAGTGAAACTGTTTTTTCTACTCAAAGTTTCTGTGCTCCAGAGGTAATGTGTTCTTCACTCCTAACTGATGTGCAGTTAGACTGATGGAAGTTTTATAGTCTGACTGTTGTCTCCCACTCTTCACCTCAGAGCCTGTTCCCTCTAAGCCTCATTGCAGAGGGAATTAGCATTCCTTTGCAGTAAGCAGACCCAGATACAACAAAACTAGGACAGACCATTTTGTCTTCTTCATTTCTTAGTATTGGTAGGACAGTTGGGAGTACAGTGGGCTTTTATTTTTGATAGTTGAATGATGAAAACTGGCATGGTTTCTAGAGAACACTAGAAAATGAAAAAATAATCAGCACAAAATTACTGCCTTAGTGGTCTGCATCCCTCAGTTTTTTAGATAAGTTTGGCAAAATTAAATGTCTAATCCCAAGTCTCTTGATAATAATGGCCAAATGAGGTGGTGTTTGTCTTTTATTTTTGCTGTTCTATGGTATATGTAGGCATCTTGGTGTTTTGTTTGGTGATGTTAAATTCTACTCTTTGGGTTTGCCTTTGTGTTGGGACTTCCCCGTGGTATGGGGCAGACACATTGAATTTCTGGGATGCTTTCTCATACCTGTTTGTCAAGTAATTATGTTTTGAAGCTGACCAGAGAAAGGATAAGGAGGAGAAGATTTTCACTTGGCTGAAATACATGTTTTAGAAAATTTGACTGCTTTTTCACCAACTTGAGATAAGGAATTCATTGACTGATCAGAGAAAAGGAGGAGCTTCAACAGCCTAAATAACAGGAGTTGTACAAGAACTGTTAGGTTAAAATATGGGAGTTTATGATAGAAGTTGAACTGGAACCCATGCCGAACTTCATATTTTACCAAAGTTATTTAAAGTTACTTTGCTTTTTAAATTTTTCTTTACTGAACAAAAGGTATTACTTTCTATTCCCACTCAGAAGTAGTGTCTATATTCAATACATGAGGTTGTGCAAGTCCTTGAAGAGTCTAGAGAATGAAGGGAAAGGAAAGAGTTGGTCTGCAGCTCAGCAGAAGTCTGGAACAGATACATGACATTGAAATTACAGTTTCTTTTATTTAAGTCTTTCCTGAAAGTCAACTGTACTTGTTGCCACAACACCAGTAATAAAATAGAATAAAAGCTCAAACTAGGTAGGACAGGGAAAGAATAAATTAGAAAGCAGTTACACATGTTTAAATGGTTGAGTTGATGGAATTTTCAACCTAGGGGACTTAAAAACTGGCTGAAACACTCGGGGTACTCTCAGGGTATTTCAGGGTCCATTCAAGCCTTATTTTCTATTATTCTGTGTTTTTTCATGTGTGATAATGACACCTATGGACACTGATGAGGTTTTTAATTTTGAACAAATTGATATGTTTTTAAAGAAGAAACATTTGTAGAAAGAAGACACAAGCATCTACTTTTGCTTTAATACCAACCCTTTAAAAGACTATTCTAACTCACTTCTGGAACAGTTGTTTTGTGTTCAAAAGAGAAAGATTTTTACTGTTTCTCTCTTTAATATATTTAGAACTGATTTCCCTATACCCTTGGGATCACCGCTCCTTGGAACAAAAGTTGAGGTCAGAGATACCAATGGTTCTGCAGTTCTAGAAGGCGAGGGACAAATATTTATAGGTTATTTTTATATTTCTTACTCTTCTAAGTTTCTAAGATACTTTTCTTAATTGATTGAGTTTTAATAATATGTTGATTGATTTACTTGGTAGCTCCCTCTGATGTAGTTTAATACAGCATTTTAAGTTCTCATTGGGCTCAGGACCTTCTGACGGTATTTTAGATTGTTGGCATGATGAACAGGAAATTACCATAATTTTACCTGCAGTGTGTGCTTTCATTATATTGACATTTTTTCCTGCTTGCATTTTGACATTCTCAGTTGAAGTAATTTCTTTGTTAAATGAATTAACCACTTAGCCCAGTTTGTACATTGTGGAAGTTTAGACACTGATACTAATCTTTTAGTACTTGCTTATAATGCTTGTTATAGTTCAGGAGAATTTGATAAAATACTTTTTATAATTTTCATTTACAGTTAGTCATTTCATATATGTGACCACGATCTTTTCTTGTGTAGGTGGTGAAGAACGAATCTGCTTTCTTGATGATGAAATAACTGTACCCCTGGGCACAATGAGAGAAACAGGGGATTTTGTAAGAGTGCAGAATGCAAAGTTGTTCTTCTTGGGTCGGAAGGACAATCAGATTAAACGTCACGGCAAACGTTTTAATATTGAATGTTTGCAGCAGGTAATATAACATCTAGTGAGTAGAGTATGCCATTATAAGAGCAGGAATAAGGAACAGATAATTATAATCAGAAATGCGTATTTACTCATCTTCAGATGACTTTTAGGAGTCTTAAAGAAATTGGGAGGGTGTATTATCAAAAATCTAGTCACATAATTTAGGGAGGAGTTCAGTGAGGAGTTCTTGGAAATCTGTTTCATTGTATGTTTTTTTCCAGCAGAATTGAGAACTGTATAAACACCTGAAAAATACTGAGTGTTGCACTCTTATATAGTGATTGTTCAACTGATTCAATTAGATTCAATTCAGTTCAACTAACTGACTGTTAGACACAGGGATTGTATCTCATTCATGGCATTTAGGCAAATAATACATCTATCTATGAGTTTGTTTTTATGTGAAGTAGTACAAACTTTAGCTACAAAAGAAGGTATTTCACATGCTGTTACGCAGGAATGAGAGACAAATACAAATTTTAAATGTGTACTTTTTAAATTGTGGGGTTTACTCCTTTTACTCTATTGATGACCTGCATTTCAAAGTAAGACTAATACTTTTTAATTACAGGCTGCTGAAGGTCTTTGTCAGGTAGAAGCTTGTGCAGTGACTTGGTATCAGCAGGAAAAACTTATCCTGTTTGTTGTACCCAAAGATGATTTAGAAAAGAGAGAAACACTTAAAGAACTGCAGAAACGTCTGCCAGCTCATGCAGTCCCTGATGAGCTTGTACTGATTAAAGCTTTGCCTTTAACATCACATGGTAAATGAAACTGTTAAGTACCCTTGCCACTTATTTTAATGGTCTTTATTCCTTTTTTTTTTGTTTTTAAATTGATCAAAATCCAGTACCAGATGTGTGCTTTTTAAATACCTAGATTAGATAACTAACTCCTAGTAAGAAATAATGACCATGTATTATGTTTTCTTGATAATGTTTTGTTTGAGAGTCAAATCAATTTAGTAAAATCAGTTCAGTATTAACACTGCACATTTCTTTGCTGTTGTTCCTGTTGCATTCTGCAACGGAACCCTGACTCCAGCTGGGGAAAGATCAGGCCCTGAAGGTGGGATTATTTGGGACGCTAGGGTAAATTTTCCAAAACCTTATTGTGTTCTGTTAAGTGTATTGACTGAGTTGATTGACTGGGTGAAAAAAAAATACAGGTGCAGCTGACTATGAATAAGGAATGTGTACAAGAATAGAATGACTATTTGAGCAGAGCAAGTTTTGGAAGTGTAAATACTAAAAGAACAATGAAAAAAAATCATACTTTATTTTCTATAAAGGCAAAGTTGATACATCTGAACTGAACAAGATTTACCAGAACCATCTAAACTCCAGAAGGCATGACAGTAAGCTGAGTGGTGCAGAGGAATTGTGGGAAAGATTGCAGTATTTATGGAAGGTAGTATTTTGAGCTGCCTTTTTATCTTTGCAAGTGGATCATTATACATGTGTCAGGAATTAAACAGTTTTAAGAAGTATGACTAATGCAACCAGAACATTCTAGCTGCCTATAGACTGAAGCAGTACAGCTCTTTCCGTTCACTTAATACTTAAATATAGTCGCTCTGCAGTGGCCAAGGGGGAGTAATTTATATTTCTCTATCAGATAAAGCTGCAGGCTCTGAGGTATAAGCAATTAGCATAGGAAGGACGTAACCTGTCAGTAGCTTTTTGAATACTGCTTCACATGCCAAAGAAGGTATCCCTAAGGGAAACAAGGAACTGGGACATGGAAACTTTGTACAAAATAGCTACTGTGTTAGTAGAGTTTCTTATTTCTCAAGATAATTATGAATTGAAGAGTGTTTTTTAAATGCATGACACAGTTGTGTAATTGTCTCTTGGACTGTCTGTTTGTATTGCTTCTGAATTTCTGTGCTGAAGACTTGTTTTTCAAAGTGTCGAGATGTGATGCCAAACAGTATTTTTATTTTTTTCAAAGGTAGACTTCCAAGTTTCACCTGAAAGTGGGATTTGCTGTGGCTAGGATTTGAACAAGTAAATATAGTGAAATTAGTAACACAGTTTGCCTGTGCTCATACTTACTGTATTGGTGGTTATAAAAATGATAACCCAAAGGGATGGGATGTGCCCTAGACCCATTATGGACAGCAGAAGGTGGCTTCCAAAACCAGAGGATTTGGACTTCACATCCAGACTTAACAAGCAGGGAATACAGTGAGAGGAGACATAGGAATTACTTTGTGTTGTAGTAACAATGCCGAATCCAAAATCCTTCATTAATTGAAGGGGTTATAGCTTCAAAAGTGGGTAGATAAGTAGGTTACTTAAATAATTCCAAAGTAAAAGATATCAGTTTATATAAGTTTTATTAGTAAAATAAAGCACATAAACCCATTTTATCAAAAGGCATCAATGTTTTATCGGCAAAGTTGTCATTGAGAAATGGCATTGAGATTGAAAATGGACAACAAAAATGCAGCACAATTTGCTTTAATTCCTTAGACTGCAGGATTGGAATTAAGCAAAAACATTTTGTAGTACAGACCTAATATCTCCCTGTTTCTCTGTTCCTCCTCAACTCTTGTTCTATCACTACCTCTGTTGGCACTAGCATGTTTCATGTGATTTTCTGCAGAGTAGTAAGTTTCCTCGGTTGTTGATTTAGTGGGACTTCTGGGTATTCAGGTGGATTTTTATGTGTGTGACATGGTCTAATTCTCATGAACTGTTACTTCTTTCCTTCTCTTCTGTAGTCTGTTCTGGGTCTCCTAGGTGATTCCACCGGAATTTCTAAAGATGCGGTATTTCTGTACAGTGGTGGAGACTCCTTAAAGGCTGTACGATTTTACGATGAAATTGAGATGCTCGTAGGCAAAGCTGTGCCTGGACTCCTTGAAGTTATTCTCAGCCGCTCGATTGAGGAGGTTTATAGACATATTCTTAAAATTCTGTTTTCAGATGAAGACCAATTAATGAATTATGACAGTATTGTGAAAAGAAAATTAAGTGGGAACAGTGGAGAGGAATTGCATGGAAAATACATTAAACTGAAATCTGAAAGAGGTCTTGAGGTTGCTTCAGGGTTAATTTCATTTATTGCACTAAGCAGAGGAAATAATTTTTTTTCTATGGATTTCACCAAGTCTTTTATGCAACCCACTAATATAGTACAGGTAGGAGTGGAACTGCAACAGCAACCATCCTTTCAGCATTTAGTGACTCCAAGTATAATTAAAAGCCATGCACAAGGGTATGAAATGGAGAACAGAATTTTAACAGTTACGAACAAGGCAAATAAAACCAACTGTTGCTCTGTACAGCAAATCCCTGAAGAAAGTAGTCATGTAACAACAGCAGAGTTGGCATTATGCATAAGATGGAAGTCAAATACAAGAAAATGTGTTGATGCATCACCACTGGTTGTAATACCATCTAAAGAAGAAGTATCTGCATATGTATATGTTGGCTCTCACTCTCATGCAATGCAGGCGATTGATCTAGATTTGGGAGAAATAAAATGGGAGAAGAACCTTGGAGATCGTATTGAATCTTCTGCCTGTGTATCCAGATGTGGAAATTTTATTGTTGTTGGTATGTCTTCTGTTTTAGCCTGCGTTTTAAATTATTTTTTCTGCTAAATACAAGATGAATGACAGAGAATGGTATTTTTACCTCTGAATGTCCTCCATCTATACTTACCCATAAACTTCCATATCTGCTTCAGAACTAATTTACTGTAAAATAGAAACAGAAGGAAGAAGTAATTTAAGTTTCATGATGACCAGTGATGGAGCTTATCTAACATATACACTTGTGGTTTATTATATGCCAATTTATTAGTAAGGCCTTATTAAGGAATAGTCAACGGGTATGGTTTCTTTTTAGTGGTTGATTAAGTTATGACCTTTAAACTGTTTCTTTAAAAGTATGGAAAGGTGATGCAGTCTTAAAATGCATTTAAAAATTGATAGAGGTAGAAATTAGTATGTGGTGCCTCAGATTATTTTCACAGAGTTTAATTATCTTGTTTGACTCTTCTTTTTGGAAATGTAAAGAACATGTTTGGATAGTTTTTTGGTTTTGTTGTATCCATTGTCAGTGGAGTTGCTGTTCATCTTAGTTTTATCTTTTTAGCTAATACGTTCACTGGTTAGCACAGATGTTCAGTGGTGAGGTTTTTTTATACAAAGCTAATGTTACTATCTTTTTGCTAGTATTTTGATGGCTATTTACTCTGATAACTAAATTGAATATTTCATTAAAACTGAAGGATTTTTTAGAAATACAGTTCAGTTTTCATTAGAAAACATACAGACTTTATTCTTTCAGCATCTTTGTTTTTAGAAAGAAAAATTAGGGAGAGAGATAATTAAAAGAAATCTCTTTTTTTCAGCAACTCTGCATGTCTTCTAATATTATTACTGTACAATTTGATAGAAAAGCAGTGATATAAGTGTATTCTAAATGTAACCTGGAAAGAACACACAGAACAATCAGCTCTGAATGTGTGAACTATCAGCAAAGACTTTGAGCTAAAAGAAGAGGAGGAGCTTTGGAAAAAGTTTTGAAACTGTGCCTCATGAGTCGTCTTATTTCTTTTCAGCAGTGATGCAGCTAGCAGCATAAGTCACACCATAAATACAAGTAATCATTATTGTTTTTTCCCCTGTTGTGTTTTATTTCACACAGGTTGTTATGATGGCTTGGTGTATGTGCTTCAAAGCAGTGATGGAGAAATACACTGGACTTTTGTCACAGAAGACAGTGTGAAAAGCTCTGCGGTTGTAGACCCTTCCAGTGGACTAGTCTACATAGGATCACATGACCAACATGTGTATACTTTGGATATTTATGTAAGAACACTCACTAACTTGTATGTACAGAAGAATAAATATCCAACTCTAGACTCTTATTTGTAGTACACCAGATGAAGCTCCACTGGTGTTAGTATTCTCAGGAGTCCACAATTACACTTTTGAAATAGGCCTTCTTGAAGTGGGGTTAGGATTATGTGGTAGTAAATAGTTTTAGTTTTAGTGCTGTTCTCTGCTGCTGTTCTTGTGCTACTAGTCCTGGTTGAAACCAAATCTTAAGCTTCTTAGTTATTAAATTCTCTGTGGGTGTTTCAGCTGGGTGCCCAGCTAGAGATAAATCTATGGCTTAATGGTGGAGAGAGAATCTTACATTCTAAAAGACTAGCTGAAGAGAGATGGAGAACAGGAGGGGCAGATACTGCCTCTTCATTAGCTGAATTTCTTTTATTTACCAGAAGAGAAAGTAGCCAATGGTGTGTGTATTGCTAAAATGGCATGTAATTATACTCTTCTTAACTAGCGTTTGCTGAGTAAATGTGTGTGATAAGCTTTGACTTTTGAAGGTCTTTGTAAACATGATGAGCCAGTTGAAAATTTTTTTATATTTCTTCTGCTTACAGAAAAAGGCATGTATATGGAAGTTACATTGTGAAGGTGGAGCTGTGTTTTCATCTCCTTGTCTAAGTTCATCTCCACATCATCTTTATGTTGCTACACTAGGAGGACTGTTGTTGGCTGTAAACCCAGTATGTACCTCCTTGATCCCAGTCTCAAATTTAAATGAAACCAAAATGCATTTCTGAACTTAAGATTGCTTTTCTGATGAAAGGAACTAGATGATCATATGTTACTGTAAGATATTTTTCATTTGAGGGCCTTATTATTATACACAAGGTTAATATAATAATTCCCGTATTTCAGAAAGCTATCTGGTGATAAGAGAACTGAAGTGACTTGCGTGAATTTACATGCTGACTGTAGGCCAAAGTTGGAATCAGTCTCCTCATTCCCATATACTACCTTATCAGTTAAACTAGTGAGTGAGAGCATGTCTGTAGATTGTTTTTTTCCCTCCTTCCCTTTGACAGTAGGATTAGAAAAAACAATACACAGAACTTACTGAAATCAGAACAGAGAAAGATGCCCCTTCATTCCTCTTACTGTTCCCCTCTTCATAGTCAGTTAAAGAGCTGTGCCCTTAATCTTGGACTGCTATTCTGTTCTCTACACTAGGGAAATGGTATTCTTGAGAGTTGTGGAGCAATTTCATGTTTTTTTTGAGGCATTGTTGTCTTACAGCTGGTCCTCACTGATAAAAGGAATAGTCCCTTGGAGCAGCTGTTCATGTTTTTGTATTCACACAACCCAGAGCATCAATCCTAACTATCTTTACCTCCCACCCACTACAAGTTTCCTCAGTAATACCCAACCTAGTGTTAGAAAACCAGTGTATGGTTTTGCAGCTCTGGTAGGTTGTGGTTAAGAAAAAACAGGTTTGGGGTTTTTTTTTCCATAATCCTGAGTAACAGGTAGTTGAGAAACCCAGCTGTAACTCCCGAGTGATTATTTATAAAAATAGGAATGCGCAGGCTATGTTAGGTGCTTATTGTGACAATCATGGGTTGTGGGTTGCGGCATTTCCTACAATATTTATAGTTCAGGACATAATCACTATGACTTGCTTTCAAGATATCCTCTCCTTCATTGGTCTTCATAACATACTGAGGGGCTGGGAATGGAATAAAAAATGAATCTGTCATTTATTGGAACTACTACGCTACACTGTTATTTTGCCTAGGGGGAGGGAAGAGAAGGGTGAAATGAGTATTGAGTGTCCCATGGAAACCACTAAACATTTTGTTGGAATGAGATTTGAAGAGTAGTTTTGCTTCTGGTATGCATTCTGGATGGCAGAAGCCTGCTGTTCTTTGTGCATCCCCCCTGCCAATTCTTAAGGGCTGGGTCAAACTGTGAAGGAAGGGTTGTTTTGTGGAGCTTCTTACAGTTGTGTTAAGCATCAGATATTCCATGCTGCCATTTACAGGTGACGGGGAATAAAATTTGGAAAAGCTTCCTGGGAAAACCACTCTTCTCCTCTCCCCACTGCAATGAGAAGTACGTTTGTGTTGGGTGTGTGGATGGAAACTTATATTGTCACACTCATTCTGGAGAAAAGGTAAAAGTGATGTTGCTGAGGTTTTCATGTTCATCACAAAACCCTGAATAAGATGCTTTATTAATATTGTTTCCTGAGTTTTAATGATTAACATATGTGTTTTTGTGAACCAGATGGAAGTGTCAGTTGTTACAGAGAGGAGAAAATAGAAAAACTGTTTGCCTGCAGTCGTCCGTGCAGTTCATGGCAAAACCACAAACTCTCAAGTTGGTTGATGCAGTAACAGAATTTCTAGTTCAGAGCTTACACTCAAAGTCCAGAGCAGTGCTAGCAAATGAAATGGCACGGGTTTGGTTTTGGACTTTTCTAAGCATGTTTAAAGCCACTTCTTCTGTAAGATGGTGGCTATTTAGAAGTGAGGGTTTCTTAGAATGTTTATGTAATTATCAAAAAATACCAGATCATAATTCTGGCAAAATATGTGTCAGCCTTCACATTGAATTAAATGAGAATAGATTTTTAGTTCCTCAGAGATCAATGTGGTTTCTATCTGGTATTAAAGCAGCTGACATTGTTTCTGTTTGTTTGCCTGAGATGCAGCATAGGTGGCAATTCCAATTATAAAATATGTGTTGGCCCATGCCCTGCTCTCTGTCTGCTTGCAGCAGCATTGCAGAACTGATACTCTCTTGAGGAGGGATCTGCGCATCATTAGTATCAGCAGAGGAAATCTATAATATAAAAGAAACATTTGCCTTTTTGGCAAAGAATGGCATGTTAACAGAATTCTCGAAGTTCATTACTAATTGTGGTACAATAGCCCAAGAGTATTCTTTTCCCAAGTTGGCCATCTTTACATGGGCCTCACAGAAGGTAGTAACTCTTGCACCTCTATTTTATGAGCCTTTTATCACTTACTCTGTGTGTAAAACTTAACTTGTAATTTGACAGGTATTTACCAGCCCTCACTGAAATCTAGTATGCTCTTGAAATAAAATGCTCTTCTGTCAACAACTAGTCTATTAAAAAATTACAGTTGCTGTCAGACTGATGTCACCAACCTTTGATAATGGGTGGTTATGTTCTTTCTGTATGTAGGTTTGGCAGTTTTCCACTAATGGACCGGTATTTTCATCTCCGTGCATCTCAAGTTTAACTAAGCAAGTAATATTTTTTGGCTCCCATGATTGCTTTATCTACTGTTGTAACATGGAGGGTAATTTGCTGTGGAAATTTGAAGCCACTTCAAGTGTGTATGGAACACCATTTGTTTTCCAAAGTGATGACTTAAAGAAAAAAATTCTTTTGGCAGCAGTATCTACAGATGGCAAAGTGTGGATCCTGAATGCCAAGAGTGGAACAGCAGAAGGAGTAGATAAGCTTCCAGGAGAGGTTTTCTCTTCCCCTGTAGTATGGGGAACAAAGCTTGTTGTTGGCTGTAGAAATGATTATGTTTATTGCCTAGATTTGTATATAACAGGGAAAAAAGACAGCTGTTAGGCTGCTTCCTTTTTATTGTTTACATTTGTAAATTAAGAACTCACGGGTGCCTATTTTACTGTAGGCAAGAGGTGATCTTTGCAGACTTCTTGGGTAGCATTTTGCACCAGTCAGTGTGCATTGTAGGTAAAGCAATATTTGCTGTACTGATGGAAGGAGGGTGGCTGCTCAGCACCCAGCCAGAAGTTTCAGTGTCTCTCCCTCATTTCCTAGCTCCAATTCATGAAAGAACATGTTTCAGATGGTTTGGATTTGAATGTTGTGCTTTTACCTGTGTGGTAGGAAAATGAAAGTCAGTAGTTTGGCTTCAAACACTTGCAAGATTGGGAGAAACTGTGGTAAAGCGTTGTACTCTGCAGCTTGGACTAACATGCTTGTCTCTCTGTGGGACGAATGTGTTCCTCTCTCCGAGTCCAGCCTAGTCTGTGCCTGGCTCTTCCATGCATCAGATGGGTGTTTGTCTAGTCTGATGAGGTTTCTGTGCTGTGTCAAGGTAACCCAAGTCCTTTTTTGAATCTAACTTTTAACTTGATTTCTGAAGGCACAGCCTGCATTGCATGTACCTGGTAGTAGTAACCTGTTTACTATAGTTCGTATAAACCGAACAGTTTACCTTTGTGAGCCTAGGCCTTCCTTGGCTTCAATTCAGTCAAGCATTTACTTAAACTCCATTGAAGTCAGTAGGAGTTAGTTCTACTCTAAAGTGGAAAATATACTTACATGTGTATACTTATTAAATTTCAATGACAGATACAGTGCAAGTTCCAAGATGAAGTGTGCACTGCTTAAATCAACCACTGTCAAATCATTTTTTAAGAGATTTGAATGAATGCTTTTTACAGTATCTTTACAGAACTATTAATAAAGGGTTGTGTGAACTGGTTTGGATTTTCTTTAATGCCTTAAAAGGAATTACCAGTGGTCTTAGTAATGCCAATCAAGTATTTGCAGTGACGGAAGTATGCTTAACTGAGAGCATCTTTCTGCTTATGAGTCTTCTAAAAGAACTATAGTAGAAACTATTATCTCACTCTCTCTGAGCCATGTACTTTGAATTCTAACATGCTGAATTAAAAAGTAAAGTAGAAGTTGCACTGGCTATGTTGTTTCATCACATCTGGTTCCTCTGCTTTAGTGCCTCTACAGAGGCAAGACACTTGTATCACTGTAAAATGTAAAACTGAACTACATGTTTAGCAAAAGGAGCACAGAATACACACATCACTGATTAGATAACTTTGACTGGGTTATAGTTTAATAAGAATTAAAATGACATTAGTATAATAAACAATTGCACTTTAAAACATTTGAAAAATTAAAAAAGTACACAACAAATACCCCACAATTATACATCTTATAGTTTTTATACATTACTATATGAACATAGAGGTTAATCATATATAACCTTGTCAGAAGAAATGGTATTTTGTGTGTATAAGTTACAAAAAATTGAGACAATATACTACATCGTGGTCTGTTCGGTTCTTAAAACATTTTTGCTGTTTTAAACTCAGTAGTAATGTTTTGGTTTAATTTTTACAGATTTCCAACACTTTATCAGAAATGGTTGCAACAAAGCTAAAGCAAAGTAACACTTCACTTCATTGGTATTTAGTGCAAATTTTTGTTAATTTAACATGAAATGTCACTGTTGAACATGTACACTTTAGAAATGTTTCCATCAAGTACGGTACATAATACAGTTTCCATTATTACACTAGATACCTTTATGTTGAAAAAAACCTCTGCTTTGAAGCTTTAGATTAAGACCATCCTTAATGAAAGCTCTATTCTATGTGCTGTAACTGTTTTGTATTGGAAAATTGCATCCTTACATCATGCACAATAGCACCTAATTTTGCTATGCTTTTCAGAATACCAGCATCTTTAATTCTTTAATCCTGATTTATTTCACCTTCTCCATATTTCTGCCTGGCTCCTTCTTCCAAGAAATAATCATAAAGATGGATTTCAGGAAGTTTACTTCTTATAATTACAAATACATACTGCAGGCTTATAAACTTGGAAAAAGGGTAAATTTAATTTCAGATGCTCTAATTCATGGTGCTAGCAGAGCAAAAATAATTATGGGCCCAATTCTTTCTTCACATAAGCTTGCAGAGATTTGCCTTTGAAGGTGTAAAGTTGGGGGTTTTTTCTTCCCCAAGCATTTGAAAGCAGCATTGCCCCATCTCTGTATAAAACATTTTAAATACTTATATTAAGGGTAAAAAGTTACTTTAGAGATTCTGGGTTTAGATACGAAACTTAGCAAAGCCGATGGCTTAAGTGACCCAAGAAAACCCATCTTGCTGCTGCACATCTACTCAGTCTAACAGATCCATTGTGTTTGTGCTATTGTAACCATGAAACTGAACCATTGTTTTCTGTTTTGTAGGTAATAAAGTATTCAATAATGACTTTTGTTGACAAGCCCTTTTTGACTCTTGGAATGGGAGGATATGGCAGGTTTCATTCTGATTTCTGCATAATTAAAGTGCTACTCCTCATGCTGCATACAGCAGTTTGGCTAAAATACTGCCATGAAACATATGTGGTATCATTCTATAATGCAATTTCTTCTCATGAAAATGTCTCCCTTTATGAAGTTGTAGGCTTAAAGGTTACTTTGAGCCTTAGGGTTTTGAGAAGGAGACGTTCAAATTTGTTAAAAGACGTCCTTGTAAAACACTCGAATGTGTTACAGGCTGATTACTACTTTTTAAAAAGTCACCCTAGCTGTTTCTGTGGGATGTTGAGGATAGTAAAATTTTGATTACCTTATGGACTTTATCCTTTTTTGTAAGAGGGAGGGGGTGAGTATTTCTGTTTTAGTTACAAGAAGTAATAAAGTGTTCAGTTGCCACAGCAGATACCTGAGATGGGGTAAGTAAACTTCTTTCTGAAGTGTTCTGGCTGTACTGGTCAAAATACAGGAAGTTATCTAACTACCTGAAGTTGCACATTGTGTAAAACCAGGAAGAACACAGAGTTAGAACTCCTGAGACTCTCACTGACTTAGCATTCAGTTCTCAGTTAATTTCAGTTCTGCAAGTCTTACTCCTGTAGGAACTTACTGAGACAAATTCTACAGCTGCATGAGCACAGGAATAGTTTCACTTATTTCAGTTCCAGTTGCTTGATTTAAAGTTGTAATCTGCAATTACTGTCTCTATGCATCTTAAATATGGCCAAACACAAACAGTGATGCACTTAAATAAACACTGACTTCCTGGCTACTTTCTGATTTTTGTTTAAATAATGGGGGTTTTGTTACGTAGGATGAATTGCTTTCTTCCTAGGAGTGAGGGAATATAGACATAGTGTATTAATCCTATGATGAAAGAAATTACCTCAGCATTTGGATGGTACCATCTTTCTACTTATTATTTGCAGGTAGAACAGTATCTCCCAAAGAAGTTCTTCATTAGGGAGGAAGCTTTCAAATAGCAGGTAGAACTGACAGTTCATACAGTTTAACACTTAAAAAAAATTTAGGAATAAGAGAAGGGAACATGCATCTTGCCTTACTTTTCAACAGTGGAGTGTTGAAAAAAATTTGAGATCTCCACTTAAGTGTAGAGATCTAAAATTCCAGAACCGAATACCCACAGAATTTAAGGAGCTTCTGAACTGAAGTTCTGGCCCTTATGATTTGCTAAAATTTACATCCAGTGTCTGAGCATTCTTAAATTTTTGAGAGAGTCTGGTTCTGAAATTTTTGCCGTGACCTCATTTAGCTATTTGTCAAAGCAATGGAATATATGACTTCAGTAGACTTTACAGTGAGCTAGAGCAAAATGGTAATCAGTTCAGTTTTCAGTCCTTCAATACATGCATTTTCAGTTTTGTCATGTGTAAAAAGCTGAATAAATAAAAAGAAAGCAATTAATAGTCAGCAATAGAGATGTAATTTTACAGTTTACTTTATGATCTGTGGACAGTCACTCCAGGCTTTTGCTTTCCTCTTGGCTAATGCAAGCCAGGCTGGTTCTGTTGACACAGGGTTAGCATCAGGAGTAGAGAATCTCTTGGCCACCTCCTTTGCAAGTGGGGTTGACGGAACAGAATCTGAAATTTCCACTGATTTTGATGAGGTGGGGAGGGGAAGAGAAAAAAAAAAAAAAAAGTAAGTTGAACCCTGTGCTTTGTTGCAGGATTCTAGAAATTTTGCTTCTTTTCTGTGAAGAATTATTCTGTAATACTTCATATTTATTCCCAACCCTTTTAGTTAAATCTTACTTTTTATTGTATTTGCAAAATAATGAAGTTAGGAGGAGCTGAGTTTCCTTCTTCAGAGGTGACTCCAAGTAATGTAACTCACAAAATAGGGACAAAATTTTCAGTCTGTGGGATCCAGAGAAATAATTTCCAATTTGTCACTCTACATAAAGTATTTTAATTACATCTGAAATGTAGCAAACAATGGGAAAGCAAGCTGGGTTTGGTTTGGTTGGGTTTTTTTCTCTTTGGTAATGCAGCTGCCAAACATGTGTAAACCAACTGTATTCAGTAAGATTTAGATTCCCTCTCCAGATTAGAGTTCTTAAATAAGCACAGAGAAGAAAGTGGTCCTACAGTTTTTCTGCCTCAGTTAACCACTCCCATGAGACTATCCTGAAGAAGAAATGAACCAGCTTTCTCCAATAGCTGTCACATTTTCTTTAAAATGGTGTATTTAAGGCAAACAGCTGTCTCAGCAAGAAAATGGGTTGAATAAGTAAATGGTTCCTAACAAGCAGCTTTACAGAGCAGAACTGTAGAAACATCAGGTGGGAAGACTGTTTAATTCTGAGACAGTGAATGCCATTGAAGGCATAGAAATGAGTCCTATCTGAAACCTATGGAGTAACTCTAAAAAAATCTTAATGACAAAATAACTCCTCACTAATCCCCCTTTACATATTTTATGAGCCAAACCCCCTTTTTTGTTAAATGTTCAGATTCAGTCCAAATTACTTCAGTTGCATTTCATTTTTAGGTTTTGAATGTTTTAAAAAGCTTTAAAATTGCACTGAAGGCAAAATTCATTTATTTTTCTTTTTAGTACATCTTTAATCATGTATTTTTTAGCTATAAGTAAATGAACAGTAGCAGCAGCTATTGCTGTAGACAGACACTTTGAAAAGCTAATTATTTAAAGGTTATGGTAATTTTTGCTATTTTAAAGGTTATACCCGTTTATCAGTTACTGTTGTACAAGACTCAAGGGCAAGTCTGAAATACATCAACTTCTTCAAGTTTGGGGTGTTTTTTTAATGTCCTTAGCAAAGGACTTGGCAAACTTATTTTAAACATGTTCTAGGCTCGTCTTCTGCCTTAAATGCTCTCCTAATTGTGGGATACCCAAATCACTGTCATCATCCATAATAAACCAATACTTGTATATTTGTGCAAATGACAGTGGCTATGTGACTCCTAATGTAGCCAGTAATCACACAGAAATCCAGTCACTATTTCCTTTAGGGCTAACACAGTTCCATGCTTTCATGTTCAGTAAAAATTGGTAGTTCCTCCTGAAACTCTCATTCTAGTGCAGACGGACAGACCAAGGATAATTGGTTTTGGCCCTTCTTTGATCTAGTTTGACATAATCTATTGTGCTAGAGAGAGTGACTTCTGCTAGAATTGACCATGTACAGTATAACATCATGCTACCGAATCTTTCCTGGTAGGGCTGCAATAGAGCCCTGTTAATAGGTTGACAGCAATGCTGTAAAGCTGCTCCAGCTGCTTACTTCCAAAGCCAGTCTGGACACAGGAAGCAGGCTAATGGAATAAGAAAGTCTGGGGCAATCTGCAAGATCTTAGAATGGTTTGGGTTGGAAGGGACCATCTAGTCCAACCCAAGATGTTGCAAGTAAAACAAGTTCACAGGGCTATCTGCACTGGCCTGCAGCTGCAGTGTGGACATCCAGCTGCTGAACCAGCTGAATATAGGCATGCGTATGGGTTGTTCAGCTTGGAACAATCTGTAATGTAGGAGTAGCACTGTTTTAGCCTTCACTATCAGATAAATTAATTACCTCATTGCTTTCAGTAGTTGCATTCCATAGTTCTTGGCTTGGAGTGCTACTGAATAGATTTAGCCAATATGTGTATTTACTTTCCAAGAAGCCCACACTATTTACTGTACACCTTGTAAAAAGGTTTCTTCAACACCTGTCTGTACTATTCTCCAAAACCTTTTGCCTAGGATTAATGTTGGCTAGAGAAATATTAGGCAAGTCTCTATTTCAACCGTCACCACCCCAAATAGTATGCCCTTAGGGGAAATATTTAAACCTGTTTGCTTTTGAATATGGAGTTGTTTTAGCTTAACTGAGGTGACAGATAAAGTAGTAGGTTCTGGTTCCAACCTTCCATACCAAATACGTGACTGGGAAGGAGAAGGCCTAAATTCAAAGTGACAGGCTACCTTCAACTGAATTGATTAGGTTTTACATTTTTGAATGAAAAAAAGAATACTCATTCCAAATACTCTGGGGTGAGGATTTCTTCTTAGCACACTGGGAGATGTAAGAACACAATATGCTTTGTTTCCTATACAAATACACTTTGCAGAAGTTAAGTATCATTCCCCCTTTGTGCTAACACCCAACCTAAAGAAAAAACAGTACTGCAACTGCAATTCACAGTAAATCAAATCCCTCTAACATGCATTAGTCATGTTCCAAAAATACTGTTGGATATGGCTTGGGGAGACAGCCTAATTTTTTTAAGCTTGAACTGGGGCAATTCTAAGGAAATGCAGTAATGCAGCCTTAATAACCTGGGGAACCTTGTAAAAACCTGTTGAAATTCTGTACTTTCAGCATAATGGCCAGCAGGTGAGACTGGGACAAGTTGTGTTGTTCCATGCTGAAAGCAAATGGATTTGTAATTCTAGGGGTAATATATATGAGGAAATAACAAATTCATTCACTTTCTCAAAATATGCAATAACATTTCTGAAGTGCATTATTCCTAGAGTAAATCTGAATCTCTCACTGTACCTGTCACAGAAGTTGGAAGGGTGTTCGACTTTTTTAGCTGCTCCCTTCTTTCTAGTCTTGACACAGCAGTCTCAATTTTCTTCTCCTCTTCTTGAGTTGTAGATTTCTGCAGTGTGCTTGTTTTGCTGCTGCTACTTTTATTTTCTGACTGATTACTTACAGCAGCCTAGAACAGAGAACGAAAACTGCTAAATGATGAACAGTCTGTCATGTAATGGCTACAAGTAAGAGGTGTCACACTGGATGCTTTCATTCATCATCTGTCCTTTCCTTAAGCTTCCTTTCCGGCAAAGGATCAAAACACATTAATCCTTCTAAAACTAACAGTTATTAGAGACTGTAAAAAGACACACAAAGTTAAGTTTGTCATGTTGTCATTTCAGTCAAAATACTGAACAGTTTGAGCCATCCCTACCTGTTAAATACAGCACTGAAACACAGCATGTGCATCTGTGGGCAACTTCACACCCACTGCTGCTTTCTTCTGCCAATTATCTACATCTGTCATTATGCATGTGTCCATCAGAAATTTGGGTCTTGTAACAAACAGCAAAATATACTTAGTTATCCACATCATCTCCCTTTCTACTGTCTGTGGTATCTATATACAGCATCACTGTTTTTTGTAGCATCACTTCATACTATAACTAGAAGTGCTTTTCTTACTAACAGAAAACCATGGATAGTAAATAGCTGTTTAGAGAACAGGAAAGAAGTGATACTTGAATTCCATGCCTGCTTTAGGCATTTGGATGTTTCACATGACAGTTCATTTCTTTCATTCATCTGCATTTTATCCAAATAATACTTGTTACAATAAAAATAAATGCAAACTTACTAATATTCACTTATAAAGAGCATTCCAGCCTTTATCCCCCAAGCATTAAGGCTTAACATCTTATTTACTCAAGCTTTGAAAGAACCATGCTGCATACCATTCTTCTGTTTGATCAGTTGCACAGTGGTCATGCTTATGATCGCCATTAACTACCACCTGGTATTAAGGCATCAGAGGTTACACTAAAATTGTCACACTATTGCACAGTATTTTCTTCTGGAGGTCTCAGTTTTGCAAAAGGGAACTCCAAACTTTCAAACTACTTTTTACTCACTGTCATTTTAGCTTTTATGAAATCTTATAAACCAACCAAAAAAAAAATTCCCTTTCACATAATAAAACTAGCTAACAGTTATAATTATGATATCAGTATTTCAAATGGGCAGGTTTCTATAGGTTGTTTACATTTTCTTTCGCCAGCTTCTCTGCTTGCTTTGCCTCTCTGGCTTGTCTCCTCTCTTCCCTTGTAGCTTGCTGCTCACGAAACCCCTTTTGCTTTTGCAGTGCTAATGTAATCCAAAGTGGTTGTGAAGTTTCAACTTTCTCCATCAATTTAGAGCCATCTAAAGAGTGCCTGCTCTGGAGGACTGGCTTTTCTGAAAGAAAACATGAGGAGAATTGGTTAAGTAAAGTAATGCACATCTCTTGTCTCAAGCAAACTCGTACCATTCCTCTACCTTGTGAAAAATCTGGAGCTCAGCCCATTGAATGCCACGCCATTCACAGACCTCCGTGGTCTGTATGTATGTCAAATCCTGAGACAGTTTTTCATGCCTCAAGAATAAAACCTAATTCAACACACTCATACAGCTGTCCAAATTTATCCTTTTTTTTTATGAAAAAGCCTAACCCAGACACTTAAGACTTCCAGCCTAATTTACTACAAATACATGCACTGTGTGAGATATTTAGGTGAAAGTGATACATATGCATTGATTGTTTATGACTCTAATGAAAGGGATCCAGCCACTACATACTGCACTTCCCTGGTTTTCCAGCTGTAATTAAGGGAAGAGTGTCCGAACTTTGGCCAGAAGAAGGGAGCTGAAATGATGTACTCTGTGGGTTTTTTTCAAATGGTCACTTGAGCATTTGAGTTCCTACAGCCCGCATGGAACTGGGACTAGCACCCAGTCTAGAGCTGTGAGTGGTAGGGAGCGGCACTAGGGTGCAAAGGTGCTCCTGCAGAGCTCGGTGAGCATGGAAACCCTCAGCTGGCCTGGGCCTGCTCTCCCAGGCCGGCAGCTGTGCCTTTTAACTAGCTGCCATAAATCCTCATTGAAAAATGGAAGTTAAAGGAAAAAGTGTAAAAATTTGTAAAAATAAGCAGCAGTTCCACTGAGATATGGTTTTAGCAGTGTCTTGATGCTTACAAAATTCAAGAATGGAAAAAAATAGGATTTCCCAATTAAATGCTGAATTCCTGCCTTGCTCTTTTGAGTGCACTTACACTGAAAGGGTGATTTTCACTCTTGTATAGAATAATATTTCAAGCCACAGGGGCTTTCAACGTTCCTCTGAAGAGCCACTATGTCTACTGTAATCGTTTCTGTTACTGAAGAATGCCTCTGAAATGCAGACTCCTGCCTCTAGCTATATCGGGTTAGATGGATAGAGAATTTGCCCACGATAGACACTATAAGGGGACCTAGATCTTAATATCTTTTAAGTTACATAATAATCCCCTAAAAAATAGATACAATATAATGTAAATTATAAAAATGACTTCCTTTGCTCCAATGACACCATTATACATGGAACACAGAGTCCATCATCTGACTAACTAGGTAATATCTCTGTCAAGGAAAAAATACACACACTTCAGTTACCTTCTTGAAATTAACTTCCTTATGCAGGTCACACTAGTCACACTGAGTTTGTGTGTATCTGCATTAAACTGTGGGGATAGGAAGTCCCATCCATTCAGACAACCCAAAGCAAAGTAGTGATACTCCACAAATAATACGCCAAGTAAAAATTGTATCTTAAGACCAAGTTACTTCCTCTGGACCTCCAGTATCTCATTTTGAAAATGCAGACAATAGCTAAATGGCCTTTGAAAAATACATACCTTTCTTCGGTGGCTCAGGCTTTTTGTCATTTTTTTCTCTCCATGGAATACTTATAGATGGGAAAAACGACTTCTTTTCTCTGATTTCTTCCTCTTCATTTTTGTACTCATTGGATGGTATGGGGTGCACTGCATTTGCTCTGTCTTCTTTTCTCCAGCCACCATCTGATTCAGCTTTAACTAATCTTTGCCCTAGTGTATCAGCTAGGTTTGATCTGTTCATTTTAGAGAGAGGAGACGATGGTGGTGTCTGGCTGGTGGGCTTTGGAGCTAAAGCAGGTTTCTGTGGGACCAGTGACTTGCATGCTGGTTTCTCATGAGGGGGTAAAGCGCTCTGGCCAGTGGCTGGTAGGACCACTGGTGTGCCTGCTGGTTGTGAAATCTCAACCACAGTAATTGAAGAGTCTTTTGAGTCTTTCACATTACCAAGGACGTTCACTCTCCCCATGCCAGAGGATGTACTCTCTTGCAGAGCAAAAACAGCGGATTCTTTCTCACCTTCTGTTGTAACTAGTGGGTCAGGCACACCATCAAAACTATCTCCTGCACTGTATCTTTTCTTTTTCCTTTGCTCAGCCTGTTGATCATAATGGAAACGTAAAGAGTAGTTTGTCCTTCGTAACTTTATCCCAAAAGGAGAAACATTTTCTTCTCCGTTTGGTGCTGGTTTATCTGCTTTTTTTGTGCTGTTACTCTGCTGATTTTCCTGAGCACTGGGAAGTTCTGCCTGGGGTAATTCTTTACCTGGAGAATGAGGGAAACTTGGAACAAGGAAAGATGGAAGATCTTTTGCAAATTTACAGCCTTCTGTGTTGTCTGTCATTTCACTATGGGTTTCCATTTTCTCCTTAGCCTTTTCAACTAAGTTATCCTTAAAAGTGGAAGCCACATCCTCCTTTGAGTCAGCAGATAAGCCAGTGATTCTTCCCACTGGTTCATTGCCTTTTGCCACACTTACATTCTCAGCATCTGAACTGGGTTTTGAAGCTTCTGAAAATTTCTGCCATGCTGGTGTTATCGAGAACTTTGCATTGGCAGAGAGAGTCTTCCTCAAGTTGCCGTGCGGAGCACCCCGTCCTCGGGGTGTCCAGTCGTCACTGTGTCTGCAGATGCTTACTCGGTCTCTCTCGTATTTGCTGTTTTCTGCGTTCTTTAGGATTCTGGAGCGGATAGAGGCCCACTCAGCTAGTACAGCCTGGTTGTTCGATGTCTCTTGTATATATTTCATTTTACTGCTGCTGGGTTTGGGATCCTGGGTTTTTTTCTGGGCCTTCTCTGGTGAAGGAACATCCACATTTTTTCTCTCTTCTGTTAAGCCAAGTAACGATTTACAAGCCGTGTCCTTTATCTGGTTCAAGTTAACTGCTGTGCCACACAGCTGTGCTCCAGTAACCAAAATAGCTGTATGGGGTACACACACAGATGATGGGAGTGTATGGGAGCCCTTGCTGGCAGTGTGCATCCTGCAATCTTTCATGGATGTAGAAGAGAGTCCTGCTCCTTTGACGGGCATGACTGGACTCAGATTTACTTTCTGAAATATGATCTGTTTATCTCCAGAAGACACTTGAAATGTGAAGGGTCTGGAAGCAGTTTGTCTTTCATCTACCTCTTGCCACCGAAGTTCTTCCCCTATTCGCTTTTGTTCCTGCGCCTCAACTTCTCTCTTCAGTTTCTGGGCTAGGACTTCTGCTGTTTTATTCCCTTTTTCTGGCTGTTTGAGTTTTGGGGATCTTGGTCCTTCTTGGATCTTCTCCTCTACCAGATGCCTGTTAGCCTCTCCAGAACACAACTGATCCTTGTCCTGTTGGTGTTCCGAGGATTTTTCTTGTTGGCTTTGCTGAAGATTTTGTCCTTCTGTGTCTACCCTCCACTCTTCCAGCTTGTTCCATTCTTGTTCATTTTGTTCCTTTTGCTGCTTCAGTTCATCTTGTTGCACACCTTCTGCACTTTCCATGTGCATTTGTTTTGTGAGCTTGTGTTTCCTCTGCTCTTCCCGTTTCTTTTTCTTATCCATTACTTGCTGGGGTTGTTCCTTCTCTGTCTTTTCTCCTTTCTCCTTCAAATGCTGCCTTTGTTCCTCCTGTTTTGGCTGTTGTTTGAGGCTCTCAGCTTCTTTCTCCTGCTTCAGTTTTATTTCAGCTTCTTGAAGCTCCTTCTCTTCTAGCTCTTGCCTCTGTTTTTCCTCCTTATTTTTTTCCTTGATTTTTTTCTGTTCCTCCAGTGAATTTCTTTCTTCTTCCTCTTGACGCTGTTTTTCAATCTCATGTTGCCTTAATTCTTCCAGCTCTAGCCTCTTGTGCTCCTCGAGCTCTCGTCTCTGTTTCTCCTCCAGCTCCTTGTGCCTCTGCTCTTCCCATTCCTGATGCTTCTGCTCCTCCAACTCCTGACATCTCTGCTCTTCCCATTCCTGGCATTTCTGCTCCTCCAGCTCTTGTCTTTGTTGCTCCTCCCATTCCTGGTGCTTCAGTTCCTCCAGCTCTTGTCTCTGTTGCTCCTCCCGTTCCTGGTGCTTCAGTTCCTCCAGCTCTTGTCTCTGTTGCTCCTCCCGTTCCTGGTGCTTCAGTTCCTCCAGCTCTTGTCTCTGTTG
>JANZLQ010000056.1:16523769-16549031 GCA_026212715.1 Elanus axillaris
TTCAGTTCCTCCAGCTCTTGTCTCTGTTGCTCCTCCCGTTCCTGGTGCTTCAGTTCCTCCAGCTCTTGTCTCTGTTGTTCCTTCCACTCCTGGTGCTTCTGTTCCTCCACCTCTTGTCTCTGTTGTTTCTCTTTTTCCTGGCACTTCTGCTCCTCCAGCTCTTGTCCCTGTGCCTCCTCCAGCTCGTTCTGGGTCTGCTTCTCCAGTTCCTGGCAACTCTGCTCCTCCAGCTCTTGCCTCTTTTCAGCCTCCAGCAGTCTTCTCTCCTCTTTATGGCATGTTTGCTCTTCTGTTTTCAAAGATGTCTCTCCTTCAAGGAGATACTGCCTCCTCTCTTCTTCACGACACCTTCTCTCCTGCTCCTGCACCTGCTCAAGTTCTTGGCACCTTTGTTCTTCCATTTCTCTTTGTTCTTCCATTTCTCTTTGTTCTTCCATTTCTACAATCTGCCTTATCCTTTCGGCCTCAAATATCCCCCAGTGATCAATTCTTTTCTCCTCTGCCAGCTGAAGCTGCTTCTGCTCATCTCTCTTCTGGATTAGCTTGTCTGCTATGATGTGTCCATTATAACCTGGGTATCTGTCGCCATACAGCTCAGTTTCTAGGTCCTCTGGCTCAAATTCTGTTATTGTTAAACTTTGTGATCCCTAAAATTGGGAGACAAGTTTGGAGTTACTGAATATTGCCTAATGGCTTGTTATTCTTTACAGTGAGTATCCAATCAGTTGCAAATGAAAACCAACTTTTTTTCTTTTTTATAAACAATAATTTAGATCCAGAGCCAACACACCCACACCAATTTATGGATCACATCATCATAGCCTCACACCTATTTGGGTGATAGCCTTTAAAAGAAAGAAAACATCCCAAATGGTGATATCAGTATAATGCTAAATATTTAATCACAATTTGGTGTACACAAGCTAATCCAGATTGAGACCTGCCATTTCAAATTCACAGAAGCTCAAGGAATAGAGCACAAATTTCATATGCCTGTTCTACTACTTAGAACTCCATCCTTTAAACATGAAATAATTAGCACCTGCTTACGGGCTTTGTTTTGCCAGTTCTTTCATGGCAAATCTAGCTGTTACTTGCAGAGACAGAAGCTGTTGCCTGCAGAAAAGAGCTCTGCAATGCTAGCTGGGAAAGAACACTGCTCAGGGAAACACAATTTGGTTGCTTTTCACAAATTCTGAGCCAGTGTATCTACCTCATTAGCTGTGCTGAGACTCCAGTTCTATTGCAGGAACCATGGGACCATGCATGGGCAGAGAACCTAGAGCTCCCCAGCAATACCATACTGTACTGTACTGAGATGTGCTAACTGGTTCTCTGTGCTTGCCCCACAGCCCTGGCATGTGGTGCAATAAACTAAGTGCAAATCTTCACAGCTTACTTCTTGTCTCTGCAGCGACATGGTCTGAAGGTGAGCCAGCACTTTCCTTGAGGAAAACAGCTCAGCTAATGCCCTGTCTAGCTATCATTTGTTGAGCCATCATTTGGCTCCAGTTAAATGTTCTGTATAAACAAGAGGTTTAAATTTAAAATTTCTTCATTGCAAGAGTGATAAATAAAAGTACAATGGTGCGGAAGAAGGGACAGTGGCCTCTCCTGAACCCTGTTTTAGTTGAACAGTCTTGTCCCATTTACAAGCACTAGTAAGATGTCAGTGTAAAACCTGAAATAGCCACGCAGTTAGAGTACAAAGCTAGGATTTGATAATTCACTCTGTAGATGTAGCAAGAGCTTCATTACTTGAGTCTTATTCTTTCTTATAAGACAATGATATTATCACTCTGAGAACTCATGCCACTTTTAGAGAATCTGATTTTTTTCCCAATCAAATTTTGCACTATCTGATTGCCTATACCAGAGCAACATTAACAGTGGCAGATATCCTTCAAACCTTTGTGACCTAAATTTTTTACTAGAAAAACTAGAATCGGAAAGCTCACCCATTGTAAAATTCTAGTGTGAGTACTTCAGGTGTAAGTATATTTATCTCAGCTGGCTATATTAAAACTTCTTTGCATCTTCTGCCCAGACAGGGTTTCATTTTAGGTTTCTCTCTTGATTTCAAGGCAAAACGAAAGAAGCGTGCATTTTGTTTTGCCTTGAATACACGAGATTTGTTGAAGAAAATTTCAATACCTGTCTCTAACAGTGTTAATCACATTTTAAGACAGTCCTCTGTCTATAGGTACTCCTGGTGCACTCAGTTATGGTTATTTTGTACCCAGCTTCAAAAGCAACCCCCCTACTCTCACTGTTTGACCAGTGATTCAATACCTTTGTCAATCTCTTGTGCTTTCTTGACATCCTCTGCTTTTTTGGCTTCACTGACAGCTTGTGTTTAGCTGCACTGTTGTCTAGACAAGCAACAGCCTGGGGAACTGCATCCAAATTGATTGTTTCAATTGTGCCAGAACAGGAAAATTGTCTTTTTGGCCGTGATGATTTGATTGGAGTGACCTGTTTGTATTACAAACACAAGAAGCTATTATTAAGCTATTTGTTCCATTTAAATAAATAAATAAATGCCCCACCCCCAAAGCCTTTTCAGTTTTGAATTCAAAGGAGTTATTAGGAGAAAAGATTTCAAATCCTGTTTTTCCATTATACAAATCATGAAGTTTGGACATGAAAGTTACAGCTGTAATATTTTTCCTATTTCCAGTACTACACATTTTTATACTTTTCACTTAAAAATTACTTAGACCATTCTAACTAAGTTTTTTCACAGTTTAGCTCCACTCTGAAGTTGTTGGGAATGGGAAGGACAGGGGCAGAGTTTTAAGCAACATCAAACACTGGGACATTTTAATGTTTGCTTACCATGGAAAAAAAATCTACATCTTTAAATAATTTAGACTGTATGCTTTAGGCAAGACCAAATCAGATTGACTTATCTAAGCATTATAATAGAACAGCTACAGAGCTGTACTATCTGCATGAGAGGTGACCACGGTATTGGATCTCAGACTGGCACAGTGCCTGCGGAAAACCTTCGCTCCACAGTCATGTGGAGTTGTCCAAGCTGGCACCAAAGAACAGCAAAAACCAAGATAATACTGTCTTTGACTGGTGCTTTTTTCTCTTGCTCTTCAAGTATTTGGGTTCAGAAAGTGCAAATACAAGCAAAGTGATTTAGTGAGACTCCTCTCATAAATAAATACAGTGGAACTGTATGTCTAGACGTGTAAGAGTGAGCCTGTCATCAGTCTCTCCCGTAAGTCACTGAGCTATCATCCTGAGACTTGTATTTGGCACAATCCAAGTGGAAAAAGAAGACAGGAAAAAAAAAAAAAAGAAAAGAGGAAACATCTTTTGTAAGGAAAGAAAATCACATACACTGTTTTCAAGACAGCTCTGTAATCTTTGGAAGGTTAAACATATGCTAATCAGGGAACCAATTACTTAAAAGTTGATGGAACATTTTGCATATGCTTACTGAATTACATGTAGCCATAACAAAGTAGTAGAAGTACTTATGAAAATTATGGCTCTATGATTAATACATCAAACACAGGAATGCTACAAGACTGGCAGAGACTGAGTTCTGCTGTCTCTTGCAATCAACTCTTACAGATTTCTCAAATCTTACTTATTGTTTATTTACTAGCCCTGAAACTGTACAACGTTCACAAAATCTTGGGTGATCAATGAAACAAGGAAATACATATTAAAGCAAAAACTGACCGTTAGGATTCTAATAACTAGTATTAGAAGGTAACTCAGTGCAAACCAAGTGTTAAGGTTTTTTTACCTTTTCTTCCACTTCATGTCCTGTTCCAGGCAAATTCATTGTTCTCAACAAATCTGGAGTGTCAGTGGACTAGAAAACAAGATTACCACAGCTAGATATTAAAATGTAAAGGACCTAATAAATATGGTTCAAAGGACTTGTGAGATCATGCGTGTTAGGGTAGGATTTTTACTCCATTTCCTGTCACTGCAGGATTGATGGGATAAACAATTCTTGTTCCTAAATGCTCTAAGTTTCTCTTTGCTGCTCCTTGAATCACTGCTGTCTATAGAGAAGCAGTTGCTGCTACAAGACACTACACAAGGCAAAACACTCACACTTCCTTAACAAGATAACCAGATTCCAAATCAAAAGAAAGAGCACCCCTTTGTAGGATTTCAATCAGCTCTTCATAACTGTTTCCTCCTGACCTACACCTAAGGAAAAAATATAGGAACCTGATCAGGCATTACCTCTGCTGCAAGGAGTTTCAACTCCAGGTTCTTGATGATTCCTCTTCCTACAAAGCAGAGCAGCCCCCACAGAGCAATTGAAGCCTATCGGTCACTAGGACTCCTTAGCTACTGTCCCTCTCCAAGCCATCTAACAGGAAGGGATTTTGAAGGCGCAGGGGTTGAAGCAGCATTCATGACACCTGGAAACTGTGGTTTTAAGCATTATATCACAGTATTACTTCATAACGTAATGAATGTTGGGATCACAAGTCCACCAGGTACACACAACTGTTAGTATAAAGCCTAAGAAATCAGCTTTACAAATACAGGTTAAATTAAACCCAGAATTCCTGCCATCTATCCAAGTTACTCAGTCAGGAAAACCGGAAGTCACAAAGCAACAGAGGAAACCTGTTTGAAGTAGAGCAGCGTTACGTGGTCCTTGCCCCCAGCTCCTGACAGAAGCCACCCCATCCCCCCAAGACCTATGCAGATAAACATGCAGAGGAGTTACAAGGCCACCAGCAGAGACAGGAGCAGAAACAAGGCAAGCTGCCGTGCACCAGAAATCTCTGATAAAGCAGGTGATGAGCAGCACGCAGAAAGAGAAGAGGAATATACCAAGTGTTCTGGCTGACCCTATGCATGTAGCATTGGTTGGTTTGTGTCTGCAATCTCCTCTGAGTAGGGATGTTTGCTCCTTCAGTATTTGGAAAAAGATTTATGCGAAGGGGCACTCATTTTGTTTACAAAGTATAATATTTAAAAGAGTAGGTGGTGAAGACTGAATCTCTCCCTCCTTATTACACAAAGATACTTCAGCGGGTTTTTAGTGCTGGAATTATTTTCTCCTTCAAGCCGGAGGTCTCTAGGTGACATTCAGGTCTCCCGCAGGACTGAGTAATAAGGCTTTCTGCAGAGAATCTATGTTGGTCTCAAACACAGAGTCTCGCCTAGTACCAGGGTACATAGCCAAAACTTGGCCACAGTCCCACTGCACCCTTTGTGCCCTGAGGCACGCAGGATGCCTTTCATTCACCTTAACATTGCTTCAGAAGGGAGCATGTGTGAAGCAGAAAAAAATGGCTTTCGCTTCATTTTTATCCTTCCTGCTTGCAGAGGGAGAGGCGTGAGTGGTGGGTCCTCCCAAAATGCCTGGCTCCCTGACAGATCTTACCACAGCCACGAAGGAAGTGGTCACAGAGGAGACCCTTGAAGACTGATGAAGAATTTGGGCCACCTCAGCCATAAATCTCCCTTCTGCGTGCTTGGCTGAATATAGGTATGAGCTGCAGAGGACACTTAACTGCCTTTGCCTTTCTCATGCCCCAGTGTCCCTCCATGATCTTAAGGGCTGCATGTGCATGGTGGGCTGCAGCGTGCCTTCCCCAAAGGTTCCTGGGCACAAAGTCAGCCTCCCCTGGGCAGGGAAGGATGTCCCTCTGTCCCCCACACTTCCTTCAGCCATGACAGACATACAGAACCAGTCTCGCCTTAGAGGATTTCCAGAGAGCTTCCGTCACTCACTGTGTTTCTTCACTGTCTGAACAAGACCTTTCTGGACACTTGAATGCCCACAGTTCCTGGTATCAAAATCTTCATGGATAATTTGAATAATTGTTTGAATTATACTGGACATTTGGATTTAGGGAGAATTCTCAAAATGTTTCTCCCCCTTCTTTGCCTTTGGTTCCCATCCATGAGAAATACAGATATTTATATGGATTTAGGCTCCAGACCCCTCACATGTCGGAATGATTTTCCTTTTTACCATTTGATGCTGTGCACAACCTTCCATGCTGGGTAGTCCATATTTCAAGACGTTTTCTGTCTCAGAAAAATTTCCTGTCTTCTAGCTATACTGCCGAGTAATGTCTGCACTGATAGAAGCTCAGATCAAATGTTCAAACCAGTAATTCTGTGGGACCTGGCTCAGGATGCCAAGAGCACACGCTTCTCACCGATCCAAGAAACACAAGCTGAGAGATCCCACCCACATAAAACAGCCCGCTGAGCTCAGCTATGCCTCACTGGAGACATCTGCTACACCCCAGTGGACTTCACTGTTTTAGTACTGCTATAATGCCATGAATATGTCAATTTAAAGTGCTTACTTTATTACCACTGTCTGAGATCACTGTGTCCTGCTGAGTCTCAATCTCCATGGGGCTACTGAGCAACACATCCTCTTCTATACTAGTGTTTGCCTCCCCCATCATCCGCACAGAAATTGTCATTTGTGGAGGCTGCCCAAATTTTATATTCTTGGCCAACTGTTGCTGAAAAACAAGGAAAGAAAATACAAAAAGAAAAAAAAACGTATTTATATTATCAGCAAAACAAGCTAAGTCTAGCCCTCGCCCCTTCTCCACCTGAAAGCTGCACAGAAACATTCAGGGCAACTTCTGACTCTGGACAAAAAAAAAAAAAAAAAAAAAAGATCTTGAGGCTCACATTGCTGCAACATGATATGCATCCACTTTTCTTTCTCCCCACAAAGTGACCAAGGTCAGGAATTTACTGCATGATTTCTGATTTTGGATGATCAACTTCAGTTCTTGTCAGTGTTGCCAACTTTTGCAAGCTTATTGTGAATTTTGAAACATTCCTTCTCTTTTCTAATCTATGTCCTAAGTTAAGACTTTGTTTATAAAAACTAATTATGAAGCCTTACTGTTGCAAAGAAATAAGATTACAAGCCAAGTGTACACTGAAAAACTAAAACTGCCCCAAAAGGCAACCTTTTTCTTCTCCATCCCCCAAACCCTGCATCTCATGCATCTGTAGTTCTTAAGGATAACCTTATTGTAATGTTTAGTCACAAGTTTTAAATGTTAAGGGTTTGGCATAACCCCACTTTAGAGGAGGCAAATTCTTCAAGGAGGGGAAAACAGCTTCTTTTAGATGCTTGATCTCATAGGAACAATACACAAACTCCTATCTGCTCATGCTCACATGCACTGTCACATCACCACTTCTGCACAAAGAAGTTTATGCAGGGTACATGCAGTAGATGAATAGATAAAAGAGATTTCCCACCATTTATTTTCCTTGTTGAAGTAGTCTTCTCTCAAGGATTACAAGAAAGTACTCTTGAATTATATTAAGCATAAAATGAGTAAAATAAGTAGCATATAATCTGGTAGGGTGAATTAGAGAAATTACAGCCCTGACTACTGCAGGGACACATACCATACCGTCTTTGAAAGTGAACTTTTTGCAAAAGAGAAGAAATTCTCTAGAAGGAGCAAATGGACTAAGGAATATTTATTGATAGCTTTTCTTCTTGAAATATTTCAGGGATTTATTCTCAGTTAGGAAGGAAAGGACCATGGAGTTACTTTCCTCCTTTACTCTCTTTCAAGCACAGAAAATCCTCCAAAGGACATCTCCCATTTCTGTCTTTATTACTATGAACATCTACAGCTCAGTGATACTCTATTTACTGTGCAGCTTCTATTCAGTGGAAATGTCAGGTACATACATGGACCCCTCACATGAGTTTGCCACTGAGAACTGCAGAAAACTGGAGTAGATAACATGCAAAACAAACATATTTTTTTTCCCCATAGCACAGAATCAGTAGCATGGCTTAGGTGAGCAGCTGGCAAGGGAAGATATGCTTTAGTATGGATGGACTTCTAAAATGATTCAGATCAGTCTCGCTTGCCACTGTTGCCCAGTGGACTAGACTCTTATATGAAATTTATCCATATTACCCCAAAACATTACTAGATTTCTGTATTGAACTATTAAGACAAAAGGTACATCCAGAGACTCCTCATAACAGGTTATTAAATTAGTTTTTCTCAGTCTCCTCATTTTGGTACACATTATTTATGCTCGTTTGGACTTTGGCAGAAAGTAATGAAATTCATCTAGTACCTCATTTTGGCATAGTGGGCAGTTCTGAATGGCACATTTTTATTCCCAGCTAGATTACTGGCAGTGCACCCACAGTCTAAAGGCAAGGGTTTCACCAAGTCCTCCAGGGTTTCGTGTTAGCAGTGCAACTCTGACTTGAAATCTTTTGTTTCCATTGCGTAAATGGGATCTGGAGAGAGCAAATGGGTCTGTATTAGCGTGAAGGCTGTAATTCTGCTCTGTTCCTGAAGGTCCTCTGATGCTAGTAGAAAATAATTTCAGAACAGCTTCTTAATTTGACAGCATGTTTTCTAAGTTGAGGCTGCTCCCTTCTTCTTCCTAAAGTCATATTCCTAGACAAATAGTTCTCCCAGGCTGGAACCATCAGCATTACCTGAACAAACTACCCAAGAAACTAAGAACTTGTGCATCTTTTCCATGGTGAGAACATGCACGCGTGTACATATTGCTTGCAATGTGTTTTGGAGGAAAGGTGGGTGTGTTATTCCTTTGATCTTCTGATCAAATTCTTGATTCTACTGCATGTGCAGTGCACAGTGGGAGTTGTGTGGTGATGGAGCTATTGTGGAGAATGGTCTGTGCTTGAAAAAGAATGGCCTTTTTAATTGCCATCAAGGATGCTAGAGGGCTGTGCTGTAAAAATGAGTATTTCTGTATATAAAAGTTTAAAATGGTATTTTCCTGATATTTCCAGGAAATAGAGTACCCTCAATATTTATAGACTGTACACAGGTTTGTTGGGTTTTTTTTAATTACTTCAAAGTTTTAAAAGTTTATTTGCTCAGACTTGCATAAATTAGTTTGAAGATTGAAGAAGCAGCTCTAGTAGCCCTCACATTCCTTCCAGGACAGAAGGCTCTTCTCTGTATTATTTATTTATTGGCTTTTTAAAAATAAATTTAGCTTAAAAAAAGCTCCACTAATAGTTGTCCACTGGCCAATTTCTTTCAGTGCATTCTAATCTCCAAAGCTGATGCCGAATACCAAATGTCAAAATCTCAAACAGCTTGTTACCCCCGACTAAATTCATTCTTATTGCTTTCAAAGAGCAACGTTAAACCTGCTCCTTGTCCTTTTTCAAAACGTGCTTATACTGTGACTACGATGCAATTATCCTCTCTCAGAAAAATTCGTACAGATACATTCTCTACCTGGCCAATCATAAAATCCCTAAAAATGGATCATTCCTGAAAGAAAAGAAAAAACCCACAACTTTTACTTGGAAGAACACACACGGATAGTCCAACCCAGAAATGGAGAGAGACATCAATTTAAGCTGCAAGGCCATTCAGAAAAGGCCATATTCCTTGAAAAGGAGCATCTTTTTCAGTTAGAAAAGTTTCTGCACACAAAGCTATAAATCCTCTGTACTTGAGAATTCCCTGTCCTGACAGCATGTGGATGATGGTTGCCTAAGGATTATTTGCAACACCAGTCATTAGAAGTTGCCGGCATGCCATTTTGTTCCTCTACCATTGCACAGTCATGTGTTTAAATACCCTTTTGGAAATCTCCATAGATGCATATCGGTCTCAGTTAAATGACCCTGGTCTCTTTTGGTTTGTGCAAGAAGACTTGTAATTTAGCAGCCAGAAATCACCATCCTGCTTTGAAATCTAGCTGTCAACTAGAAGCAGAAGGAAAGAGATTAATGTCTCCTGCCTGCCCCTTCCACTTCTAGTATTATCAATGCCAATGGGCTTTCCCAGTTTGTAGCCGGTGGACAGGTACTTCCACTTGCAAACCATCCTCAGCACCAAAACAGTGTGCCTACCACATACGAGAGTGACCATGAAACAGTGGCTGGAGGGACCACCTACAGAGGGGAGCTTCAGAATGGGATCATCAAGTTGTGCTCCAGATCAGGTTTACCTCATCCCTGAATTTTCTTCTATGAGATTCAAGAAGTGCATGAGAGTTTGTCTAATTCTTACCCAACCCAGGTGGCTATCGGTGCAGTGCCATTCAGCATGAGGTGAGGGGCAGGGCTGCACATCTAATAAAGGCAAAGAAGTACTGGGAATTTAGGACAGAAATTAAAAGCTTGCACTCATCCAATTTTAAAAATCTTCCTCAGTAACTGGACCATGACACGGACCCACTTTTATCTAATGCAAAGTAATTTGCTAAAATATTGTATTATTTAACTGACATCTTTACACCAGCTTACCATTAATAACTTCAGCAATAAAACTCCTAAGTTAAATTGCTCTGCATTGGTTGGCACCTGCAGCAAATTAAAAAGCCTAGACTTTCAAAGCACTCTTTGTGTTTGCATAGGAAATGCCACCGCACAAACTTTCCACATTAACCGGCAGAGAGCCCAGATTGGGCCGTACATCTCCTCTTTCACTCCAATTTGGCTCCTCTTCTATGTACATGCCTGCTTGCATGCATGTTGGATTCAGCCCCCTGCAACCACGTCATTCTTATGGCTCTGTGCCTGGAGTGAATCCAAAACTGGATCCGCTGAGCTGCTTACTCTGTTCAGTTAAAAATCATGAAAACAGTGAACTATTTCAGCTGATTCCATTCAAGTAAGTCTTACAAGAAATGCTGGTCATATTTTGCCTTCAACTCAAATACTTATTTTTCATGTCTTTGCAATACACAGATATATAAATAAATGAAATTATGTTTTCTAGTTGTATATAAAATTGTGAAATAATGACTTAATCAATAATACTTGTCCTAAGAAGAGCCACACTGTTGAGATTCTACATTGTCCTGTACAATCTTCTTTCTCAGAGTGACCCAAAAATCAAATGCCTTGGGAATATTTAAGAACAGTGTGAGCCCATACTGAGATTTTCCTTGTAAACACTCCAATGATTTGTAGCATCTGAGGACTTTTGGAGTCAATAGCCAGTTGGGAACATTTCTTTTATGAATTTGTTTCATTGCTTTTTGAACTTTTATAAATATTCCATAAATAACAGTGCCGTATAACAATGAGTTCTACAGTCCAACTATGCATAAAGAAATACTTGTTTTGGTTTGAAAGTGTTACTAGTTTTAACTGATGTGCATGTGTTCTTGTGCTGCGAGAGGATGAATAATTGTCCTATATTAATTTTCTCAATTCTGCTCATGATTTCATGCATCTCTATCATATTGTCTCTCTCATAATTTCTTTTCTAAACTGAAAAGACAGTTTACCTAACTGTTCTTTCTATGGAAGTGAGTCCACTTCTTTAACCAAACAGGAAAATCTGCAGTATATCTAAAAAAGCAAAACACCTCACATAAGCAAATTTTTTTTTTTAATCAAAGAGAGAGAATAACATGGAAAGCACCATATGAAAAGTTATATTAGTATAGCTGGAGGCTTTACAAAGTAAACTAGATGTAAAATTAACATGTAAACCTCTGAAAAGGAGGAAAATAAGAAGTATTACTACAGGTGGTTTGGATATAAGATGCAAGGAGGAAACTATTCCACTCTCCATTGCTGGAGCAGCATGTGCTTTGGGGCATTACACCTCAAGAAAGATTTTGGGAGAGTCCAAAACAGAAGAATGGTGAAGAAGCAAACTGTATAAGAGCTCTAGAGATACGTCTTTGCAGAAAATCCAGATGCAAAATAAAGATTTCAGTATACAGTGGCAATGGACCCTTACAGATGCTCACATGTTAAGAGCAAGACTTTCTGGAGAAACTTGAAGATCCTTACAGAATCTATGGCATTTGTCACCTGTGTCTCTCCTTGCGGAGTACCAAAAGCAAAGCTGATGTGAGTAAGGAAAATGGAAGCTCATTTCCAGGGCTTAATATGATCACAGGAAAAAGGGAGTCTGCCCCAGAAATGCTAAACTGACTAAGAAAAAATGATAAATATAGTTTATAAAGGGAAAACAATTGTCAAATATGAAGAAAACAATTAGGCTGCAGCAGGACTAGAAAATATTGGCAACAAAGAAATTAACTGTAAGAAATACAAAGCTGGGCAGTCATGCAGTGAAAATTCACTCCCAATTCTGTAAAATGCACAGCATCAGTTAAAAGATAATAGCTTTGAGGTTTAGCAAACAACTTTGTAGCCTTGTTGAGATCCGGGTAATATCAAACAGAAACAACGATGGAAATGGCTGGTAGAATACAGATGTGCCATGCACACCAGGGGAAGCACCAGTTTGATCATTAGCTAAGATATGCTAATGACTAAAAGAAATGGCATCCAAAACTGAACAGTCATTAGGTCTGACAGGAAGAAAGTTATTGGGGACATTCATCAGTACAAAGCCAGGGAAATGTAAATTTAAAATTGGTCCTTTAGAGTTTGACCAAGAAGTCTAGATTCCCAAGACATGTTTTATCGTAATTAGTATCTCTGTAATAAATGGATGTTTTACAAATTTAGAGAGCAGAGGGTTGGTTTGTTTTAAACCACATGGCCACATGAAATAGAAAAGACGTAGTTCAGTAGTTCCTAAATGCAATAAGCCATATGCCACAGTCAACCTTTAATATTTCTTGCAGCTGACTGCCGCAGCCTTATGGATGCCAGATGACCTAAGATACTTTCAGCAAAGGCAAGAGGTGGAGAACAAGCTGTTCTCTTGCCTCCAGAGGCAGCAGCAGTGCCACACCACGGTATTGTCACAAGCAAAAGGGGGATAATGGCTTAGACACATCAAGGTACTAATGCTCAAAACAAGTTTCCATTTTACTTGCTACAGTTTTTGTGGGTCTGAAACAAAAAATGTCTTCTGTTAATTTGCTGACCATTTCTGGCAAATTTCAGTAGAAGGAAGAAAAGTCACAGTGGCAAAATGCAACGAAATGAATCTAACACACTCTGATGCAAGACAAAAAACCCACGCTAACCTTTGAAAGGGAAGGATGTAAAACCAAGCTCCTAGAGTTTTTTACATTTGTTCTGACACACTGCTAAATTTAGATCTTAAACATCCCTTTTGTTTCATTCACAGTCCTGTATGAGAAGTAAAGCACCAGATCCCAAGAAACTAAATGAATTCAGCATCAAGAGTACCAGTACCTGGGTACCACCTCTTTGCTGGAACAGGTTCAGGCTGGCTTTCTACACTGGATCTTAAAAACTAGGTAATGATAAATCTCAGCAGATCCAAAGGACAAGGAAAAGACTGCATTTACAACAGCAGATGGCTTGAGCCAACACAAAATAACTTCAGGATACACAAAGGCTATCAGAGGTTAAGAAGAAGTCAGGCTTTTATCAGCCTGACTTCTAGCACACACTAAAACCTTTGAACATGACCAAATCCATTTACAGAAGGCCTGATAAAATGAATGCTGCCAATCTGAAAATCAATAAAAAGAAATGAGAGCTATTCCAGAAAGAACGAATATATCTTGCACACATAATCAGAGAGAATTCCTACAATAAGAAGCTGAACTAGTGTATATGCTGGCCAGCTGCCCAGACTGCTACAGAGTTTTTCACTATCACACAACAGTTTTTGAGGGTTCATCAAGACTCCAAAGCCAGCAGAAATGCAAGGTGAGAAGGGGGAATCACTTTAGGGGTCAGCAGAATGAGATTCAGCGCCATCAGTATTAAATGGCTTGCATTTCTATTCTGACTTCAAAACCCTTTCCACCATGCTATCAGTTGGGCTTGTAAGCATGGTGCCTCTTCCAAAAAAGATTTAATTTTTCCAGGAATCTTCACTGTACCACCCCCCAAAAAATCCTAGAAAAGGTTAAAATCTACAGAGCTTTTGATGTCTGTTCGGAATACAGTGAGTTCAGAGCTATCACAGGGCACTAAATCCTGGCAACATTTCTTTACTCAGGAGGATCTTGCCAGGCAATTGGAAACTGGAAATACTGTGCTTCCACCGTGACATATGAGCCTGGGCAAAACCATAGTAATGTTGGTGGCATAGCAATGACTTAGGACCAGGAGTTGGCCACAGCATTGGTTTTAAGGGGTGGAACACTCTTCAGAGATGACTGTCTCCTCTTGTTCCACCACTTGAAGAAATACAGACATTCCCAGTGGGAGCGAGCTTGCAGAAAGGGACTTCCAAGTAGATACAAGCCTCTGATAACTGGAGACCAAGTTCAGTGTTTTCTGTGACTACAAAAATCACACAGCAAACACAGTCTGCTATTAGAATACTGGAGAAGAAAAAAAGGATGGGGTACGGAGTGCATAGAACCTTCACACAGGAGTGATAGTCCAAATAACTGGTCAGACCTGGGACTCAACCCTAAGGTCAACCTAAAAATGTGCAATGGGATTTTGGCATGATCATGTCCTATACCTCAGGGAACAGTTGCACGGCTAGGGAAATGGGGACAGTTATGTGCTGGGCAGCAGGTTTTGCAGATTCAAGAGGTGGCCCGTGGGCTTATTATAAGGAGCCTTTCTATGAGGATATGAGAAAAATTCATTTACATTTAAAAGAATATACAACTTCTGTGAAAACATGTAAATAGTTAAGTGTCATTTACAATCTATTATGCATTTTCTTTCTGACTGAATGAGTTGCTCTGGATACCACGAGCATCAGTAGAGTGGAAAAAACTGAATTAGGGATGTTGTTACAGGCTGGGTTACAGCTATATTAAAATGATAAAAATTAACTACTGTCCTTCAATGTAAGAAAAAAAAAAAAAGGAGGTAAGCACACTTTTGACATCAAGCAGCTGAAACAACACTCCCCCTTGAAATACATGCAAGCAACCACACCAAAGGAAGGCTTATGCAAAGTTCACATGAGCAAGAATGTTATCACTGGCTATTTATTTCACTTTCAGGGGTGACTAGTTTTGCTTTAACTCTCCTGAGCTACCATTTACTTAGTGAAGATGGTCATTAGTAACTGCAGTAACTTTACTTTTTATCATGCCTCTGAGTTTAGTGAAGGCAATAATTTCCATTGGGAATTGTAAGGTGAGTTTGGAAATAGAAGCCACTCCTACGAAGTGGAAAGTTATTCAGAGAAAAGCTAATGTACTGAAGCTAAGACAACAGATCCAACACATAGGGAGGCTATAGCTCCCTGCAGAAATCAGTGGGCTTTGTATCCAAAGGACATCCAAGCATTCTGCGAGACAGGTCCAACTACCTTGCAACTTTGCCCAGAGTCAGCAGTCATTTAAAATATAATAGTTTTGAGCCTGGAAAGTAGCATGCATTGAATCTACCTGACCCAGGGAAATTTAAGTTGAAAAACCAGCACAGAGAAATTGAAGCTGTCCTAGTGTGGTTTCTACTTCAAAATTCACCCACAGTCAGCACAGCCAACGCTGTTCAGGTGCTCTGTCTGCTGACGGGACTGGGCAGGAAGAAAGAACAATTTTATCCTGAAGGTCGGATCTGTCTACTGTGTGTGCTCTCTCACTCACCAGAAAAGACGGACAGTGGCTAGACTTTGGAGGTAAAAGAAATCAGTGGTATTTAACTAGTCAGCCACAGGGTAATGGCGTTTGCACAGCATTAAAAATTTATCAGCAGTCTGGCAGGACATGTCAGCATCCGAAGCAATAATCTGAAATGTGCTTCTGAAGGACAGCTCTTTCAAGGTCTAGAAAGGCATAGAGCTGGGAATCTTACAGATGTACAAGAAGTAAAGCAAAAAATTAGAGCACTAATGGAACAGAGTTCTGGAAAATAAAGAAAAGCAGGTCATGTAAAGCTCTTCAGAAGCAAATATCCAAATGTGTTGCTTATGTAGTTACTTATGTGCTGTTTGCTTTGGAGACAAACATATCCACCTTTCATGAGAACCACTGAAAGGACCGGGAGAAAAAGGAGAAAAAAATGTGTAATACATGGGATAATTACATCAGCTTTGCAAAGAAGTCTCACTCTGCATGCCATTCCCCGCCACCAACACCACCCTCATTTTTTTCACTCAGTACCACACCTGTAGGTCTCGGGCATACAGGTCAGAGCATGCCAAAAACATGAGTTCAATTCAAATGAGTTCCACAAGATACAGACGTTTCTGTGTGTTTGCTTGCAGCGTCACTGCCATACCTTCCAAGACCAAAACCTAGGACTTCAGCAGGTTACCTGAATTATTTACATGGCCTTTGGCCAGACAACTTACATGGCTGAGAAACTGCTCCAAGGCTATTGAAAAAGCAACCCACCTTCATTCACATTTAACACATTCTGGAGACCACTTTCCACCATATTTTAAGTATTTTTCCCACTTACAATTTCTTACCTGAAGAGTTTTGACTTTTCCTAAAACGTTCTCCTGTGACATTGCTTGGATGGCCTGTTCACTCTCTGTTCTCCCATCAGGTATAAAAATACTGTCATGGGAAAAAGCTCGACTGCCCATAGAATAATGGGAGGACCTGGAAAAAAGCAATTAAAAAGTAAATAAGCGCAGCAATTGATTTATGAGAGTGACCCTTCATATCATAGCTGCCCTCCTGTATAGATTTTTCTCTCCCTCTTGCCTTCTACATAAAAGCTTTGAATATTCTTAAGAAATGCGGTATCCAAACATGTTCTGTTATCAAAAGTTTAACAGAGGTACACAACTCCCTCACACACAGCCTTCCTTCTCAGAAGGACATAGTGGGGCATTTTTCATAGGCATGTTGAGAAGTTCAATCACTTTTCCTTAGAAATCTCGAATCTAAATGTTACTTTTAGGATACAGAGTAGATGATGATGATTGCATACATTACAGACTGCATATTTAAGAAAGCCTGCATTTGTGCTTAGTCCCAACGCTTCAGCTAAGAACAGCAGCAGGTCCCTAGACAGACTGCAGGTCCCAAACAAAGGTAGCTCTATGACACAAAGAGAAATCATACACTCTACTAACCTACTTATAAAGAGTTACCTCATTTAGCTGATTACTTAGCTGTTCCTATCATCACAAGTATGATCACACTGACAATAAAATGTTATCATCAACCCCCCAAACTGCTAAGAAGCCTATTACACCAGCCCTGGTGGGTTTGATTAGCAACAAGAGCAAGAGATGCCCGTGTGTTACCATTAAACTAGCTTACCGATGCCAAGGAGGAGAGTGCGTCATGAACGACCTAGTTATATGGCTCTGCTCTAAATCCACGGGTAAAGGGATTAAACAAAAAGTGGTTTAAATTACTGGAAATTTTTTAAGAGTCATCAAAAAAACAGACAATAAAAAAAGGTTTGTGGGTGTTACTTTGGTGCTTTGGGGGCATTCTGGGGGAAAAAATGTTTGAAAGCCATGTTTTGTCTCGCCTAGAATATTTCATGGTGCGTGGAAAGCCAGTAAAATATAAACATGATAAAAGCCACAGTAGAAGAAAATGGAGAGGTCTTAAATCTTTCCTTTTAATAACTATTGGCAACCTATGGAACCCATTTATAGCTTCAGTAAACAATCAATCAATCTGGAGAAAAAAATAGTTACTTTTTATACCAATCTAACAAACACAACCTTCTACATGTGACAAAAACATTATAAATAAATACTTCAGCAGAAGCAAGGAAGGTGATACTTTCAGAGAGAGGGGTAAGTAAAAGAAGAAAAATTAAAGCCTCACATATTTAAGAAAAATCAGTGTATTATCTTTTTGTCCCTTTTAAAATGTGCTAATTGTTTATAAAGTGTTCAAGATAGTTCCATTCATACTTTGGGGGAAAGAAATAGTGTTTGACATGTTTTTATTACATTTTCATCTCCATTTTTCCTGGGGTATGAACATACTATTTTTAAGTAAAAACAGTAACATTTTCTTATCAAGGAGGAATGTTATATAGGGTTACATTAACCTTTTATAACTGATTAAATGATAGGCTATTCTTGACTTTTATAACAAAATTTCTAGCAGGTAACCTGAAAATAATAGGAAAATAGTCCCCCGCAACCTCTCCATCTCTCTAGTTTTTATATAAAATATATGTGCACTCACAAATTAATCAATCTAAGCTTTTGGGAAGAACACACACAGCTCTCCATATCATTTCACTCTCCATGCAATCATAGACTAGCTGAAAAACTATTTTTATCCAGAATTAGTATTTGAACAACATGCTTCATTTGAAACAAATCAGCAATCAAGCAAAGAGCTGGTCAGTATTTCACAGCATTTTTAGCCATGAAAGAGGAGGAACATTTAACTGAAGCTATATTCTATTTTAGAATTATTTTTTTTTAAATAAAAACCACAACCTGATTGCCTTTGGCTGCTAAAGGTAATACACCTTCTTTTAGAAACCTTTTATTAGAGAAACCATAAAAGTATATTTTTAAACCCTCTTCTAAAAAGGTTGCTATACCAAAGCATCATGACTCAGCCTGTACACAGAGCTGTGGTAAAATTGCAGGGCACTGGAATATATCTACCGTCCTTGGCTATCCAGGAATCAGCCCACGAGCCACAGTTTGAGAAATGCTCCTTAAACAGAGACAAATTCCAAGCAGGCCTGGCTTGCAAAATGAGTGGTTTGACATGAAGCTGAATGAAAGTTGGCTTTTTTCATATAACCACGTAGGTCTGTTTGAACTGAAAGCTCCAGCATTGCATTCAACAAGGGGGAAAAAAAGGCTGTATTCACAACCAAAGCTGAGGGAAACATGCAAAATTTTACAAACCAGCCCATGCCAACCTGTCCTGCATTCACATCATTCAATATGTGAAACTGCTGCAGGTGCAGAAGGCAAGGCCAGTGGGAAATTACCATTTATTATTTACCTTTGAGCTGAGAGATCTGCTGAGGATGCATGATCCAGGTAATACAGTGCTCCAGAGAGGATCCTCTCAAAGATTTTTCCAGCAATACTGTGGCTCAGATACTTGTGGCTTTGTCTCACAGCTATTCACCATGCATATGATGCCATTCTCCCCTTTTACTGTCCAGTGGGTTGCCGTTCTCATACTTAAAATTAGACAGCTCATGTTTATTCCTATAGTTTGTTACAACTAATTAGTAGGTGAGGGTTGCAATTCAGGCACCAAAGAGTTCAGTGACTTGTTTGCAAGTCATTCTTGACCTTACTAATGAATCTGTTAATATTTAATTTGGGAACAGCCAACCTGCAGCTTTTGAACTGAACAATGTTTGCTAGCAGTTCAAATCCCAAAACTTCAGCTGAACAGCAGCAGGGATGCTCTGGCAGTAGGAACTGCCCATTAATCTGAGTCCCTGAAATGGAAGAAAAGAGCAACTGCCAAGGTCAGTGCTGGTGGACTGCCTAGGACATGGCTGCGGATGAAGAACTTTCCCATCCCTGCTACAGAGCTGAGGATATCTTCAGCGACCTAGTCTCACCTCCTGCCTGTGAGCTAACCCAGTGAAGTGACTGAGATGCACAGTACACCAGCTTTTGGCTATGTGCAGATTTGGGTTTATGGCTAGTGTGAACAGACTTGTTAAAATGTCATTTAAAGCTTCCTTTGGGACACCGGGTCATATGAAAAAGCTTGGGAGCTTCATGTGACCTGCAGTCATAAAGTACAACACTTCTCAAAGTCCAACCCTATCTTTGGCAAGTGCCCACAATGGTACTGCTGGCAGGTTAGGACCACGACAAGCACATACAGCATCTCTCTCTGACATTCTCCCATATGCCAACTGCTTTCAGTTAGGCACTTCTTCATTATGTGGCATCACACATTTTTGTTTCATATAGCTGAGGCCAAATGTATTTGAAAGCTTTTGCCTGTTTTGTTTTCTTATTAACTTACTACCAAAACAAACATACTCCAACTTGTCAGAACACATGAAACATTCACAAGAAACCCCACAGTGAATTAACCCAGGACTTCTCTCTACTGTATCCCTTCAAAATGCTTTGCAGATATACTGGATATTTCAGAACTGGGTGACTGAGCTAGCCACAAGTCCAATAACTGGTAAAAATGTTTTGAGAATTTTGCTTAAATGTCTATGTAGGTTAAAGTACATTGGAAAAATCATATTCACACAGTGTAGTAACCTAGTTTCTTTTACAGGTGAGTTTAAATAGTATTTAAGGTGACTTGCAGGCTACTTGAACTTTCTGGAAGGTCTCCTATTTTACTCACTTGGAGCCCACAATCCTTTCAAATCTTCCCAGCTGTGAGTTTGACAGATTATATCACAAAGGTCCTTTTTCTACCTCTGTTTTCACCCTCCTCATGTTCTACTTTTGGAAAGGCTGAATTTCTTTTAAGTCATAATACAGTATGAATAATTGAGTTTCCTTCCCTGCTACCACCATTCCCATTACTCAGGTTTTTCTCAGAAGTCGTTATACAATAACATCCACATCTACAGACTGTGCTTCTCAGTCCCCCCCTCAATTAAAAGACATGTTGACATCAGGAATGGCTTTTGATAGATTCATGGTATGTCAGAGACCTGGGCTACAGTCATAGCCATGGTTGACAGTGTTACAGTTTCAAACTGCCATATCATTTCCAAGAGATGTGGGAAAATAGCAGCATCAGTTTATGAGCACTTCTGTTGATAATACCAACGATGACACTTCAGAGGCTGTTTGTGCTGAAAATAATTGAATCATCTGACTCACTTCCAGAAACCTGACTAAATTAAATGAATTATGGATATGTTATACCAAAATATAAAGCGCGTCCTGCAAATCCTTAAAGACTTTCTCTCTGAAGATGTGTTGCAACCTAAGTATCATGTTCCAGTTTCAGTTCCAAGACAGATTTTCAAAATGAATTTTCTCATACTTGAAGCAAAGTGAAATTCCATTCATTCACAGAGTTTTCTTTGCCACACCTGTCTCCCTCTTCAGAGTCCTGAAGACAGGTTGGAAAACGCAGTTTCTCAGCAAAACTAAGAACATACTTTGCACCTTCTTTTATTAGGATGAAATTCTTAAGAACTACTACTTTTTTGGGAATGTATGAGGAGTTCTTTGATATACACAGGTTTTGGCATAAAAAGAGTGCACCAGGTTATGTCTTTATCTTGAGGGTACTCCAAGACCATAAAGTACAGCGGAGCCAACCATCCCACATGATTTTTACCAATAACAAAGCCAGCAGTGTCAAATGGGTGGGAAACAGAGCAAGACATGGAGTACAAGGACCACACCACATCTTGAGCAAGGACATGACATGGACTCCTAGCCCAGGTTTATTGTATTTAGCTGTAAAAGAGTTGCCTCAAACACACCTCACCACTAACTAGCTTTCTTCTGCACAAAATGAATGTTTCTCAGACTCTTTGTTTAACTCAGTGCTGATAAATTCATCCCCCTGGAAAGGGAGAACACTTTCTGTTGTATTTCAGGCTTCTGGAAGAATCCTAGAAAACCTCAGGTAAAACAGATTACATACATACTGGAAGTATCATAGCTCTAATGTATCTATGTATGAATTTGGCCTGCAAAACCCCCTGTGCAGTAACCCCTCTTTCCATTACACCCACTCTTGCTGAGGTGTCTGTGTGTGCTAAGAAACTAGGAAATGTGAAACAAATCCCTCATAGCAGAATGGGACCACCCTGAGCCTACAAGAAAAGTCTTACTCCTCTCCCATGAAGGCCGCAAACAGAGAGATTGCTCTCTGGACCCCCATCAGCCACCTACTGCTATGCATCATTATCTGTTTAGGATGCAATTTTCCATCAGCTCTAGATACTCCAAGTCAGAACTGGCTGAGGTATCACCCTTTCTCCCTTTATCCTCCTCCCTGCGTGTTCCCATCACCTCTTTTGGGCCTGCTTAGTGCTCATGGTTCACATGAACAATTCAGAAAGCTGTTCTGACTAAATAACTAACTACAAAAAAACCTCAAAAGCCCACACAACTTCCTGGTTTGGCTGAGCAAATACTGATACAAGCTTCCACACTAGCTGCATCTCCAGAGAGCTGCTGGAAAGAGTCAGACAACTGCAGTCTGGACTTCCATCAGTATATACTGCTGTGGGACTGCACCCTTAAGTACATCAGAGTATGTGCAGGGGTAACACTGCACAGAATACAAGGCTAAATTTACCTTGGTACTGGTGGCTATTATGTTTTAGACCCCATTTTTCTCCAGAGCTATTTCTCCTCTCAAAACCAAATGTCAGGTCCTTAAGAAAGGGAAGTTTTGCCAGCAGGGAACACTGAGGTCTCAGCTCTTGCATAATCCCTTATTGGTGCATTATTGTAGTACAGAAAGCTTGCACCACCAGTTGCTTCTTCAGTGTCATACATGTTCCTCCCACTCTGATATTAAGGAGTTAGAAATAGAAACTGGAAAATAAAGGCAAAGAATGAGTTGTTCTGTTCCTTCATGTTTGCAGAGACTGACTCAAAAAAAATCCCAGTCTCATGACTTTCGTTCTTTTAGATTTCCATTAGAAACTGATTCTGTAATGATTAGAGATGAGAGCAACTTTTTAACATAAGGCCATTTTTAACACTAAAAAAAATTCACAAAGCATGCAAAGCAAGAATGAATTTGTTTTAGCCAGGTATTGACCCTTAGTATAACCCCTTCAAAGACATCTGAGTGTCACCTCCCAGAATAGTGCCCCAGGGAAATGACAAGTGCAGTGATAGGTTGCCTTTACTTAATGTTTTGTTTTAAAAAAGAAATCTGATTCCAACTCTTTGCATCTGCCATGAATGTCCTCGGGGCAGCTAGAGATGAAAAACATAAACTGCATTTTCTAGTCATTCTGGAGATGCATTAATACTGTAATAGAGGAAAACGGATTGTAATTCTGAGCTGTTTTTTTAGTGTCCTCTCTTTCATCTGTCATGCTGTAATGTGAGTTTTGGTTCTAACTCATACCTGGATAGGCAATATTGTCCATGTTACAACTGTGCTCAGACAGTATGTTGCTTCACTGCATTCACAAACCCATAAATATGGACCTTACAACCTGAACAAGAAAAAGGGAGATTTTTTTTTTTTTTTAGCAAGGCAGTTGAAGGATTCTTTTTCATAAAGTCAACTTCAAGATAATTTCTGTGTTCAATCTAAAGATGTATCTGTATCACCTTCAGGAACTGCCAAACTTCAGGGCACTAACTCTGGGAAAACTGCACAGATTCATTGTCATGACCCACCAGAGTCCCACTGAAGCCAATGACCTGTTTTGCAGCCTCTGTGTTAGTACTCTTGCTCATTTCAAAGACATCATGCAACCTTATCTTATATAAAGCTCTGGTTTGGTGTCATCAGGGGATCTGTAACCTATGAACTTACGATAAATTTATTTCTTTTAAAAGTACACATCGAACCTAGCTTTAAGTAGCTGATGTATCTTTAATACATGCTAATAATCTAACTAAAATAATGATAATTAAGGGCATAAAAAGTGATCATGGGAAGTATCAAGGCCCTGAGTGCACTAATAAGCTTTAACATCCCTGCCCAGCCTCATCTGGGACCTCCACCCACACACGTGAGTCCAGGAGCTCTATTTAAGATCACAGTTGAGCTGCTGGTCCCTGCTTGAGGTATGCTGGAGGAGTACTGGTCTCCAGCTCAGCCACAGCTGTGCCTGGTGATGAAGCCCCTTGATCCAGACCTCGATTTGCAGATGGATTTCCTGGCTTGCCCTGCCTTCTCAGCTGTGGACCTGTGGCATGATCAATGGATCTGATCCTGCCCTACAGACTCAATTCCTGGCTCAGCCTCAAACCTGCCTTATCATCCTGATATTGCCTTATCTGTACTCCTGGTTAGACCTAGCCACCATCCATCCTCGCCTTGCTTAGATACTGTGAGACTAGGCCCTGGGCAACAAAGCCCCTACCCTGCTGTGGGATCCTCGTTGGTGCCCTGCTCCCCTTCCCTGAGGGAGCAGCCCTGCCCTTGCTGCTGTCTGACAAGAAGGTAATGAGGTGGGACTAGATAGTTCTTGACACATGCATTTTATGTAATTATTCACCAAATCATCTAATCTCAGTAAGTCTCAGTATGCAGAGCAAAGAAAGGCATCACTCTGGTTTCCAGTAATTCTGCAAGCGAATCCCTTGAGGACTGTGGACAATTCACCAGTTATCATAGAAATATGAAGAGTAGTGGAAGGAACCAGGCTCTAGATGGCCCAACTTTCACACTTGATCTCACAATCCATTGCATGTGACACTGTTCTATCAAATAGCAGCATATGTTTATGCAAAATTTGCTCTAAAAATATGGCAAAATGTACAGAAAAGGAAGTGAAAAGACTAAGTTAGGCTTGGCAGGAATAAGTGCTATATAATGATTGCATTTAGCTCATAAGGAACAAAAGTAAGAGGAAATAAGACACTACATTATACACTGGTGACAACTCTGCTTGGTTTGGGAGCTGAGCCCTAAACCTTACCAGCTGCTGAAAAGACAGTTGTCATGCTTTATTTGAAAGGAAATAAAGTATATGAAGATTAGGAGGGGGAATGCCTCAAAAACATCTGAGAGGGAGCCAAGGGGGAGGACAAGTGGACAGTAAGGCAGTCTAACTTTTCAGGGAGACTAAAGCAAGACAGTGTATGTGATGGAAGAAGTGAAGATCAGAGTAAAAAGAGTTCTGGGATTACTGAGGTGAAAGTGAAGCTAGTCATGATCAGGGCTGAGGACAAAAGACAAGTTAAAAAGGAGACACAGAGTGGGACCTGGTATAAAACATTGAGGACTGTTGCAGAGACAAAGCCTACTGAAGAGTTCTCAGCATCACATACAAACTACAGTGTACGTAATGAGGCATCTTTGCACTCAAGTAGCAGCTGAAAAAAATTAAAATGGCAAGCTGATGGCATTTAGTGCATATTTCTAGTAAGTATAAAATTGCAAGAAGTAGTGAAAAGTCCTAGCTCACATGCCTGAGAAGAAAGCTTCTGGAGCACAAGGACTTAAGTTGGTAATAGAACGGAGGAAGGCAAGAGTTGAGGTGGTGTATTGGATCTGCATAGCAAGGTTTTGGTAGTGGAGGAGGCTACAAGGGTGGCTTCCATGAGAAGACACTAGAAGCTTCCCTTATGTCAGACAGAGCCAATGCCAGCCAGCTCCAAGACACACCCGCCGCTGGCCAAGGCCGAGCCAATCAGTGATGGTGGTAGTGCCTCTGGGATAACAGATTTCAGCAGGGGGGAAAAAAAGCCCTGCACAATTGCAGCTGGAGAGAGGAGTGAGAGTATGTGAGAGAAACAACTCTGCAGACCCCAAGGTCAATGAAGAAGGAAGGGGAGGAGGTGCTCCAGGTGCCGGAGCAGATTCCCCTGCAGCCCATGGGGAAGACCATGGTGAGGCAGGTTGTCCCCCTGCAGTCCATGGAGGTCCACGGTGGA
>JANZLQ010000056.1:16549131-16566098 GCA_026212715.1 Elanus axillaris
AGCAGGTGGGTCCCCGAAGGAGGCTGTGACCCCGTGGGAAGCCTGCGCTGGAGCAGGCTCCTGGCAGGACCTGTGGACCCACGGAGAGAGGAGCCCACGGTGGAGCAGGTTTTCCTGGCAGGACTTGTGACCCTGTGGGGGGCCCACGCTGGAGTATTCTGTGCCTGAAGGACTGCAGCCCATGGAAGGGACCAACACTGGAGCAGTTTGTGAAGAACTGCAGCCCATGGGAAGGACCCATGTTGGAGAAGTTCATGGAGAACCGTCTCCCATGGGAGGGACCCCACGCTGGAGCAGGGGAAGAGCATGAGGAGTCCTGCCCCTGAGGAGGAAAGAGCAGCAGAGACAACGTGTGATGAACTGACCGCAACCCCCATTCCCCATCCCCCTGTGCTGCTGGGGGGAAGAAGTAGAGAAAATCAGGAGTGGAGCTGTGCCCAGGAAGAAGGGAGGGATGGGGGGAAGGTGTTTTAAGATCAGGTTTTATTTCTCATTATCCTACTCTGATTTTGATTGGTAATAAATGAAACCAATTTTCCCCAAATTGAGTCTGTTTTGCCCGAGACGGTAATTGGTGAGTGATCTCTCCTGTCCTTATCTCGACAAGCCCTTTGTTATATTTTCTTTCCCCTGTCCAGCTGAGGAGGGGGAATGATAGAGCAGCTTTGGTGGGCACCTGGTGTCCAGCCAGGGTCAACCCATCACAGGTGTCAAGAAAGGGTAATATAAACAAAAATGCTGAGCATGATGTTAGTCTTATGTTCTGCCAAGACACCTGGGACCATTTCAGGAAGGCTTTCCCCACTCTTCTGCCCTGACCACATGCCACTCAGTACACATCAGAAATGGCCACTTCTAAGGTGGTTGTGGCTCCTACTCCTGTGCTGCTCAGCTGCAATATAAATTACAGAAAAGGTGAAAGAACTCTAATTTCAGCAAAACCTGTAATGAATCCTTGAAAAAGATCCTTGCAAACAAGGAACTGGAGAGAGCAAAGCTGCTCTTTGCCACATTTTCTGTCCCCGAACACCCTTTTGTTCCCACAGTACACCTTGTAACCCAGAAATAAGAAACTTGTTCTACATGGATCTGTGTCAGCTGACACAAGTGAAGAAAATCAGAACATGCTTTGTTTCTAAAAGCCTTACAAAGTCCATATGCTGCTTTGCTCTTCTTGGGCTTGTAGAGATACCTACTGAAATGAGATTGCTGCTAAGATGAAGTCTCCAGGAGAAGGTGGACACCAAGCAGCACTGCACCAAGGCACTCCCACTGGAGCCAGAAGGGCAGTCAAAATGAGGCACTTACAAAGGAAATTAGGAGACCGACAAAAGCCAATTGCAGAAATGAGGCTAATAAACAAAAGGACAAAAAAATTGCCCAGAGTATGAAAACTGGATGTGACAGAGAGAAGATATCTTGGGAGATCTTTGAAGCTGCAAGCAGGTAGACAGATCACTTTTTTACTGTTGGTCTAGACTGCTTCACACAGAACTGCCCAATGCTGCATCCCCATGGAAATGTGTCAAAGTAGTGGCTGAAATTGTCCAAGAAGGAATCGAGACATTCCCCTAGACCCAAACCACAAAAGCTTGTGATACTCTAGGTCTGGTTGTTTTCAAGTTTAGCCTGTACCTTCAAGTCATAGGGATTTATGAATGTATAAGTATACTATGAGCTAATAAACAAATACCAAGTTTTCTTATTCTTTCTATTGTCACAAAGCAGATTCTTGCAAATTATCATTTATAAGTTGTTGGGTTTCCCTCCTCCTCACTCTAAAATTTAGAAACCAAACAGCTGAACTGTTGATGAATCATTTTCATGTGATCAAATGCTCTTAACAGTCATGCAGAAAAAACAATACACAGATGTTAAAAGTTTATACACTAGGCTTACAACTTTGAGTTAGAGGTAAAAGCAACGCTTTACTTTATGAATATTTGAAAATATCATGAGCTGCTTTTGGAAATTTTGGGACAGATTGTATGCCAGCAACTACTTTGATATGTCTGCTTTCTAAGAGGCCATCTAAATGAGATGCTGAAAATAGACTGTACCTTTTGATCAAGCCTTTAGTGGAATCCTTGAGCAGGAATGTGAATCTTTGTGTTCTGCTGCTGATTTTCATCTGCACCAAATTTGATGTTTACAGGTATTACAGGACAATGCTAAGAAAAGACCATAACATCCATCCTACTCTTTTCACTATCTCCCCCAAAGTAACATGGGAGACACTCTTCACGCGAAGTGCCTTACCCATTGAAATAACATAGAAATCTGAGCTGCAAGGTGAACAAGCCATCAGAGCAGGGGCTGGGACTGCTCAAGAGGCAATGTGAAGTCCAGAAAGAAAGAGACTGAGCAGTTTCTCCTGACTTATTTTTTTTGCCTTACTTAATCACCACATATTCTTTCAAGGTATATGTCAGGTAATTACCTGAGCAATAATAAAAGTCACTTGGGAGCTGAGGAAAGTACAATTACATTCATTTTTCAGGCCAGTCTCTATGACAACAAAAGTGAATGCCATTTGATCAGCAGTTAGTAACCAAGGCCACATTTGACGCAGACGAGTTGTTCTCATTCACATGAAATGCAAAATGAAAATTAAATATTCAGAAACTAAAATAGAGATAGAAGAGATGAGTAATAGTGAATAAACTGTATCACTTCCTAGACCCAACGTATATAGTATGCTGTTACTGGAGGGGTAAAAGACCACAAATACCTGAAGAAATTCCCAAGCTGAGTGTGCTGTTTAGAAAAATCAGATGAATAATTTTGTTTTCTGAGGTAAATGCTCAGCTGAGAACAATGACCAAAAGAGTGGTTGAGCACTGAATAATCCTCTCCTACCTCTAACTTCTGTTAAGCCAACCACAAGAATATAGCTCCCAATCTGCACCCTCCAGAAGAACCTGCATTTTATTTGTCATATGTATTCTCTCAAAGCTGTGATATTCCTGCTATTTGTGTATGCATAAACCCAATATAAACTGCACTCACAGTAACAAATTTCATACAGGCTAAAAACAGATGTTATGTCAAAAGCACATCTAGTGCTGCTTCTCTTCCCCCATTTTCTCCCCTTTTTTTGTGTGAAGATGAAAGCTAAAAAGGGACTGAAACATGGTGGCTTTCTTTGCATTACTGGTTGCCATCGTTCCCTCCATGCTTACAGAGGACCAATTCTTTGCTTAGTCCTCCTCCTATCAGTAAACAACTAATAAAATGACTCCCCCTTATCCGTCATACCCCTCTGCAATTCATCATTTGTTTCCACTTTCTCAAATTTCAATCCATTAAAGAGATCGTGATTTAGACATGTTGATAGCTATGCTTCCTATCCTTCCTCTGGCTGAAAATTTTTGCCTGTGCCCTTTGTGGCCATTCAGGCACAGAATTCAAAATTAATGTAAAATTAAAATTTATACTTTATAGGTCAAATATCTCTTAGATAAACAACAACAGCTGTCTGGAATTTATTGCCGATCCCACAACTCGACTGATCAAGTCTTGATCACATTATTTCCCCTCTAAAAAATACTTTGAGAATGGCCACTAGCAGGCCAGAAATTTGCCATGCAGGCACCCCTTCCCCATGGAAGCCCCATCTCTTCATCACCAAAGTTCTTTCCACAACTGCCACTGGCCTCTCTTAAGTGGAGAGAAGCCACATTTGCACTATAAAAAGCTGATGGCTGGTATGAAACCACCCTCTTGTTTCCACCCTCAGACTGTCTGTGGCATGTGGACTCAGGCATAAACCACCAGTGAAACAGCCCAACCCACCCAGCCTCTGACAAAAATTAACTTTAGCATATAACTAAATGAAGGCCTTTTAAGATGACAATGAAATGCATTTTTTTCCCCTCCCCTGCCCTTATTCTGCTCTTTTTAAACAGAAAGATTCACTCTTGGCACTGGCAGACAGACTGCCCGGAGAAATTCAGGAGACTTCAGTTCTTACCAGGAGCCAGCTGCTCATACAACGTGCAGCTCCATACAGATGCATGACCTGACTTGTGCTGCATCTTTGGCACTGTCACCCTGGGGCGTCCCCCCTGGGAACTTGCCGTCACAAGCAATAAAACTCCTGACACAGCTTGGGAACACAACATGCTCCTTGCCCCAGCTTTGGTCCATAAACAGTTTATTGCTTATTTTGCCTATCTATATAGCCTAGTGATGAAAACTCTGCCTTAAACTCACATGAAGCCTGTCTTTGAGTGGACAAATATTGCTAAAAGTACTGAAATATTTTCCTTCAGCTCTGCATATGGCCAGTTTACATTTCTAGAATTGACGTTTCCTGGCAAGATGTCAGGACAATTGTCAAGGAAAGATAATTTTGAAGTTCTGACTTGTCAGAAACCAGACTTCGTATTTGCAAGGGAATGCTTTTGGTTTCCACAATCATGGAAGTGACACAATGCAATTATATGATCTCTGTGAATGATCTGATCAAGTGCAACTAGGGTACAGCTTGAATAGCAAATACCAACTTTGCTTGCCAAAATGAGGCATTTTCAAAGAACTAATACATTTGGAGAAATCACAGTGCTTATGCATGCAGTCCCCACAAGCAGAAAAGAAGCTAAATTCATTAGCTGAGTAGCAACTGCTGTACAGTTTAGCACAGCTCTACAAGGCAAAGAGCTGGGTGATTCTCAGTCCAGTCCCAATAGCAAATCATGCTGACAAAGGTTCAGCAAATACTGGGAAAAGTTGTTTACGAGACAGGAAATCTCTCACTTTTCTTTTTCACAGGCAGTCTTCCTCAGCATATAGAGACAATCAAGATCTTTAGGTGATTTCTTTGTAATGAGGATGATGACTTTATGTAGGTGACTTGAGAACAGTTTCACTGGGATTATGCAGAATTTCCTGGGGATTTACAAATAAAGGGGTCCCATTTCATGGACAGGCACATTCAAGGGACTGAAGATTGCTGAGACTTTTCCCTGGAGATGATCAATGTTGCCACACCTGAGTCTTAAAGACCTGACAGGTCTAATTCCAGGTCCTGTGAAATACTGCATTCAGCCCAAGTAAAGGCACTCTACTATTACTCTCTGTAAGAAAAATTTAATTCCCTGCTGTCTCTACACATCAACCCAGAATGACAAACTTTTTGTAGGGCACCGCACAGGTGCCCTTTCACGTATGTCCTCAAAATGCTTGCTTAGTGCCATATGTGACAAATAAGACAAATATAAAATCTTATAAAGTGCCAAATCATAGCCTCAAACCAGAAGCTTCTGGAGGCTATTGCGAAGCTCCACAAACACAACTTAACTTGTCTTGTAACAAACACTTCTATCTCCCAGCTCATACAGTTAGGACAAAGTTAATGAATACATTTTTAACTTTGTAAGAGCAAGAAGGGCAATATGAAAGTGGGAAAAGGAATTCCAGTCTTTCACAAGGCAGGGCAAGACAAACTGCAGTCAGAAACCTCCCACTTGGGAACTTCAAAACAACATGGATGAATAAATACATTGAAGTGTGCATATATCAGGATACCAAGCAAGTTATTTGCATCTGATGAGTCCAGTAAGTATCTGTAAGAAGGGATGGACAGGCAGATCTCTCAAGCTGCTTCCAACTCAGCTAGTCAATCTACACCGTATGCAGATTACCTAAATTGCTCCTGGTACATCTGCATCACCCAGTCGGCAAAGTCTCCATTAGAGATTCAAGCATTAGCTCTGAGCAGGCTTGTAAGCCAATACAGCACACAGTGAAATACTAGCTTAGGTCTTGGAAGCAAGACAGATGTCTTATTTAGCCTATACTCATTTATTTGCTTGTCTCTGCCTTCCTGAAGCAGCTTCCTCCCTTAGTATCTTTTCAAAATAACAACCTCCTCTCCCCAAAACAAAACAAAAAGCCCACATGAAATATCTGCAGATTACAAATTAACATACTTTACAGGTTGATGAAGAAATATAGCTCTATTAAGGGAATGAGAGCATCCTTGAACTTTTGTTGCAAATTTGGAACTTTTACTAAGCTTTTGTAAATATACGGTCATTGTACATTCTTAAAGAGTTTGAAGCAAATGGTTTTATAAAACTGCTCAGGATTTTGGTTATCTAAATATACTACTAGTTATTTATATTTGCTCTGGTCCATTTCTATATGAATAGTGGAAGGTATGGCAACATATTTACTGTTAGACAACTTGTAAACAGCTACATATATTATTTTGCTTAGCCCATCTCTGCATTCAATTCATAAACATTTGGAATTATATTAAAGGCAAAACATGTAATGTATGGAAGCCACAGTGCTGAAAACAGAAAGGGGTGGAAAACTGAGCTCCCCAAAGCAGTCTAATACACTGCACTGAACATCTATGCTTATTGTAAGATGAATAATGTGGCAAACACTACCTGCAAACTGAAAATTATTACCAAATCCCACCCACGTTTGCACCATGAAGCCTAACAGGGAAAACAGTTTTGACTGACTATTTCTAGCAGGCTAAAACAGAAGAACATCTCATGAATCACAGGCACAGAAAGAAGTGTTCCACTTGAGATGAAATGTGGAACCCTTCACATTTGCTAATCCCCTGTGATTTAAATTGTGCAGTCTGCTTTATTCCACCAGAGGCTTATATTTAATGCCTTTAATTACAAAAATTAATACGTTTTAAAATGCAAGCATTTAACAGTCTCACAAGGGTTTGCCACACCTTCACTTCACTGTTGATGAACAGGACAAGTTCCTGTATCAGTTTGTTTCTGGGTGCAGCACTGCATTTTCAGTTACACTGAATGTGAAATCCCTGATAGTGAGATGATGCCCTTTGTTTTGCTCTTGTTCGCTAGTTTGCTCGAGGCAAAAGGCATCATGCACACAGGTAACACAACACAATAGCAGTCAGTGACATCTCCATCTACGGTGCGGCTATGCTCAGTCCTGATTTTCTGAAAAGTTGGGACAGGCAAAAGAGGTGTACAAGACTGCACTGTGGAAACCAAAGGGGAAACCTAGAACTTACAGAATTTCACAGAATCAAACAAAAAATCCATAAGTTTAAAAAAATGAAATAAAAAAAGTCACATATTCACAACTATGATTTTGCACCATTGAAAATACTGTGCAGGGGGATGTTTCTGATACACTTTTTCTTGAGCAGAAGAATTTGGTATGGTTTTTTGATCCCCTCAGATTTTTTGTTACTTTCAGACACTCACACTGCCAGTACACAGTTCCCTTTTTTCCAAAGAAGCAGGCTTTGACCAGGAGTCAGCTAACTTCTCTGAGACTTTCAGTTGGAAAAGTGAAATAAGTGTTACTGACCCAATTAGTCTGTGCATCTGGTCTTGGGTTTTTGTTTTTGTTGGGGTGCAGTTTTTTGATTCTTTTTCCTCTGTTCTGTTCGTAGTTAGAGACTGCTGACTAGCTAACTCTGTACGGTTTCCTTCTCCCACCATTTCTACAGGAAATGCTCATGCTTTCCTTCTGTTATCCTGTCTTGTCCCTGGAATATCATCTGATTTCCAGGTGTCTCTCTCCCCTTTCTTCCTTCTTCTCCTCAACATTCAAATGGATCAGAATAAAAGCAGCCTGTTTGTTTACCCCAATTACAATGCAAAAAACTGTACAGTATAGACTGAAAGAGGATGATGTGTCTGTCCTGACCCAGAGATACCACCTTGCAGGGAAAAGTACACAATAAAGTATCTGTAGCAGCCAGTTCAAATTTCCCTTTTCCCTGTTTTTAAAACACAGATGCCATTAATACCTTGCTCACGTGTTCGCTATGGAGTTCTGTTGAATCATGGAACCAGATTCAAATTCATTTCTGCTTCACCCTGGGATTTCTTTTTTTGCAGACTGGCACATGTACCCAATAAGTAATGCATGCAAGAAGTGAGACCTCGGAGTCTACAGCAGTGGGCGTCACATTCGGAGAAGGGACAGAGATGCACATGCTTCGTAAAAGTGGTGTACAACTTGCTACCACTCAGCAGAGGCAGAATTTAAATTCAATACTATTTAAAGCAGGGAGAAGAAGCCTTGCATTTGCACAGGCTGGCAGCAGACCCGCATGCACTTACCTCAGACCACCGTTTGGCTCTTCATCGGAGGAGAAGGTGCCGTTGCAGATGTTGCCAGAGGAGTGGCTGGGCTTCAGTTTGACTTCCTCACAGTCTGATGCAGGCTCTCTTTTCTTCCTCTTGCCAAAGAGCTTCTTGAAAGGCTGAAATTTGCCTGCTTTTTTCTTGTCTGCGGATTACAAGACAAACAGGCGCAGGGCTGAGGGACGCAGCTGGAGAGCACGCACCACGGCAACAGGTTCAAAGGAAGAATGAGGTCAAAGAGCAAGTCACCAGCCCGAAGCAGCCTGGCGCTTGCAATGTAAATGCAGGGCTGCAACTTGCTGTTGACACGTCATATTGACAAAGCAAAGGTAAGAGCATTAAAACGTCTACTCTTGGGTTTAAGGATCTGCTTGGAGGTGTCAGTGCAGCCGATGTTTGGATGAAGAGAAAGAATAGTTTTGCAGAGCCAGAATATAAGACTGAGGCTCATTTTTAGGCTTTACACCACGGTTTTGACCTTTTCACCAAATACAAGCACTGCTTTGGTCACCCCACTTTGGCAGGTGCTGGATCCTCTGCCTTGAATTAAAAGCAATTGAAAACAACCAGCTGTATTTTACTTAAGTAGCCTCATAACTAGACAAGTCAATTTACAGATGAGAAAAGAGAACAGGATAAAGTTCTGTTAGTTTGCTGGTAGGTTACTTCAATAAACATCCAGCTTTGTATCAGCAAAGTCAATACTTTTTTCTGACTTTTTTCCCCCAAGTAACTGAGGACATAATTTGACCAAGCATTTCTTCCTTGAGATGCTTAAATTTTAAAAGCTCCACCAAAAAAAGCACAGCAAAAAGACAAAACAGACATGAAGACAGGAACAAGAAATTAAAAAGTTAACCAGGAAAAAAAAGTAACTTTTTTCCCACCAAAGACTGAAGAAAATAAAGGCAGCTTCAAACTACTTTCCCCACATCTATTAAAAAGAAGTACCAAGATTTTCTTGTTAACCATTGCCAAGAAATGGTTAATTTCTCATGGTTGGGATGCACCAAAGAACTTCTCAAACATCATACCTGCCAAAGAGCTCCAATTCTTTTCTGCCTCTACTTAACTTTGCATGGACTCTACTTAAAACAAGCCAGGTTTGTTTTTTATAAACCCCCAACTTTTAGACTCCTATCATAATCCAGTTTGAGAAGCATCATGTTGTATTGGCGACAAATATTTTCATAAGCTATTTAAATCCCAGTATGTGCTTTTCTCCCAGGCTGCATGCATACACGCTGCCTCAGCATGCTCTACTCTTCCTATGAGTAGTTGCAAAAATACAAAACAGCGGTTTGGTTGCAAAGTACATAGAGGTCCCTGTAGGAACATTTGACTAGGAAACATGAAAAGTATTCTGTAGTGCAACAGTACTCTTCAATACCACATCAGGTTTTACACAGGTATGGCAAAGCCACATCTGTGTAACACCCCTTTGTAGTTGCTGGAGGGATAACTACAGGGTATTTAGAGAGAGAAAAAGTGCCCAAGCACATTTTGATCTGTCTACTTCCAGTGACAAGTGGTTTCCAAACTAACACGGTGCCAGCAAGCCTGAGTTGAACCCAGGGGTGGGATCAAACTTACATAAAGAGCCAGAAAGCTACTCTTTCTGAATCTATCTGTACTTGATAATGGATGAAATAGGAAACCTAGATTGAAATTATGAAGTCAAAGACACAACAGATAGTAATTCTGCATTTCCTTTACAGATCTGTAAGAAGGTATCATTCTCATCAGGCAAAGTACCCCGCATTTGTGCAACTTCATTAAGACAACAAGGTATCCCAGTAGCAGCTTAAAGATAAAAAGCTGAATTATGAACCACAAATACAGGCCCAGTATTAGAATTTTTCAATCCAGAATCACTGACCCACAATGAGCAGATGAGAAAAACAACAACCACTGATCCAGCAGTTTTACCAGCAGAGAAGAAAAAAGGAGTACAGAACTTTACTCTCCCTGTTCCCTAGCTCTGCCTTCCATAAGCTGACCAACTCACACCTCCAGCCAGACCAATTGCTTGCTGCTCAATTCTGACTTTAGGGAAATATATTCTTATACAAAACCCCTAAAAGACAGGCAGGCAGGCAGAAAGAGAGAAATTATTGCTCTAGGCCACAGCTGCCCCAAGCCTTCACATGCTTCAGAGACTGCCTGCAAAAATTCATAAATCAAATGGTAGAGCATAGAGGAAAGAAAGCATCAGTACCAGACACAAGACTGGATGAAAGAGCTGTTTTTCCACAGTTCTCACCTCGCCTGCTTCCTCAGCCTTCTCTGAAAGAGAAGGCTGCATGATGCCATTTCTGCTGGTTAATGTAATTTACTGCATAAATCAATTCAACTACAGCATTTTTAAAAAAGGTTCTCACTGTGTCATTCATCCAGATTACCCTTATCCCCTCCTCTTTTGGAGGTCTTCAGATATAACTGTGAATTACCTCATCAACTCTAAATCTACTGTACTGATTCACCAACTATGAATCTAGGTGTTAAACAAGTAAGACAGGTCAACACAGTTTTCGTTTCATCAAAATGGGTGAAAGCCAACATGGTTATCTCCAGCCAAGATCTACTTTTCTCCATGTGATTTAACATGGCCCCTAGCTGTTCCCCCGCACCGTACGCCATCATCACAGTTGTCATGTTACTACGCGTGAATTCTTTAAATTAGGCTTTGTGACTCATTGCAAAACCAATAAACACCCTTCCCCGCACAGGCTGCACACGCTATTCCCCAACCTGCCAGTGCAGAGATAAGGAGCAGCCAGTCCTTCCAGGTTTCTAAGGAGGCAAAGCCTGACCGCTAAGGCAAAGTCTATTTATGTAAATTTTCCACAAGATCTTATGGAGGACGATGTGGGGTGATATCATCTACAGGGTAAAATGCTTTCTGTAACAGTGAAACAAAGTACAAAAAGGAATCCAAACATTGGCAATGCAACAGACAACACCCTGCCCGAAAGCCTTCTGAGTCTCTAATGCTAGAGCTCAAACATGACTCATCCCTCCTGTCTACCTATACTGCTGAAAGAAGAAAAATGGGCTAAAAAAGGCTGAAGGCTGGGACATCCAATGCTGTCAACTTGTGTCAAGGACAATTGCTGAAACAGCCAGGAAACAAGTCTGCTTACATGGGCCATTTGCTTCTCTCCTTAATCACTTGAATGGGAATCCTACAGATCCAGCCCCAGGAGAACATGGGAAATCAGCAATTAAACCTTCTTTCCTGTATGTCTGACAAGCCTCTCTTGTTCAAATCACTGTAAACAGCTAACAGTAAATCAGTTTCAAATCACAGAAAAACATGAGGTGTGAAGGCGACAGATAAACAAGGTTGGTTATGCTAGCTAGAATAACACAGCACATATGGTAAACGCTCCCATCTCTGCTTATTCCAGAAGAGTAGCAGAGCAGATTAGAATAATCTTTAACCTGTCATATAATTTGTCGGCTGCATAAAGACACGCGGGGCCTAACACAGAGCCAGATAAGGTGGAAACTGCTGGCATCATGAAGGCAGAACATGGTCCATCCACTTCCAGTGACAGAAGGGAGACTGGTAAGAGCAGCTACTCCTCTTGCACTCTCTCTTTCACTCTAGGGTGCTCTCCATGAAAGATGAAGGCTGGTGCAATGGGCTTTATAGCAGGTAAATCAGGTACAACCTTTGGATTCCAGCTGACAAAGTCTTAGCAACACAGCAGCTGACAAATCCCCATAAAATAGCTTGTAGTTAAACTGCTCAGATGTCACCCAAATCCATTGGGATTCTTAGGCTGCGAAGCTTTTCAAAAACTGCACAGAGCCCTCAACATAAGCATAGGTCAAATAAAGACTTAACTATCACTCTTACAAAGGGAAGAGATTTAAAGGACTGGAAAGAGAGTGACTGATGTATCCCAAACAACAGGCACAATGCAGGGGTGAGGCCACACCAGGGATGGGACAGAGGAGATGTCAACACCACTAGCAACACCTGAAAAATAATTTTCAAGAAAAGCAAGCTTCACATAAGAAACAGAAAGTCTCACATAATCAGAGAATGTAGCCAGGTGTTGGTTCCTTGCAGTTTTTCCTCCCTGCTGTGGTGCTGAAGGCACTCACAGTAGCGTGGGTGAGAAAACCTGTGGGGAGAGACCTCTCCGAGCAGAGCTGACCAAGCAAATGCATCAGCTAGTAGGTAGAAAGATGATCATTGACAGGAAAAATAAGTAAAAGCAGGATTTATAGTGACTTTATAAAGTTGAAGTTATTGTGGCCAAGATTTTTCAAACCTCAGTTTCGCAATGGGATTTGTGGAGATTTTACAGACATTTGTTCATTATGTGAAATGCAGCACTTGTCTGTAATACTCATCTATAGTATGACATACTGCACAGGACCTGTCTCCAAAATAATGTGTTCCTTGTTAGTGAATTTAATGGCTATAAAATATGGTGCTATAGGCTAGAGTAATGAGAATATGAATTATTAAATTGAATAGTATTTTCTATAAAGAATTTCAATAATAGAAATCCAGACACATGCAGCATTAAGAACTGCATGGCAGGGAGAGGGCAGGTGGGTTACTGGGCTGCAGGCACAATACAGTAGCCGAGCGAAAAAGGGAACTAAAAATTACTGTTAAGAGGGTAAGTTGACTGACATCTCTAATCACATCTCTACAGCAGAAAAAGGCTGTTACAATGTACGCTACCAGTATCAGTAATTAAAAAACCCACTTTGATTTTAAGCTAATGGTATGCTTATTTATGCTCTTTTAAAAATAACTCTGGATAGCCACTACCACAAGCACTGCCCTGTTGAGCCCTGGGATGGCCCTGCATCTGCACAGTATTCTTTGCTTTTCAGGTCCCCACCCAAAAAGCCGCCCTGCCTCCCCCCTGCCCAGTCTATTCTCATAGGGCACAGAGCTTCCCGTGCAAAACAGCATCGGCACTTGCCTCCAGCTTTCCCACCCACTCCATGTCTCAGTACATCCATTTCTGCGAGTCCCCAGAGCTGCTCGTTATTGCTGATACATTTGCGTGCAGAGCCGGGAGCAGCACTCCCTGGAGAGACATCCCCACTCCTGCAGGAAAGGGAAACAAATTGTTTGGGAGCAAGGAGAAGGAGGGCAGGCTCTGCTCTGCTTAACTATGTTCCCACATTTTAAAATAGGCGTGAGCTCCCGTACCTATTGTAGTTTGCCAGATTTCATGGGGAAAGTTGGATTCTGGACAAGTTCTGCCTCTGTGGCCTGCCCTCAGTCTATTGCCCTCTCTTCTATAGGTAGCTAAAAAGAAAGCTGGGGTTGATAGATGGACACAGTTCAGATATACAAAGCAGACACAAGCATCAAAGAGCCCAAGGAAACATTTAAGATAACACAAAGGGAATAAAGATTGAAATAAGAAAAGACTGATGTTCAGATTCAATAACGTCACTTCCCAGCAATGTTCAGCTATGCAAGACATTAGCACATAACACTCGTAAAGTGGACAGTATGCAATAGCACCATACTGACAGAGATAAGATGAGATAATATGACCAGAGATTAAATCAATACCTGAGAAACATTAAATGAAAACAAGATTGAGAGGGATCAAAGGTGACAAATTGGTGCAGCCACAACAGTCTCATGGAACACCTAGGCAAAGCAAAGGAAAAATATCATGCTAATGCTTGCCTGTTTTTCAAGAGTATCAAGTGATCTTATAAGAGATACTATTTCTTGCAAACCTTGTCCCACAGAGAAGATGAGGTATTCTTGGATTACCTGATATAAACTAGTAATACTACCTAAAGTATCCATAACACAGCAAGAACCAATCTTACTTTCTGGATCCAGAAATGTCTATTTTCCCTTGCCACCTGCAGAAGCAAAAACACTTCCATAAACAGCCCATATTGATTTTTCTTCCTCCCAAATTCTCTATCTTCCAAGGAAAGCATATGTAGCCGAGATTGTCAGCTGTTAGGAAACACGTATGAATCTGCATAATAGAGTCTATTAATGTTCAAACACCATATAATATACTTTATCATCCAGAGCAAGGAAAGAGCTATTTCAACACTTCTCTTGACACAACAGGAAAGTAACAGGGAAAGTAAAATCTTATTTTACTCACTTCAAGGCAAAAGGATTTAACCTCTGCTGCATGAGGATTGGCACAATGGTCTTTAGCAGCAAAGAAGAGATACTAATGGACAGGAGGAGTAAAGAGCAGTTTTAAAGCATTCAGGTGACATTAAACAGAAGAACCAGAGCCAAGTAAATACTGCTCCTATCCACTTCTTCAGTCTCATTTACTCTGGCAAGAGTCTCACCTCCCTTCCTTTTTAAGCTCCTGTTTTCCTCTCTTTTTCTCATCTATAAATTAAAGCCTTTCCAGCCAGTCTTTGTATTTCTGTGCCTGTTATTTTTAGCGAGTATCATAGTGAGTGGTCCTGGAGGTCTGAAAGCCTCATGTTCCTCAGCCAACCCTTTGTTTCGACACCGGTGTCCTGCCTCCCCTAATCCATCCCACTGCCAGCCTTGGGCAGCACCTTTGGGATGGGGAAGACACCGCTCTCTAAAAAACACAGCCAAACCTAGAGCAGGCAGGTCACTTTGGGAATCTGTGGGATAGCCTGGGGATAGGAGGGCCTCCCAGAAGGGAAGGCAGTATGAGAAAGTTGGTACAAACTTTGGCAGCAAACCTTACTGCAGCCAGGGAGTTTCTTCCTTCTTTCCCGGCTTCCATGGGGGAAGCCCCATATAAAGGTTACCCAGTGAGTAGTCCGGGGGTTTAAAACAACTTGGGATATGCATCTTGAGCACAGTGACAGCAGCTAGCAGAGTTCATACATATCAGGACATTTGCAAAAGAGTTAAGTAAATGCGATAGATGTTACTGAGGTGCTGGGCTGCGCTGCAGAACATATGGGATAAGATAAAACCTGCTTATAATAGCTCTGGACTCTGTGATGCATGTGAGACTTTTAGAAAGGAAGAGACCGCAATAGCTTCTGATTCATCAACAAAACATTCATCCATTATGTAACAGAAGCAAGAAAGTTTTATTTTACCAGGGCAAGACTTATTAAGTCAAGTTATTCATGATGGAAGACCCTTTTGGTATGCTGGGTTTTTTTCTGAGGTTTCCAGATCTGCATTGAACACTTGAGGTCAACGCAGTAAAGAGATGTTGGCTCATTATTTCCTTCTCAGAGGAAAAAAAATGTAAAATATGGGATTCCCTCAGCAGATTCATTTCTTACATGACACAATCCAATGCAATTGAAAGCATTTAAAACCTGAACTACTGGCCAAGCTGCAGATGGAAGGATAAACCTCCCAAAGGCAAAGCAACTTGCCCGAGGCCCCACTGCCGAGCGGTCCGAAGTCCACGGAATACAATCTGAACTGGCCAAACATCTCCCCGCTGCCCCTCCCCAGCGGCTGGAGGTCATTTGTACCTCCTCAAGGCTGGCACAAGCTGCTGACAGATGAGGATCCCACACTCAAATCACTAATACTAAGGTCATTCTTGCAGGGGATTGTGTTGCACAAACTGATTTTTCTGTCCCTCAAGCCCCTAGAACAAGACCTGTATTATAGGACAGGTTAACACTTTTGGATCATACTACTTCCCAGGTTTTCACCAGTGAGCGAAGGAGTATGCAATTCTCTTAGAAACTACTGACTTACCGTAGAAAATGTTAATTTTCACAAAGGGAGCATGAAACTCATAGACCAAATCTTTTCAGTGATAAGGCACAAGCACTAATGGCATGCACTGACATCTGTCGATAAGGCAAAGTTGAGAAGTATCCTGAGCTCAGAGGAGAGTCAGAGTGCCATGCCAGGGAGGCAGGATGGCTGGAGGACTGAGATAACAGAAACGAGGGATAATGTTGAAGTATTATGTACAAACTCATTTGTTTAGGGCATACTGCAGAGACATTCTTCTAATAACTTGGCCTCGATCAGCTAGAAATGGGTGAGAAGCCAGACCTGACCACACCAGCTGATCACATGATAATTATAAGCCAGCACTGTGGTGCAACTTCAAAAAAAGGAAATGCTATCCTATGGAAAGGGTGTAGAACTGATAGGGGTTACTACCTGAGCAAGGGGGTGGAGAGCCAGCTGGTTAATAAATCACTAGGTGCTAATAAATCAAGGCTGAAAGCAAGCAGGTACTTCCAATATATTTTGGATTTGGATTTGTAATTTTTTCCTTCTTTTATAATGGAAAGAACGAACTAATACATTGCTGAGGCATTTTGACACAGAACAAATTCTTTTCTGAATGTCACATAAGGGCAATCTTACTGGATAAAAATTTCTTATCACGGTGCAAAGTCAGATACAGTATATCTGCTTTTGCTGCCTAACACAAACTGAAACCAGTAAAGACATACTGTGACATGCAGCTGCAAGCACGAAAGCTAGCAATTTACCATGCACTTTCAAAGCAGTGTCACTACTCAGAACAATAATAAACAATTAATGAAGAAAAACAGCAGATAAAAATGTTTTTTTGATTGATTGTGACTGGCAAATGTCAAAGAATGGCTTCAAGTGATTTTTTTTTCATTTTTGCACAGTTTCAGTTTAATATACTTTTACAATGACAAACATATGTGAACTTTACCCTTACAACTCAGATGAACTGATAAAATATTTTAAATAGGTCAGAGGAAAATGAAGAGAGTCAAATTTTCATTTTATGAGCTTACTTAGTCCCCACTCATAAGGGATGTCTGATTGAGTTAGAGCAGCTCCATGGATCACAAGTAAAATTACCACATATGTTCTATGAAGTAAAAATAGATTAAAAAAAGTTCAGGCATAGTTCTACATGTAACTCTAATGGGGGGGGGGGT
>JANZLQ010000056.1:16575021-16593430 GCA_026212715.1 Elanus axillaris
CCCCCATCCCCATTCCCCCCAAAAACCCCACCAACAAAGAGGTGAACGGAAGGACACCACATGAATCCAGAGCCATGGCTTGACAGCATGCTTGGTATTTACACATAGGGACAAGCTTAATACTGCTTCAGTCCATTCACATCATTTAACTCAACCAGATTCTGAATTTGTCAAATAATCTCTGCAAATCCAATGCAAGAAATAAAAATGACATAATGTAAGTTAGCATCAGTGCAAGTGAGAGCTAATATTTGACAACTAACGTAGGAAAACCCATTGAAATTAGAACTAAAGTTGTAAACTTTAAAAATAGCAAACTTTTGGACAACTTTGAAAAATAATCCAGATGATCCTAAACGAGTATATACTTTTGTATTTACTTCAAAATTTAAATCCATAAATTCTATACTGTCATCTCTTAAAAGGACCATTTCAAAAGGTACAGCAAAGCACAGCATCTGACATAACACAGACTGGGGGAGATGGGTCTCCCGCAGTTGTGCAGATAGCTCCCAGTGATGCCACAGGGAATTACCTGCAAAAACATAAACCACAGTAACCTCTTCGGTTTGGATTTGACTCAGCTTCACACATGACGCTGTTTATTACGACTGCCATAAAAATGGACAAAAGCAGCACATACATTAGCAGCAGCTCCTGCTTAAAAACAATAAGCACAGCACATTCCCCCCTCAGCCAGCTCCCCACTGACATTATTCCAGACTAAGCCACAAAAACTTAACAGTGAGCTTTTTCGAATAACAGGATATCATGTGCTCCATAATCTACAGAATCAGTCAAGTACTTACAAGGTTTCTTAAACAAATTGATCATGCCTACAATTTCAGACGAAGTCAGAGAAACTCCAGACTTGATCTTCTCTGAGGAAGAAACAAAAGCCATGAAATCACCAAAGAGAAGGATTTGTTTGGCTTTTTTTGTTGTTGTTTTTAAGAGAACTCTGAAGGACATACTGTAACGTGATAGGAAGCTTGTAGGAACAGCCTCAAAAATAAAGCTGAGCATGAATTTCACCACTCCCCCTGTGGAAAATGCTAAGGGAGGTTTTAACTAGAAAGAGCCAAGGTGATTTCAGATTGATAGCTAAGACCTCCTGACTGATCTTTCATGCGATATTCATTTGGTACATTAGTTTATGTAACTGCTTTTTGCTCAGTATTCCCCAGCTACAAATCCAAAAATAGCTTACCTCTTCCACAAGGGCAATAAGGTATACCTGGAATATAAGGCAACTCTTTGTGGGTGCTATGAATAACAGCAGCGGTTTTTAAAAAGTCAGAAAAATCCTGTTATTATAATATCATCCATGTTTTTACCTTTACAAGAACAGTTTAATGTCAATAACTACCACGAAATCCGGAGGCTGCATTTTCCAAGAAAAATTGTGCCAGGCACTAATATTTTCTAAAGCAACCTACAGTACCATGAAATGGAAACTAGCATTAAGCAGTCTGTATTATTGTCATAAAAGAAGCAACAATGATGAAATCCCTCTTAGAAAGCAATAAAATTTTGAATATAAAACCTAAAAAAGACTTCATTATGCAGTTCTCAGTCAACACAGGCTAAGCCAAAGCCTACTACAGTACTTCTCTGTGTTCTAGATAAAACTTCCCATGGCTCCAGTAGCTCCTTTCGCAGAGGTGCCAGTCTTCCACAAATGGATCTTTGCAGCCAGGATTTAAGGGAAAATATACCCAGTAGAGCTAGGCTCCCAGATCTGTACTTTGGTGTACAAATATGTGGTCTGATTTTCCAAGTCTCCCAGGAACCAGGTATCTTACAGTGCAGTAAAATCCTCTACAGGAAATTCATGTTTTAATGCTGTCTTTTCAATTCCTGCACTGCTTGTTCAAAATCATGTCTTACAAGTTTTATCCAAAGATCAGCAACAAGTGGCTAAGCTTAGGCCTTCACATCCCAAAGGTGTTTAGACCAAAAACAGCTTCTCATAAAGCTCAAGATCTAGGGAAAGATTGTACTTTCTTAATGTGAAATCAAAGAAGTTTATGGTTATCATCTGGTTTAAACAGAGGTCCTTAGCACTTGCATACCAATCACAGAAACTTTTGAAATCAGTAAGATAAAGCCTTTAACAGAAGAAAATTTTAATTAATCTATTGTACACAGTGCATTCAATAATATCTGATTTCTTAAATCTCCCTCTGTCAAGTAAATTAAAAACACAGTTTGTTTGGAGAAACATTGAAGAATCCCAGGCTGCTTAGTGGCCTCATTTTCCTAAGCACTGGAAATAGAGATATACAGAGCAATTTCCTCAAAACATAGGCAAATAGGATTCAACTGAAAATGACAAACCATAAAATAAAAAGCCTGAGAGTAATATCCTCCTGTCACTCTCTCCTCTGAGATATCTTACACTGATTTCTTTGGTAGATACATCAAGACTTATGTGTAATTATGACTTTAGCAACTTCTCTCTTTAGGGACACTTTTTATTTCATTAATGAAACATTCTCAGGAGCCAAGAGAATGACTTTCACCCAATTTTATCTTTAATTAAAAAGAGCTAAAAAAAAAAAAAAAGAATAGAAGAATAGAAAGATGAAACTACTCTGGTCTGACAAAATGCATGGCTTTTTGACCTATCTGAAAGTACTCCTTCCTCCACTCCAGCAGCTCACAGACCAAAACTCCCTGCAGCAAATAAATTGCTTCACCCAGCCCCCTCCAGCCTTCCTCCCACAGCACTACACTAGATCTAGCATCCCTCCTAATAGCCAGCAAGCCATGATTAGTTCAGACCATGAGAGCTTACAGTAGGGGTCAGGACCATCAGAAAGGCTGCACAGCTACCCCGAGCAAGCACTCTGCAGATCACAGCTGTGGTCACTCCCCTGGGCACGTTCTGCAGCTATTCAAGTCCTTTGCAGTTTTACCACTTCAAACCCCATGATGGAGATTCACCTTGGAGACCAACAGATGAACATTACAGTATTGAAAAGCACTGGTGTCAAGAGGTACCTCTTAGAGGGACTACCTAATGTAGCATCAAAGTCGGAGATGCATGAATGACCCAGAAACAATCTCCTACCCAAGGACAATTAGCAGTGTTTAATCACCACATAAGGTTATCAAAGGACTTTTTGTAACAGCAGCTGAGGAACAGCATCACTCAGACAACAGGCATGAAGACAACCACTCTCCCTATCACTTCCTAATGCCAGCTTTATCTCAGTCACACCCAAACTGCCTGCCACCTGTGCCACAGCCTTTCACTGCTTAAGCAGGGATGAAAATTGAAACACAAGCTTTTCTTACACGTCAAAACATTAAGTGAAAGAGGATTAAAAGGTGAAGTAACAAAACTAAATGTGCAAAGTTTAAAGAGAAAAATAAAGGTTTTTTTCTAATTGACTTACATGAAAGTAGGTTTTGATAGTTGAAGAGTGTAATGCAGTAGACATTTAAAAGGTCCTAGTTATTCCTCAAACAACTCCAGTTCATGTAAAATCAAAAAAATATTTAGGCACATGGGGTGTTTTGCTTTTACATTTTCTTCAGCAGAGAGTAATTAAATAATTCACATCACTGAATTGGCAGTGATGCCATCCACTGATGACAAACTGAAATTGTTGCCACCTCTTGCCAGCTTAGCTGACTTCCTATTTCATCTTGACCTGTTTTGGATGCAACAGGAAATCGAGACAGTGGGATTGCTAAAACCTTGTCATATGTAATTGTAGATATTGGAGCACTAGACCTTTAACTCAGTAAACATGCTTGGTCAGAGAACTTACCTGCTGGTTAAAACCCCCACAGATTACCAACTCACTCAAGTGCTCCAAGCTACAGGCAGTCAGTGGAGAATATTGAAGCTAGTAAGAGAAAACAAGTAAAAGAGATTGGCAGACAATGAACCAGGCAAAAACCACTTCACTGGAAGGCAGGAATTTTCTGAAGGGTGGTTAATGATACAAAAGATGAGATGCATTATTTAGACAAAACATGTCTCATGGGAACTACTTGGGAGGCAATAAAGAGAGCTCTCAAGCAACATAGCTGGACTCTTGTGTCTCATTTGTCTCTTAAATGCTGGAGGTCCAAATGGAAAAACTCTCAAGTTAGCACAAGAAATTTGATAATATATGGCATTTGCAATGGTATATATACAGTCATCCACCTCTAATCTGCTTCTTCAAACAAACTCTACTTCGTAATGACCAGCAAGGCTGCTCAGTGCCCACTGGGTGAACTGTGAGAAATGATTTTTTCATTTTCTTGTGAGTAGACAGATGCCCCATTTCTGGATAAACAGTCCCAACCGCATGGTCCTCAGCAGCAGCAAAACCACAAAGGGTCGAAGGGAGCAGCATCTCCCCAGAGATGTGCACCTCTGTCCTGGAGCGAGCACTGATTGCAGAGTGCCTACCAGCGCGACCCACAACACACTCTTCTGAAGGCAGAGAGGGAACGCCAATTTAACAGAGTGTTCAACACAACACCTCTCTGAAGCCCTGACTTTGTGCAAGCAAAGACAAAATGATGATTTTTTAAATATCTTTACCAGAACCCTTGGTTGGAAAGAAGCATCTCTTGTATTAATCAACATCCTTGCACCAACGTAAAACCTGGCAAGTGCTGCTTCTTCTTATTAAGCCACGAACCCTGTTTAATCTTGCTCTGTTTATTGTCTTATCTATGAGCAGCTAAATTTCTGCCAGGTTGGCTCAACTAACCAACTTATGTTGCTGTGATTTTGACATTTCAAGAAAATTCTGTTACACAACCAGAGCAGAAATAAAAACACTCGAGCAGCTGAAAGATTAGGGCTGAATAAGAAGTGCTACAAAACAGGAACAGATTTAGGAATAATGAGGTCACCTCACACCTCAACACACATGAAGTTATTTTGTTCACTCAAATAACTTCACATTCAGTAGTAGTCACAGCACAAAATACCACACCATTTTAAAGAGACAGAAGCATTTTCAATACTTTGCTTGGAAAGAATTAACACAGAACAATACCATCATGTGTTACCCTTCCCGCTTTCTCCTGGCTTTACAGATGAAGAAAGAATTAAGGGGGGAGAAAAATGTTCCCTCCTTCCTCCCTCCCTTCAAGTGGTTGCAGTTCCAAAGCATGGAGCAATTGTGGCATTTATGGTGCTTCAGAAGCATCTTGCACCTGCTTGAGCACTCAGGTGCTGCTGCAGTGACAGCATGGAGATCTCCTTCTCGCCAGGTAGTTCAGCCTTTCTTATTCCAGATACATACATTCTCTTCTTTATTTAGCGAGGGAGAGATATGGCATTAGCTTCCCACCAAACTGTCAGGTCACACAAAAGCAAAATTCAGTGCCACATGGTCTGGCAGTGCCAGTGTTAGGGGTTCCCTGGGAGCACAGAGGAGGAGAGGACTGGTTGGAGGCAGGAAGGCAAGGAGATAGATGTTCGGCTGACCGAAGATGCATGCACAATTGACGAGTGGACAAGAAAGGAAAGTGAAGGATCGACACAAGATTAAACCAGTCTGAACCTTCATCAGATTACTAATATCTGTGCAGTCAAGAGCTGGGTTGGTTGGTTGTTTTTTTTTTTAAAAAGACCCTGGAGACCATGCTTTTCTGAAAAAGAGAGGAGTGCAGCAGTCAGTATCTAATAAAAGAAAGTTCTAGATGTCAAAATCGCTCAGTAAACCTGACTGCCTACTGAGGTAAAGCATGATACTGCTATCCCTAAAAGGGAGTTGGTATCTAAGCAGATACAGATTGGAATCACTGACTCATCCACCCTGGGCCTTTAAAGCAAACTGATGAAGAATGAAGGGCTGACATCAGGAAAAGGAGGGGGGGGGGAATACGGAGGCAGAGGAGATTTAAACAAGATCAGCTACATGTGAATCCTAAATAAAGACTAAAATCACTGCCTCGTGGCTTTGGGAATTTCTGAAGTCAAGGTCATGAAATTAGCAGAAAACTGGCAGTTCATGAGTTTGAATGATAACTTTTCTGGGGACAACTTTCAGCAGTATTTTAACTCTTAAGAGCTACCATTGCACAGTTCTTCCAAACTTCCTAAAACTGTAAGGAGAAATTGGCATTTAGTGCAGGCATTTAAAAATCCCCACTCCCAGTCCATAATTAGCTCAACTATCTATTTTAATACAAGCAACAAAGTCTTTCCCCATAAAGTCTTTCTACTTTTTATACACCCTGCTGCCACCAACAGAGTCAAGCACTTTTAAGAAAGGTGAATAGCCTGGGTCTGTTCTGTTGCACTAATATGATAAACACCATTGCTGGAATGATCTTGGATGATCTTGCTCATCTAACTTTTAGTTAGCTGATACAGATTACAAATCTTTAAAGCCAGAGACAGTACTGTTAACTTCTGCTTCTGTAACTTGTGCTCAACATAGGTCAGATTTCTTTGCAGGTTAAGAGGCATTTCAGTCTTCTTAGGAAATGTTTTGTGCTTTTTAGAATTAATATTTCCATAGGAATATCTCTTCATTCATACATATTCATACTCTCTTTCAACTGGCTGAATCGTAGGCTTGTCATTTACAACTTTGTATAGACATCATAAAGGCTATATAAATTTCCCTTATATACTTAATATGAATTACAAGTCATTAAGCTATAGGTGATGATGAGTGCCTTTCATTTTCATGTGGCAGTCTTTTAAAATGTATTATCTGGTCTGTTAATTCTCAAATTGCTGGGCCAGTTTCCTTGGAAAGGTGCTAGTTTCCATGAGAGCAGTTGGAATATGACATGAAGAAATAAGTAAGATGTCTTCAGCCTATTTCATAACACTTCAACAGAAGTAAAATATACAGATGGTATTGTTTTCACTAATGATGTATGCAACTAAGACACCAAAACCCCAACTGAGGAATACAGTTTAATTTATCGTCAAGCAACTTCCTGAAATGGAACCTAAAAGAATTGTTTTCTTTATGATCTAGTTTTCCATAATTCCTTCCTATGTTTCTATCACTGGGGATTTCCTTAGGGCAGCTTTCTTTTTACAGCTTAAGAGAGGAAATACCGTAAGTTTGGAAATAGAAAAGATTATATTTTGAATCCTTAAACAGTTTCATCTTTCAGCACTAAACTTTGATTTTTGCTGTGAGACTATTGAAGAATGAAAGGAGTAGGGTTGTTTAGGAGTCTCTAGGTGTTTTCTAGGACAAAATGTTGCCAGAGAAAGTTTAGATTCAGGATTGGGAAAAGTTTCTCAACAAAGTATATTAAACAACTAGACACATACAGGAAGTGCAAGAACATTTACCTTGACAAGGTACTCAGAAATATAATGAAATTAACAGTCTTACACTTAAAAGAGGAAAGACAAAATAAACTGAATACAGTATTGCTTCTTAGAGCCACTTTCTAGGACTGTTGTTCACAGAATATTAGAATTAAGCTGAACTTTGCTACAGCTTGAAATAATGGGGAAAAAGAAGAAAAGAAAGGGAAGCAAGGAAGAAAACACTAAATCAAATCCTGCTGTAAAAAACTGTGACTTAGACTCCCTATACAAATACTGGGATCTTGCTAGCCCAAGCAATCAAATATGCTCCAAACCATGTAAGAAAGACACCGGGAGACCCGTGTGCAGTAAGAAGGAATTGCAAGACCAGCCCGGTCAACTCTACAGTTTTCAGACACAGGCATAAGCAGATTCTTTGCTGTAATTTATGAGGAAGGAAGAAGCTTCCTCTGTAAATAAAATGAAAATGTGTTCTGTCTCTTTAATTTACAACTAAAAACCCAGTTTATTTTTACAGTACCTGAATCATCAGTACCCAGTACCTCAGAGGGAACATTTTTGTTAGTATCGCTTTCAGCTGCAGCCATGTTTTTTTGTGGGTGTTTATGTTTTGGGTTTTTTTTCAAATGTTACTGAAACAAGAAGTATAGCACAACACATTTATACAACCACTGAGATTTTCAAATCAAACATGAGGTTAAGCTTCCCTTATTTTTAAATCATCTTTCATGCAGAAAAACGTCTTGCATTTTAGGCTGCTTTGGAACTATGCAGTAGCAGTATTGTGAGGGTACAACAGTCATTACATTATGAAATCTTTAATATGTGAGAATTATAGCTGTGCTTCATAACAAAATGCAGCAGCACCAGTAAGTCACCCCTGCAAGGAATCGCAGAGCCCTGTAATAAGAAAGTCATATTGTGCAGAGTGTGTTTTCCATCTTACTGTCTGTATTCCTTCCTCTGATCACTAATGGAAACCACCAATAGTATTATATATTTATATAATAAATACTTTAAATAATATTTGCAGTATTTCTATTTAACGCATAAGCAAATAGTGCCATACATGAATGCTATATTAAACAGTTTAATAGTGTTAAACAGTATTATGGTATGAAGCGCTGTATTAGCTACCTGAATGCTGTAGGATTACAAGGAAATCTTTTTACAGAAAGTTATTTTCTTGAAATTACATTATCTAGTTGCATGTTTTCCATACTTTAAGTTTCACCAAGGAGTAAACAGCTACATTAATGGGCTCAATAAAAGATACTTTTACTGCCTATGTTACATAGGAGTATTATAATGGCACATTTCATCTTCCAGATCTAAAAAGATGATAGCTATTAACAATTACAGCATTTGTCCTTCGTAGAACATGTAGTTAGATTAAAATAACAGTTTAAAAGGCCTTGGAGAGTTTTTCTAGTAAAACTTGCCTGTGGGTTATATATCTTTCATACTCTTGCTTCATCACCAGGACCATTTTTTTTTTGAGAAGTCTTACTTTTATACAATAACATATGCAATATGGAAAAAGAGTAAGATACAAAACAGCACTATTGACATTGTTTTATCTTGAGTTATATCAGCAAAAATTACCAACATCAGCAGGACCCTGCAGTGGGAAACATTATCCAACCATGACAGGAGAGTTCAGCTTCCCTTTCTACTTAATGATAAAGATGATGGAGCTGAAGAAGGACCTTGTCTTGAAGACACCTCTGCCTACTGCCAGTTCAGGACATTGTTGTTCCACAAGAAGATCAAGCAGTGTGGTGAAACATGAAGTAAAAATAACAAAATATGCACAGGCAGCATTTTAAAAGCTGTGTAGGTCTCCAACCTGCACTTCAGCTGAGAGATTCGTTCAGATGGAGGGGAAGAAGGCCACAGGGAATTTTAGATCTCTGAATACAGACCAGATAGAGAGTCCACTGCCAGTACTGAATTCAACATGCCATATCATAATTAACTCTGATATCTACATGGATGTCTTTTTTTTTTAGAACTTCCCAATAAGCTTTACCTTTCTCCCTCCTAGTCAGCCACGAAAGCCCAGAGTATAGTGAGCTTTCAGCTCAAGGAAGCACTAAATCATATTAAAATTAAGCATGTGATTCTGTTTTCCTAAGTTAGGGCTTGTAAGATTATTTAGCCACTGCTGGACACTTAAGGCAGGACATCACAAACACAAATACCACTTCAGCAAAGTCAAATCAGGATTTGTGTCAGTTTTTGACTGTCCCAAACCCACAAACCTCAATTTCTGAGTACTCTTAATATCCAGATTTGAACTTTAAAACTCTAATGTAGGGGGGCAGCCATACAAAAAAATAACTATAGGGAATCCTTTAATTGACCCAGTTCTAAAAGTACTAGAGGAAGCATAAATCACCTACTGCCCTCAGATAATTTTGCCTACAGTACTCTTCACTGATACTCTCTCAGAATTTAGCACAGAAGAAATCAAAATAACATAACCTACAGATTAACTAAACCTGGTTTAACTGCATAAGCTCCTGTTATCAGGAGGACCACAAAAATAAAAATCCAAACAGAAACTGATCTAGATTTTCCAAACATGGCTCCTAGCCTTGTGAAAAATTTGACTTGACACAAGTAATTCTGAACACATTGAAAAAACTCAAGAACCAGTCAAGCTTCACAGTTTGGGCCCCATTTTGAGACATAAGCTGCTCCAAAATACTTCTAGTGAGCATGGAAATCTTGCTTGTAACTATTGAATCTAACTAGGAACAAAACCCTTGATTCCAATTATAACTTGGTAATTAAAATAAACAGATTTAATTAGAACCAAGCAATACTACTGCAATCAAATAAATTCACAAAAATTAGCTCTGCCTTAGAAGCTATTAAATTCATTTTTTCTAAAATTCTTACTTTATATAGAGCACAAAGACTCAAAAACACATAGGCATCTAGAGGCTGAATATAAACACTGCTCTGATTTTAACATAGATATACCATCCATCTTATCTGAGGGAAGTAAAACCAGAAAAAATATCCTTGCAAAATTATGGAGACAAGTTTTTGCATACTGGGTAGCTTCCTGGGGAAACAGAGCAGATGCAAAAGTTAACTAGTTAAGTTATAGATCAAGAGGTTTAAGGAACATGAAAAATGTGGCATGGCAACTTCTTTTGTTCCTTTGTTGTTTTATTTACAGTTGTCTTACCATTATTTCAAAGCAAGTTGATCAAGAATAACACTGTTCTTCAGCATGATAGTATTACCTTTCAGAGGAAACTTCTGTAGAGAAGCTTGTGCCGTTTGCTTGGAGCCACTCTCTCCAGGCTCTCTTGAAGACCCCAAAATTGTCAGGTGTAGCTTCCACATTACAACAGATCTCCCTGCTGCCCTCAACTTCCCTGCCAGAAATAATTAAAAAACTCCAACCCTCTCAACTTCCAAAAGCTTACAGGTTCTCAACCTGGTAAATATTAGGCACAGATCTCACAGCTCTTAGAAAGAGAAGGACTAAATACCTAGGCTCAGAAGTTGGTAGCCTCCAATTCCCCATGCACTGCCCACATAGAAAAATACATACAACCTGAAGATTCCTCAAATGATACATGAAACGAATACTTGATATTTACAGCATAGTTTTCAGATCAACAAAATGTTTAGAATTTTTACTGTAATTATTGCCCTACAACAAACAGCAAATGGATTTAACTACCCGAGTTTTCAACTCCTGCTGCAGTTCTGCAGACAGTGTGATATTCTGAACTAATTAATTGCATATCAGAAAAAACTTTCCAAGGAACTGTGAACCTCATTTCAGATTGCTGCAACTCTCAGGTCATCCTCTTGGTTGTTCTTCTTCAGTCATGGAGGAGACAAAGAAGTTGGTTCTTTCTAAGTAGGACACACATTGGAGAGGGCCACACAGTGGGCAGATGTGGATATAGTAAGCACAGATGAGTTTTTTAGAGTTTTCCACATGGTGCAAGCATGGAGCTACCCATCTGAGCTCTACAGCTCACCACCCCAGGTCCCAGACCTGCATGGCCAGAGGCACCAAGTGCACAAACCACGGATTAAACGAGCCGCTTTCTCTGGTGTGTGGGGTCACTCCTGCACTGGTCTAGAATGAGGACATGACATTGTTCTGCACGAAAGCAGGCTAAGGCTTAGTTGCAGAAAAGCATGAAATCAGAGTCCGTTTACAATGAAAGACTTCCTGGCTGGTTTTGTGATATTAAATTTGAGAAGACAACCAATTCATTTGCATTAAGGACATGTAAATAGAGGGTTCACAAGTCAAGGGACTTTTCACATTGAGGTTTATTCTAATTATCACTAAAATTCATTGCAAGTATAACACAAAAAAAAGTCTAGGATTCTAGAAGATTAATCATGAACAAATGCTACAACATAAGTTGACTAAACCAAGGTCTCTGTCTTCTTGGCAGGACCTCTTCTTCATTAAAATAAGGAAATAGATTATTTGCATAGCTAGTTATTGCACAGTGACTCATTTCATAAAATCCATGTTGTTTGTACTTTCTTTAAAGTGACTGAAAGAACACAATCAAATGTATCCATAGTCATCAGTTACTGTAAGAAAGAAATCTGAATTGGGTAAACATAAAGAACAAGAGAGGTGAAAGGAGGAGAACAAGAAATTAATGGAATAAAGGGGAAAAAACAGCTTTGGATGACACAAATGACATTAGTAATAGAACACAGAGGAACAGAGGCTTTCCTATTCTTCCACTTTTTTTGAAGAATGAAAACAAAAAGTGTGCCTTAAAGGAAAACTGAAGCCTGTGGAGAAGCACGATAGGGTCACCAATAAATATGAGTCTAAAGCTGTAAGCATTTTACCCTAGAAAATGTGGAATGGTAGAATGAGCTAGAAAAAAATCTATGTATTCAAAAAAAATAAATACTATACTTTGGTAAACTTGTTCAAAAATTGACTAACACAACATTTACAGTGATTTACAACAAAGAGAATCTTATGAACAAAGGAAAAATCTCTACTCATAGTAAAAATTTTCTATTAAAGTTTTTGTCCTATTTTCTGCAGTAAAAAGCAGAATATTGTAACAACAAGATATGGGGGTGGGTTACAAAAGAACACTGGGTACAGTCAGGAAAAAAACTAGCTTTAATTCTCTCAGAAACAAAATTGTATGCAAATTCTATACAGAAGCGTACATCTGGCACACTTTATTTATGTAATTCGTTTTAGCCAAGCTGGAAATTATATTGTAACTGACCACCCCCATAGACTGCTCTTTGAATATTTGTATTTTAAGCCAATAGGTATTGTATTTTACTTGGTAAAGTATAAAATGTGCTATTTGAAAACTGTCCTTTTGCATGCAAAAATGAAATCTATTAAAAGGAAACAGAAGATAGCTCAGAATCTGTAACCCTTACACACACATGGTATGGAAATATGAGGTTAGAGAGAGCAGGTAGGAAGCATCCTGCATTCACAGGGCACCTTCCATTGATGATGGCACACTTTGTATCTTCCTGCTTTGAAAAAATAAGAACACATCCTACCTATAATGCATTAACAGACAACATCACACAAATTGGTATTTCAAAAACACCTGTGTACTTCAGCTGAGGTGTAGTAAGTTTTTATGGTAGAAAAATGTCCTCATGACTATGACCATCTCAAGAAAACAGAAATTTTTTTTCTTAACAAGCCAGGGTATTAGCTGATCATTTCAGAAGAGCTGTCAATGATACCTGCTTATCATTCATTCTCTTGCCGCATAACACACCAGTCAAACATACATTTTGGCAAGACAGTCACAAGTAAGGCAGGACTTCTAGTTAACTAATAGTCTTTGTTAATTTACAGAGTGTTACTGGTTAGACAGGACAGATTCTCCAAATCACATAAATAACTGAGTAACAGAAACATAATATTTTGTGCAAAAGCAAAGTCAGCGTTTTTACATTAGACAGACACTGAACCCAGTTTTATGGAAACGCAGTGTAGAGGAGGATGTTTGCAGATGAAGTCATTGATGAACACATTTGCCCTGGGACCACATTCTAGAATGGCTGCTCCAGAAAGAAATTCTAACCTATCATTCACAATTCCAATGTTCTTCACAGGCCAAAAAAAGAAAAAGAGAAAAAAAAAACAACAGTACTCTTTTAACTGTTTTCAGCTTCTTCCAATACTTTTTAGAACTGAAGCATCTAAGGAAGTAGAGTTGGAGATATTTTAAAAATAACCAATCAATCCAAAGCCTGGCAGAAAGGAAAACAGTACAGATCTGTTCAGATAAAAGCCTAAATGGTGAACTATTACTTAGCTCTAATTCCCAGCGGCAGCATTCTACAAACACACTGTATATCTGTCTTGGCAAAATGAGAGGTGCTTGGTAGACCAGAGACTACATGAAACTTTGCATGGCTAAGAATAGCTTCAGTGGTTGAAATGAAAGAAAATATTTGCTGTTGTGGGCAATACTTGTTTTCTTTTTTTTTTCAAAATATACAAAAAAGCTACACAAAAAATAGTTTTAAGTACAGTAACACATGCATTGCATTCTTCCTTTAATACGAAAAAGCTCTTTTTTCTGTTGATAAGTTTCTGTTTATAACATGCAGGTTAAAATAAGTACTTCAGTATTCAATTACTATCTAAATTTTCACTTCGGCCTTCAACTTAATGAAATGTTTAATGAAGACATCACTTACAGTGTTAAAGGATCAGCATAAAAACATTTCCTTACCTTTTTTTAAAGTGGGTTGTGGTATCCTCTACTTTCACACAGTGTTGCACTCTCTCTGAAATGGGGATTTTTCTTTAATGTAAGTGATCAGAAATCAGGATACACTGCTAGGGACCAGTGGTTAACATTCTTCTCCTAGACTGCCTAGGCATAAGGGGAAAAGAAAGAATTTTAGTTCACCTTTTCTAGGCTAGCCAAGGAGCATTTTTTTTGTTTCCCCTCTTTTGAGGGGTGCTTATAAGTTGAGCAATTCCTGTCTGCCACACCTCTTGTAAATGGTCTGAGACGTTTGCAGTTTAAAAAAAAAAAAGAAAGGAAAAAAAAAAGTTATTGCAACCCGAGAAATTTTCATTAGCTTCAGATTTCCCTCTGAGACTTTCATACAAAATGGTCTTTCTTTACTCCTTCTAACTAGTGAAATAGCAACACTTTCTTATTTTTCCTTCCAAACAGTCACATCCTGCAGTTTTAAATCAATTATATCTCAAGAAAAATGTCACTGTTTTTACTGTAGTTTTTGCTGGAATAAAAATGCAGTATTTGACTCTAGTTTCTCAAGAGGAAAAACTACTAACTTCCAAAATTTAAAATGAGAGCTTATCATAACTTTGATTTTCCTTCTACTAGAGTACATAAAAATGGGGTTTAATTATTTTTATGTCAAAGAGCATGAAATGCCTTTTTTAATTAAAAAAATTATCTTATTACCAAAAACTCAAACTATAGTAATCAATTTGAATACACTGCAAAATAGAAAAAATTTAAGCAGCTGGAAACAACTTGTAAAATTGTACAGAGCAACTGAGCTACTTTTTTAGCATGTTTTCCTTCTGGTTTCACTAGTTTTTAGTTTTACACTGAAAAATCTGAAACTAATTTTGCAATTTTGAACAAAAGCATGATGCAAAAGTTGCCTCAGAAGTTTTTGACCCTTATTAGGGATTGTCATGCTTCATTTTATATGTAACTAAAGGTAAGTATCAGGCAGGGATTTTGTAGCAACTATCCTATTTCCACACTCTTAACAGTAGTATTTCCTGTATTTGTTTATCCTTATATCCTCAGGCAGCTACAAATAAGGGTATTTTGTCAGAACAATGTAATTAGGGTATCGGCTAAATCAAGCTCTATTTGACAAGACAAGGATAAATGCATTGGCAATCAAACAGAACAGCTTGCAGGCATTAAATTGTGGGGGTTTTAGCCCCAATATTCAACTACTGCTGAAGTTCATGGGCTAAGTGTTGGTGGGCACTCTCAGGCTGCCAGGACAGATTACCTGGATCCATGCTGATCCTAGCAAAGGCATCTGGAATAAGGCAAAGTTCATTTATGCTGAGAAATGAGAAATTAGCACTCAGTTGACTCTGCACCACTCATAACATTCAGGATGTCTTCCAAAGTGTGAATGAGATCTCAAAAAGCAATATGAAAACATCCTGAGCTTGTCAGGCCAAATTAAAAAAAAGAAAAAAGAAAGGTACTTCTAATGCATATGACAAACTGCGAAGTTTTTTTACTAACAAGTCATAGTACACTTTGATCCCACGGTTTCGTTTTTAAATTAAAACCAAAACCAAAAGAACCCTCATGCACTTCTTTGGGGGCCACTAAAGCATTCATTTCTCTGTACCAGACACTGAGATGGTTCTGAGTTGCACATCGTACAATTCTGTTACTTTGCATTATCCTCTCTGACAATTCCAGCGCAATCTCTCTGACAGCCCTTACCCTGCAGACGTTGTGCTGTTACCTAGCAGAGTAGAGAACACCTCTCAGTGGGACTGTCTGCTAATTTCACATTTCCCTGCCCTTCCTGCACCTGACGGACTTATGCTAATGGTTGTGGCACAGCAGACAGTGGGAGTTCAGTGTACCTGCAATAAAGAGCCTGCTGTAACTGAGACTTCAGGTCTATCACCTTGAGTGAATCCCTAGGGGAGCAGTAAATCTACTAGTGGCTGCCATTATGGAGTGTCAATTTTCATTCTGGTGGTTAAGGTTTTGAAGCATGCAAGCAATGGACCAACCTCTGAATTAGTTCATTGTTCTTGAAAATCAGAATCTAAAGGACTTTGAACTCCTAGGTATAATACAGATGTCCGTTGTTCAAGGTGCAAGAAAAAGAAAGCACAGTCAGTGTTGAAGACTAAGCTCAAGAAGCACACAAGGAGATGCTTTGGCAGTAATAAACAGAAAAGGTCTTCCTTCTATTTAATAACACTTTTTTTTCTTAGGTGAAGAAGGGGAGACAGGTGGATAGGGAAACATTTCAATGAAAAGGAAATTCCTGCAGACAGGCCAGCATGGAAGATTTGGACCTTCAAAGATTACTTCAGGAAACTATTCTATATTGTCCCTTTCCAATGCAGCCATAAAATTCAATGCAGCCCTAAATTTCAATGCAGAGTTAGAAATATATATTTCCAGCATAGAAAGCTAAGCTGACGCATACTCTGCATACACACAGGGAAAATTACTGTATTCCACAGTAATAAGTAGCAGACAGAAGCAATGATACCAGGCCCCAGAGCCCATGAAAATCTGACCAGAATGGAAATCAGGAAATAAAAAGTTGCTTTAGTTTCTCAAGATTTTGTTGGAGGACACAGAGCTCTCTATTCTGCATTTTACCTTTTCAGAATCTACGCTTTACCTCAAGACATAATAATAGTACAAAACTTTAGAAAAGAAAAAGGCCATTATAAAAGCAGGCCCCTGAAAATGCCTACCCTAATGCTAGAGTTACAAGTGGTAAACTGATCAACTGGTCTATTTTCAGCATTTCAGCTGTTTCAGAACAACAATAGTTGTTCTTGTACGTAGTCCACGTGGTTGTTATTTCACCACGCAACGCAAGACTACTAGGCAATTAAGTATGGCAAACCATCAAATATTTGTCCACTAAAGGACCCTGCTATTTCTTTTCTCCCTGTCTATTAAGTCCCTTTTTTTCTAAGAGCATGTTTCAACTTCTCAGGATAGCTGAGTAACACTCCAAATGGAAAATATTATGTTCGGTATCCCACAGGTAAATATAACCAACATTACTCACAGAATAATGTCATATGCAAAGAAAACTTCTTATTTAAAGAAAAAAAATAAAATTCTCATCAGACAGGGAAAGCCAGTATCAACAACTCCTGAAAGAAGCAATAGTGAGAAATATCTTTCAGTTAAAATACTGAAAGCTGTGACTCAGTGTTTTGTATCATTAACAAGAAGATACTCCCTCTATAAATTGCATGGTTTCTTTAGAACCTGGTAGATCATTCTGCACTAGAAACAGTGTTAGCACATTTAAAAAACGTGATCCTCAAATTAATTTTAATAGCGCCTCTAATTTAAAGTATTTGGTACACATATATGGAATAGCAATAAAAAAGACTTTTTTTTTTTCCAGACTACTTACTGATAAAAACTTGCAATGAGTTGTTAGCTATGAAAAGTAGCACAACTCAGAAAAGCACTTTTGGCATTGTCAGTCTTGAAAATGCATTCGTACTAAGACACAAGTTGTGTTACTAACAATTTATAGTACATTTTGATACCAAGGTTTAGTTTTTAACCAAAACCAAAAGAATGCTCATGTACTTCTTTAGCGGCCACTAAAACATTCATTCTCTGTACCAGACACTGAGATGGTTCTGTGTTGCACATTGTACAATTCCATTACTTTGCATTATCCTCTCTGACAATGGATCACATAGTGTCCACAGTGGCTTGAAGCTAAGAAAATAAACAATCTCCAGAGACCATATTAGATCATATCAGCATTTTATCATGTCGCCAAACTTGAGTTTGACTCTCCAGCCCCCACAGGGAGCACAATCCGCAAACACGCACGTGTGTATAAGTGCACACACGTGTGTGCGTGCGCATACACACAGAGCCATGGAATGGCAGGTTAAGTTTATCTAACACTACTTATTTCCCAAAGTTAGTCATTTGGACTGTTCAAGGGGAATGAATCCCCTCTCTGCAATTACCAGGACTCATTAAGATAAAAAGAATATGCCAGCAGACATGATCTGACCTGCCCTTTCCTAGGTTTCTGCAAGTTACAGTTTTAAACAAAATGTGTAGGAAAAGTATGGGACAGAATTATACTTCAAAAGGGGTTACCACCATACTAGTAAGTGCACCTCTCCTATCTATCCAAATATAGTGAGCAAATCATGTTCTTGCTCCATATGCAGAAAGTAATACCCAAACATGGTGGGTAAAGTGTGTTCTCAGTCCTCAGCCAAAACTAAATCCTTTATATGCTTTCCTGAGAGATAAATTTAAGAAGCTAAACATTCAGAACTAGTAAATAAAAGAACTACTGTCCTGGTTTCAGCTGGCATAGAGTTAAGTGTCTTCCTAGTAGCTGGTACAGTGCTGTGTTTTGAGTTCAGTATGA
>JANZLQ010000056.1:16593530-16641409 GCA_026212715.1 Elanus axillaris
CCAACAAGGTATTCCATACCATGGGACGTCACATTCAGGAAATAACTGGGTGGTGGGGGAGTTGGGATCGCCGCTCGTGGACTAACTGGGTGTCAATCGGCGGGTGGTGAGCAATTACTCTGTGCACCATTTGTACATTCCAACCCTTTTACTATTACTCTTGTCATTTTATTAGTGTCATTATTATCATTATTACTTTCTTCTTTTCTGTTCTATTAAACCGTTATTATCTCAACCCACCAGTTTTACTTCTTTTCCCAATTTTCTCCCCCATCCCACTGGGTGGGGGGGAGTGAGTGGCTGCGTGGTGCTTAGTTGCTGGCTGGGGTTAAATCACGACAACTACAAATAACAGAAAATGTAAATATCACTGTTAATAAATAATGTTTCACAAAGGAGTGAATGAATCCTGGGATAAGAAAAGCTTTGGTAACTTAGCTCATCTATTATCATTGACATGTATTGTGTCCTGGAACTCTAGGATATGACAAAAAGTCATTTCATTCATACACCTCTTTGGTGCTTGAGGGAAAAAAAAGCAATAAAAATTTTCAGCTCGGTTTTCAATAGTGGTAGTGGTAGGAGTGAAGACTTCTCCCAGAATTCTTTACACTGTTATTTTCAGCCATGCCTTGCAAGGAATCCTCTTCTGAGGTGCAAACCCAAGTAAGAAAATTAGGACCAAAAAAAGACCAAAAACCCCGAAAAAGATCTGAGCTGACCATCAGCAGTATTCCACAAGCCCGTACGTCTGAATGATACCTGCAAGGGGAAGTAATAAGCTAGAAAGATGGAAACAGTGTAAAGAAAATCTCACCAAGCTCTTTCCAATGATACCCTGTGCCAGGACAAGGAGCCATGGGTGCAAACTGAAACACGGGTGTTTCTGTCTGAACATCAGGAAGCACTTTTTTTACTGTGAGAGTGACCAAGCACTGGCACAGGTTGCCCAGTGAGGTTGTGGATTCTCCATCCTTGGAGATACTCAAAACCCAACTGGACAGAGTCCTGAACAAACAGCTCTAGTTGGCCCTGCTTGAGCAGGGGGGTTGGACTAGATGACTTCCAGCGGTGTCTCCCAACCTCAGCCAGGCGTGATTCTGGGAAAACGGAAGAGAAGAAACCAGGAAAGCAATTTCCGTATGTAGGAAACAAAAATAGGAAAACTTTCATATTTTTTTAAAAAGTACAACCCCATTTATCACAAGCCAAATAATGACATGAGTAAATAGGATAATATTGGATTAACCTTGTCAGACCTGCAGAACAATTTTTGTTGACATTGTGATTTTCCTGGGTCAGGCGTACACCATTAAAAAGTCATCTCTCCAGTCAAGGTTGGATAGATAAAATTCAAATGCATGCAAAAGACTGAGTAAGAGGAAGCTTTGATCTCCCAAACCAAAAGGCAGGAATAGTCTTCTCAGAAAAGCCTGCCAGGTCTTCATATGAAAAATGTAGATTTTGCAGGGCCAACCACCCCCTTCATGCACACACGCACACACACTTCAGCTCTGTGCCCTGCTCACCTCTGCAGGCCCTCACTTCTCTCCAGCACAGCTAGGGGCAGTGAAGGTTAATTACATTTGCAAAGGTGAGCAGCAAAGCTGCATCAAAAGACACTGGGGGACATACGGATGGGCAAATGAGACTGACCTGCAGAATATTACTGTTGATGAGGTATGGAGAAGGGAAAACTCACCTGGGCTTAGGGAAGCTTGATGGCATTGCAGTAGGAAAATGGGTCCACTTTTGCAATGCACTAACACACTGCAGCGCTGTAGCGTGCCATAGCCAGAGGATGCTGTAGTTTTACCTTTAACTGATGCTGAACAACAACTAAATAAAGATAAAACTTCACTTTTTCCTGTGTTGTAGGGTGTTAGAGAGCACTTCTCTATCAGACTATCCGATCCAGCTCTCCAATCATGCTTGGCTAACCTCAACCTGCCCTAGCCACAGGGAGCTTGCTCAAGTGTGAATCAAAGTACACTTCATTGCAGCGTTTAGTTCTACTTACACTGGCAGAATTTAAGTGTGGCAAGGTATAAATGAGAACCCAACCTCTCCCTGGGCTTAGGCTTCTCTTCTGCACAGTTTATACGTAACAGTGCCTTCAGAAGAGGTAAGGGGTTTTTTTTTCTTTTAAAACAATATATCATGTCCTATCTCAAGCACCACAAACATCTTCAATTAGAAATGCTTCTAATACAGTCTGAAAGAGGAAAATGTGAAATATTACCATTTCTTCATGTCACTGCCAAGATCTACATTTTTGCTTCTCTGTTTACTGTGCCAATTATAATCTCTAATGCCCAGAAAAAAATATGCTATTGTTTCCCTGGCAGTACCTTACATGATAAGGCAGGTTGCAAGATTCTTTTATGATGGTAAAAATCCTCAAGTTATTTTCTGTCCATTTAAGGTTAAAAAAAAACCACTGTTCTATGGTTACAAGTGTCATTCCTGACTATTTACCCACCCTATTTCCAAACACAGCTAGAAAAATTATTTGCAATATTATGTGACCAGCTTCCATTCCCTTTATTTGATCTAAATTGAATTCTGACTTAAATGACACTGTAAAGTTGCTCGTGGAGTAGGATCCTGCTCTACAAGAGTAAAAGTAAAAAACTGTCAAAAGAACTTGATTGAAAAAGAAAAAAGGAACAGAAAAGCCTGAGAAATTCCTTCTTGAGGAATGTCATATCACTAAGTGCACAGACAGCACAAGCCTCATGGAATAATGATGCCTAACCCTAGTGTATATCCAAGAATAGTGGGGAAAGGGAGTTTCTTGTAACTATCTCCTTAGTCTATGAAGAAATCACTAACAATTTGCTTCAGGCACTTGCTTATGCAGAAATAAATTTACCCACTGCTGCAGAAACTGTCTGAAGAAAGGCACTATATAAACATAAATCATAAATGAACCAAGCGACCTCATCCTTGGGTAACTAGAGAAGCATAAAAACAAGATACTGTATAGGTAGAAAGTCTTCTAGTCAGCAGTGCCACGCACCAGCAGGCAGCAAACACAAAAGCATCCATCCTGATGCCATAGCAGATTCCTTTTGACAGGCTTCATGTTTTTATCTCAGCCACCACAGGTCATTAGTGGCAAACAGCAGAAGCTTCTGAGGACAAATGAGTGCACAGTTCAATAATTAAGAGGGGATCCCTGTCTCATCTCTTGGTTTCACCCATGGCTTGCCTGAAGTGAAGCATTTGACAGAAGTAAAATACATTTTGCTACTTTTAAGAACCCAAAAATAGTCATTGGCCTAAGCTGGTAAATGATGCGAAGCTATTAACACAGACCACCATGGTCCAAGATGGGGACCAAATGTGCAAACAGACACTCCGCTTAAGTAACCAGCCAGCTCCTCCAGCCTCACAGGGTGACGTGAACTGCCGCCACATGCAATGCAGCAGGAGCAGTCCAGCTTTTGGGGGCTCTGTCCTTGCTTTTCAGCCCTGCTCCCTCACCTTTCAGTGCCTACAGCTGCAGCTGCTCCAGCCCAGCTCACTCCCTGGCCCATTCCCACGGTGGTAGCATGGAAGACACAGGAGGCAAAGGCTGCCAGGAAAAGACAGGAGAGAGGGCACCTGCTGGCACAAAGCCAGACAAGGAAAATGCCTCTTGCACAGGGGTAAAGCTGCTGCTACGTGGAGTAAGAAGTGATCGTAGGTCCAAAGTACCCAGATACAGGTCGGTAAGTTCAAGGTTGTGCTGTTAAACAGACATTTTTGCAGTCCCTAGTACAAAAAATTCATTTATTCCAAACTGTCCTGATAATTACAGGTTTCTTAATGGCATTATGAGGACAGCAGTTCTTTAAAGGGAATGTAAATGAGACAGGATGGTGACTTTGCAAGACCTTCCAATGAGGTTGTTCAACACCCAAGCATCACCATTGAGGGAAAACAAACAAAGGCAATGACTTCTGTGAAAGGGGAAAAAAAAAAAGAAAGAAAGAAAAGAGGTTTGTCTGGCTCCTCTGGCAGAGCAGAAGAGATGCTGTCTCTGGTAAAATTAATCAAATGAGCCAATGCTTTGCTGGACGATTCTTTGGGGCCAGCAGCTCTGTGATTGACAGGCTGTTTTTTTTTCTTCTCTGTCGAGAGAAGTGACAGAGGGAGCACTTCACTGGCAGTCTTCGTCCTGCTAACACTGGGAGAAAACTCCGCTGAGCCATGCCGGCTGCATGCAATGATCTTAGCTGACAACTGGTCTAAGCTGCCTTTGCTGTACATGTAAGAACTTGTCTTCCAACTAGCTATACAAGCAACTTAGACATTGTATTTTTCCAGCTTGTTCCAGACAGTTTTTCAGCCTGTTCTAATATGACAATTTAACCTTGGAACTGTGGTCAATAGTTACTGGCAGCCCAGTATCTTCATCCCAACAGGTGTTTTTTCTTGCTGTCACATTGCGATTTACATCTACCTCTCTCATACTGATGTATATTGTTGCTTCAGTGGTAGCAAATGGCACAGAAAGGTTTGTGCTTTTCCCCTCTCTTGTGCTTCTGTTAACTGAAAATTTAGAAGTAGGATTGCACAGAGACTTGGCACTCTTTGCCTGCAAGAAATCTATATGCAAAAAGCTACTTTGTCCAAACTCAATTAATATTACTTAGTGATAATCAATAGTTCCATACCTGAAGAGTCTGTAACCTTCTAATTTTTCTCTCACATGTAAAAAGAGAGAAGGCATAAAATGGAGTGGTGAGGGACAATAGTTTCCCTAACTGCTTCTGGTTACCCTAAGGATATAAAATACGAGATGTGCAAACTTCAATAGATAGGAAAGGGTGACGGAAGGAAATAATTTGCTGTACAAAGATTTGACAGTCTTCTATCCAGTACAAGGATATATTGTTTCTTGCTTAGGACTTTCAATGTTTGTTGTGTTTATTTAATAAAGCGCCACATGCAGTGCAAGACAGAAATTGCATGGGTGTTTATGAAAAAACAGTTCTGTAAAACTACAATAAAATCAAAAGGCTCAAAGGATGTAAGAAAAATCACTTAAAAGGACTTGAGAGTATTAATTGTATTAAAGCTCTTATTTTTGCATATCATGACTCTCTAGCTTACCCTCCTCTTGAAATGACCGACACCGAGTACCACGGAACAATTTCTCTTTCAATTCCATGACACTTCCATGAACAAAATACAGAACTTTTCCAGAAAGCACATTAATATATGTCCATTTCACAGGCAGAACTACCCCTCACCAGCAGCAAAGTTCCCGAGCCTTTTACCAGCCGTGATAAGTAATACCAAATGTAAAATATATATATATATATATGTATATGTGCGTAAATATATATATCTACACACCTACTCAGGCATACACACATAATCAGTCTTCAAGTTTTTTTACAACACATTAAAGAAACCTTCAAAATTCAAAGAATTTTTACTTGCCTTTCACAACTTGATCTAATGTGAAAATAAATACAAGTCCTCGGCACTAACCAGCAGAACTAAAAAAACGTTAATAGGGCAAGAGACCCTTTACACAGCTTAAAACGAATTAATATCTATTTAAATATTAAATCATGACCTAAAAGAAATAACAGCTCAGTTAGAAATTCTGTCTTCCCCCCCCCCCCCTTCATCTAAGTAGGGGCCATATCTTGGAACATACTTGGAAAATGCCAATTTGTCATTTATGGTTTTGTTGAATTAAACAACAGAACAAACAAAAAAATAATTTTAAAAGCTTCTTCTCCCTCCTCGCTAAACTGTAAGGCCTTCCTTCTAGGTCTTTTTTCATCTGAAGGAAACACATGCTGAATTTTATATAGTTATTGAAAAAGTCATCCTTTGATAATTGCAGTGGGCTACAACTCCAGTTCCTAGAAAAGATGAATGTGCGCTGCTTATTATTCAGTGTCATGCCTTTTCTTCACTTAAATAGCTGTCTCGCAGCAAAGTGAAGCAATAGATGAGTATCTTTACTGTGTTTATTTTTCAAATTGGAAAATGCATCTTTTGCAGAAGCTATTCTTACAAAAAGAAATATATATTAGATGTAAAAGCCCTTTTAAAAAGCAACTAGTTGTAAAAATATTTATTCTTTATTTTAATATGAACTTATTAATAGAATCTCTATCATAGCATTTAATGGATTCATATTGGATGATTTTTCTAATCATAAATTATCAGAAAAAATCCTCTGGATGAAGGTTGTTGTGAACATCATACATTCTATCAAGTCAGTGACATTTTAAAGCAGTTCAGATATTCCTTTTCAGGTATGGCTGGTTGTGCAACCCATCACCATCTGCAGTGTGACAGACAGAAAATATATGTAGAGTGAAAGAAATGTAGCTGTGAAAGTACAGCATAGCAACAGCAGTACATATTTGTCTTTGCTTTTTGCATTTTGGTACACTGAGAAAGTTTTCACCCTGGCAGATATTTTCACTCACCTGAAAACCTTCACATTTTCTCTCTCTACATAAAAAGAGTATGGATTAGGAAGTCTTTCTATGTTATTTTTTAATTTCCTAGGCTATGATTGCTCTAATTATATAGTCTGCATGTTCTTCTGGATAAGAACAAAGTCTTTTTGCAAGTTTGAGAAGCATCTGACATGGTTTTGGAACTGCTGCTATCCCAGCAATAAGAAGTTCTGACAATCCTACTGATCAGCGCTATATTTCTCATACTTTTCCACAACAACCTTAAGAGGCCAGTGAGACAGTAGAAAGTAAATACGTCAACTGTCAGTCGCAGAGACACTTAAATCCACTCACTTTCTCTCAGTGAGAAAGTGCCCAGAGCAGGAAAACAGGCAGAAATGTGAAAGAAAACCCATTCAAGTAGCACACCCCAAAGGGAAATGAAAGGAGACGGGAACAAAGACTGTTGTGATATTTCCGTGGACACTTCTGCCCCACCTGGCACTTCCAGCAACACAGCAAACCAAGACCGCTGCTTCTCTGGAGGAGCAGGTTCTCCTGGTTGAGCTCGGAGACCTCAGTAAAACCCAGCATCAGCTCAGCCACAGGCTCCACTGTCACAAAGCCAGGTCACACCTTGTGGAGTGTGACGTGCAACACAAAGCAGGATGCTTTTTGAACAACTGGGCCCTCATTTGGTTGTTGTATCAGGATGCTCTTCCTGTAATTAAATTGTTATTGAAGGGCAAAAGCTTCTTCACTGCCAAGGAAGTATACCGAGTGTAGACTGATTTTTAGTTGTGTCCTTTTAAACCCAGAGATCCCAACTCTCTCTCATAAGGCTGTCAGTGCACTGATCTAGTATTTGGTTGTATCTTGGTTTTCCCCCTTTTCTGAGAGCAATGCAGGGATTATTCCCTGCTATCTTTTCTCTAGGTAAGTATAGCAAAATGAAAGTGATATGGGGCACCATAAAGGACCCAATTATAAAGCATTTCTCCAGATGTTTAGAAACAGTTCGACAGTTTGGTATTTGTGATACTGGTATGTTGTCACATGAAAAAATAAAAATCGTTGCAATTACTTCCTGCACTATTTCACTTAAGTATTTGAGTATATTGCCCAATGGTAAAAAATCATTTCTTGGTGGTGTTGGAATGATCTAATGCTCACTATGCTACTAGGAATTAAGAAATCCAGCTGATGTAAGTAGTTAGATTTGAGGGAACTCCATAGGAAATAAAATGATAGAGTTGTTCAAACGAATGAGCAGGGAGGAAAAACTAAAGAGACCTGAATGCCAGCTACAGAAGCTGCATGTATATACAACAGCAACAGGAAACACAGGGGGTCTGCTACAGAAACAAAAGCAGGTGAGCAAATAGAGTACCAGTGCTGATACCCCACTGCAAGCAGATGAATCATCTGGCTACAACTGGGAATGTTCTTTTCAACATCTGTTTTGAAATAAAATGGCTAAGAAGCTTTCACAAGACTTTTGTATTCTCTATTTCAGTTTCCAAGAAGGACCAAAATACTACCAGAAATTTTGGTCCCAGAATATTGCTGCCAGGATCTCAGAATAGAATTCCCCAAAATCTTACATGAAAGCATAGAGTGAGTGTTTCCAGCTTGTTCCATCTTCGTTTTAGGTTCAATGAGCCTAAATAACCAGCCTAGCATGCATGCCTGAGGCAAATGCAACTTCAAATCTTTGGTAAGTCCATCTGCCCTTGATATTAAAAAAAATTATTCCCTACACTGAAAAGAATGAATGTTGGAAAATACTCAAAATGTCATTAAGCGACAGATTAAGAGGGAGAAAAGTTCATTTGTTTTAAACAAAAAAAAAAAACATCTGAGAACTCCTAAGTTTCAATAGCAACACAGATAGTTTAAAGAAAATATATGCTGACAAATGAAAAAAATATGGTCTTCCCTGTCAGTGTTGCTGTTTTCCACTTAGAAGTAAAAGCCTAAGAACTTGTCCACAGCTCACTGTACACTAAACCAGATGATAGTTTGACATAACAGGAAAAAAACCCAGTCAAATTCTTAGTTTAATTAAGAAGCTCTGTATATTCCTATTGGCAAATGCTATGGCCTATGTCATACTAAAAAAAGGTTATAGAATTATATACCTCCAGCCTAATTTACTACATTAATTTTCTTTGGAGTCATATTGCATCACATTAAATTGTGTTGCATGGTGTAAAATTGCAGTAACATTTCCTTGGTTTGGTTCGAATGGAACCAGTGGACTTGCTCTGTGGTAGTCATGGGCAGGAAAGTCACACTTTGCTTGCTTGGTCTAACCAAAGTCATCACCCAAGATGACAGTACTAATCTTTATTTTTTACCATTCTTCCCTGGCATAATTTTTTCCCCATATTATCATGGGCTTGCTGTTCAGTCAGTGATGCCAATATTTGTGATTAGTGGGCATAAAAATTACAGATCTAGAAGGCTGAAAGTCTGTCTTGTCTTCCCCCCCCCCCCCCAGATGGACAGGACATAAGTGGCAGCAGGATCTGCCCTGCACTTAAGACATCTGGGACTTCTCTGCTTATTATAGCAATTAATTTCACAGTTCTTCTGTAACCTTCCTTCCTTTGGGACACTCTTGTGAGGAGTGCTGACTCCACACTGTAAAGCAATGATATGCCAACACTTGTCTTCCAAGATCTGAACAAAACCAACAAATCACGTCACAGTGGCTGAATATATTATTGTATCAAAAGCACTGGGATACAACTCTTCCAGGAAAGTGCCAGTGTATTCCCTGTAGAGTTATTAGACTTTTCTCTTGCACTTTAATAAGTAATCTTCTAGAAAATAAGCAATTGGAGAGGGTGCCAGACTCTCTTAAATTTAACAGGTCTTAAGAGTACCTTGCACTTAATACATTATAATGTATTACATTATTATTATTACATATGTTTAATACATTTCTATAGCACTCTGTTTCATGCTATTAAATTAATGGATTTTTTCCTAAAAAGGAGGATATTTCACTGAATTACATTTTGATCAGGATAACAAGAGATTTCTGAGTTATGTTACAAAGGCTAAACTTTCTTGCCAGGTTTCCACTTCTACCTGCAAGAAAGATTCTCTGCTGATTTTATGAGTGAATTTTCTTCCTACAGAGGGAGGTCAAGCATTTCATTTTAGTCAAAGCCAATCAGCACTAAATGACCAAACTGCTCTAAATTTATCTTTAGTGCTTGATTAAGGTATTAATTTCCTCAGAGACAGCATGGTTTAAATATACCCATGAAAACAGGGATTTATTCATAGAATACAAAGGTGAAACCCAAGAAACGTACGTTAAACCTGGAGCGTGTTAAGACTTCTGATTTGAAGAAAAATGGTGAAATGGCATGAGTTCTAGGGACAGATGCATCCTCAGGTGACAAATCCCAACCTCTGCCCTGCAACACTGAGAGCTGGGATTCAATGGCTCGATCTTCAGCCTTGCTTGCTAATTATAATGGGACAAAAAAAATCCCCTCTGATATGCATAGGGTCTATACACAAGTTACAAGCCTTTAAGATTTTCCCTAATAACTCGACCAGAATCAAAAGAGAAGGGGAAGCAATGCAAAGACACATGCATCAGTGCTAACGTGCTCACAGAGTTCTGGTAGCAGCTGCGTTGAGCAAGTCCATTGCAGTAGTCCGATTTGGAGCTAATTATGTGAAAGCATATATTTATGCCTTAATAGCATGAGTGTTCAGTTTTAGCCTTTAATTGGTTAAAAAAACCTAGAAAAATCCCTCATGCTTCCTGAAAATGATATAAAAGAGAAAGCATTCAAAGTGTTCACATATGTAAGGTACACAGCTGCACCTTTTAACTGAATTAGAAGTTACTCCCTTAGGTGTCTTTAATATATAAATTGTGCCCTCCTGGTTTTATGGAATATCTTCTCTCGGCATGAAGTTATTAATGGAGACAGAACTTTGAAGTGCATTAGAAATCTTCCTTGCCCTGGGAGACTGGTCCCAAGGGATTACACCAGTCAAATGCTTTAAGGAAGCAGTCAAGTACTCTCCAAAGGTAACCTGTATCTTTCTGAAGAATTTAGCTGCAGCCAGATTATTTTAGCTTGAGTTCCTTGTGCCAGAAAAGCTTTGTCTCCTTGTCAGAATTAGCCACCTAATTTTGGAAAGTTGACCACAAAAACAAAGGGAACGTGTGAAACTGCAAAGGAGGTGTTATCACCTCTATTCAACAATAACAGCCTGTGATAGATCATTTCTTGCCAAATTGCTGTAGCTTTGCACAGAATTTTAATTTGGAAGCTGCTATTTGGATCCTATGGGCAAGAAGGATTTAGAATTGTAAATCCATGAAACTGAACAAGTCTCAACTGTCAGCAGGCTACAAGGAAACGACTTCTCTTTGCTAAGGCTAGTCTTGTTAGACATTTTTTACTGTTTTATCTTGTTAAAATACAAATTCTGGATGCCTTTTAGAGGGCCATGAAATAATTCTGAACAAGGCTAGTAATACAAGAACAACTATTTCAACTCCCAAATCTAGGTTGTTACAACATAGGTCAATAATTACCTATTTTGAGAAATATAGAATCCACTCTGGTAAGAACTACTCATTTTTCCAGATTCATTCATTCTGCATGTTTGCTTGCCTGCAGTGCTGTCCTCACAAAAAAAAAAAAAATTATTATTGAGCAGTTAACATGAGAATGACTTTTTCACTATGACCTTGGTAATAAAACACCATTCAAATATTTTGTATATTTACTACAGTCTGAAAAAGAGGAGGAGAAAAAAGGTCTGGAAGATGTAGGAAATGCACTTGAAGGCCAGAGCATAAAGCAATACTGGGAGAAAGCCCCGCTGAGACCTCTCTGCTCCAGTGTAGCCCATGCACAGTTCTACTTGCACATCATGAGAGATTTGAGAAACCAACTATGGATGTTCTCTCTGCTGACTGTCACAACCACTGTCTAGTAAATCCACGCTGAACGTGCACAAACTGTGATCTCCAGATTTGGAGAGCCTCTTGTTAGGTTTTTTGTGAAGGCAGTAGAAAAAGCCACAACACCACATCAGGCCTCTTACTACATTTGAAATCCTGACTCCAGAGCATACAAGCTTTCCAAATCTTCAGCTTAAATCATGAAGCATTTAAAGCACTTAAAAATGCAGAAACTCCCTTCTCCCCCCTCTAATTTAATTCCCCAGAAGTGAAAAGTCTTCTGAAACACTTCAAAAATTTCAAAATAATCCTCAGGGCTGAACAGGTTGGGTAGAAACAAGCAAAATTGTGTGAAACTTTCTTGTCGTAACAGTTTATGCAAAATCATCTGCATACCTGTCAGGACAGAAACAGCCAGAATATTCCAGATTTCCAGGAGGAAAAGAAACCTGTTTGAGACTTGCACCTGATGTTCAGACATAGTTTGGTTATATTAACTAAGTTCTGCAGTGATCCCTCTGGATTTTGAAATGGAGAAGAGCCAACATTAGGATATGTTTTTATTCTGTATGCTTTTTTTGAAAACACTCAAAATTAGATCTATATTCCATTTTTCTTAACCTCTGGGGACTGGTAGGGAGGGAAGGTCAAAGGGAAGGAAGGGAAGGAAGAGGACACTAGAGGTAAGAATTTCTGTCTCTGCCCATATTAGATGAACCTTTCCCTGCTTTCTGAGCCAAACCTTTTCCAAAACATTTCCTGTTGCTAAAATACTTACCACTCAACTATCTTCCTAAGTGCTTTAAGTTTGAATTTTTTTTAGTTCTGAGTAATTAAATTTTTCATACCAAACATTTCCCAAGAGGTTCCACTGCCTTCAGCTCCAGAGGTTACAAACTCACTTTGGTAAGCAGAAGATACTATCAATGGTCCTTATTTAGGCCACTAGCAAGGTACTTCCGTCACTTCATCTTGAATTAATTTTAGCAATTGTGATAGCAGTGCTTGGAAACAGCTCTCCAGGCAGAAATCCCCAAATGTACTCACAATGGTAAGGACTTAGCACAAGCACATTAATCTTCTTTACTGGAAACGTAATAGGAACTGCAGCACTTAAAGACACTATGTAAGGGTATTTAAACAAGAATAGCTCCTGAGTGCAATAAATACTTCATGTTCACATGAGCCGCGTGCCTACAAATCAGATGTGTCCCACTGAACCATCTGCTTTCCCAACAGCTTCCAGTCTGTCTTTCTCACTGCGGTGCAGTGTGGGTTGTGCTGTTCCCCGAAAGAATTTGGATTGAGCCAAATCAGATAAAGAGAGCCCTTAGTAGCTGGTGCATTTAAAACCAGTTATAAATTTTGTGTCAAATACTTGGCAAATTAATGTGTCCTGTAACTGAAATTACTTAAGTGGAAAATATACGAAGTAAACGGTTAAGATAGTATTTGTAGGCTCTGAAGATTACTTCTGATGAGAAAGTCAGTTCTTCCTGCAGCTGAAATAAATTGTCCTCCTATCTTCATTCCTGATGTGATCTTGCACAACTCAGACAAGAACGGGGCTTTTATTCTATCACCTCTGAGATGACACTGCAGGAAATGTGACATAGAAACATCTTTGTGCTGAGATGACTCCTGTGCTGTCAGATGTAGGGAGCATCCAGCTACCTTCAGCTTCCACGGAGCCTAGCAGAGGGATAACAAGACTTCGTGACACTACTTGTATGCTTTTCCTAAGGGGGTCATGGCCGAGAATCGTCCCCAAATCCCAAGCTGTGACACTGGCAACTGCTGCAAAAGGCTGTTTAAAAGGTGATGACATCACCTGGAAAGTTGTCTGTGAGAAGAGAGACTAACCATACACACCTCTGAGCAGCTCTGCTGGATGAGAAGTTCATCAGTCTGGTGTAACGCAGCTAGTATGAGATGCTGAATGGCAACGGCAGGATATCGAGGACCTGAGAGGACCAGGGTGTGTATCATGACAGGGGCAGGAAGACAGGACAGCAGTCACAGCAGCACAAAAAGCAAAGCATGGGGATAATAGTCTTCTAGTTCCCAATATTCAACTAAGTATTATGAGAACTTAGGTACTGTCCCAAAATTTCCTTGAGCTCAGAAAACGTAGGGAAATTTGTCTGAAGTGAGCTTATCCAAACATCTAAAATGTCTATATAATACCTAAAATATCACAAACAACCATTCAGACCTAACTGCAACTTAGATATAATTACAAGCTAGGTATTGGCCTCCACTAGATGCTGAGCTACCTTGTAGTAAAGTTGCTGGACTTCTGACAGGTATAGACTTCAGCCTGCTATTTCACCTCTCAATACTCCAGACACCCTCTGGTGTCTGAAAGATCTGTTACCAAGACAGAATTGGAGTGACCAACTTTGACCCTCTAACATTAAATATTAAAGGGGTACTAGAATGTCACCTTAGATGCCTTCAGTGCTATAAATAGATTAATAATTATTTTGTGCAAGAAAGCCTAGACATTGCAGCAATAAACCATTTCTAGAGGCATCTGTATTTTCTTCTGCCGTATTAACCATCACTGAAGATTCAGGGCTTCCTCCTCAGTGAAATCAAATCCCTTATATGAGTCAGCAAGCAGCAATTCTACCAGAGCATAATAAAAATAAAACCAGAACAGGTACCATTAATGGCCCCATTACAGTGCATAAAAAAGAAAATTATAATTTTCATCTAGGTGCTGCATTTTGGATTACATCTATGCTACGAAGTTTGCCAGTTCTAAGAAAAAAGAATAACATCTACGACCCAAGGTTGTAAAACTATACAGCTAAAGCCGTGCCTCGCTGTAGTATTGCCATTAATTTTTGAGGGGGAGGGGGACAAAAACCCTATTTCCCAATAGTTCCATCCAGTATTTCCAACCACCTACATATAGTTTGACGTTAGGAGAAGAAATGCAAAAGATCCATTGATCTCAAAGAGGACTCTTAACTACTCTGGTGGCTAGCAACCAGAAAAGAGGCAATTTGAAGACCAGGAAAAAATAAGATTTCAAAATGGGAAGGTCTTTTCACAATACTGAACAGGTTCTTAGCCACTTGTCCAAAAGACATCAAAAGAAATTTTACACCCAGATCTCCATACATTAGAATGATGATCAGGATTTTTGCTTTTTGGCAAACCAGTAATTTGGTTGACTCATCAAATATGAAAACTAGGACACCACCTTCTGCCAACAGTAAGAAGAATAACACATTTTAGGTGTCAAAGATTTTTTTATACATTATACTGCTTATTTACCAACACCTAACAAATCTCTGCACTCACATACATATCTTTATCTTAAGTCACTTATTAATATCTCCTTTTTTAAGATAGAACAGTGTTCCCAAACCGTGGTCCCTGAGCAATAGCCTTCTGATGGTGTCAGTGGCCAAAGAAAGCTGTCAACAGCAAGTAAAGGAATGTAAAGCATGCTTAGCAATACTGAGCTGCTTTGCTCACAAGCCAGTGAACCGCAGAGCTTTTTTGTGTGAGTCAGCACTTCAGACTTTTCAACCAAACAGGTTTTGTTTGACAATATTACAAATTTTCCCCCGCACAAACAATTTGAAAAGCAACATGCCCCAAACTGTCCTGCTTACATGCCTCATCACAGCCTGCCGGACACAAGGACATATTACTTAGTGTTCAGTGACAGTACCTTAACATACAGCAGCTCTGTCATTTTCTAAAATTCTTTATAAAAATATTTCAGTAGTAGTTCTGAGTATACCAGCATGAAACACTGATGTGACAGATCTGTGGTTTTCTCCATAAAGCAATCTAGTTATGTTGCTGAGAAAAAACTAGTCAGACTTTTCTGGGCTACCCAAGCTTTTGAGATCTGAGGGCTTGCTATGCCACAGTTGGGCAAACAGCAACAGGGGAAACCTACACTGAAATTCAGAAAAAAAAAAAAGCAAGTAACTTTTCAAGCAGAGAGATGGTTATGCAGGAGGTCTATTTGTTTTTCATGCATCCAATTCCATTCTCCTTTGCCCTCTTGAGCAAATAGATTTTGCACATTCCCTATGATATGTGTAAAGTCTCTGAGCACATGAAGCTGAACCAGTGCCTGGTACAGTGAACAACTCTTTACAACAATAATGCATTTTCATTTAATCTTGGGATTCTAAATAGCGTGAGGTTAGAGTATCTTAAGTATTTCTACTGCCCAAATGAATGAACTCCAGGAAATTTCCCAATATTCAGCTACATCTATTACAGGCAGAGATGGAACACCCCAGGCTGGGAGAGGCTTGAGAGTCTGGGATTTGCTCATTAGAAGTATCAAAGACTGTGATCCAGAAATTGGGGATGAACCAAAACCTTGGATCAAACTTCACCCCTCTCTGAAGCAGGCCCCCCAGTTGAGAGAGTTTCATTTGTGAATTTGCATTGAAACAGCAATTGACAGGGCACCTTCACAAGTGGCAGACACTGTATTTTAAAAGAGAAAGAAGAAAAAAACAAACGCTAGAGGAACAGATTCCTAGCTGAGTGGGTGGCAGCACACATGCAGCACAAGCCCCTGCTTTGGAAGAGAACAGAGAGATCTTGTGGTAACTTAAGTTGTTCTGCTTATATACGTTGTCGTGAGTAGTGAGAACACATAGGATTTGATCTGCAGATTTTGGTGCTGCTTGCCTATACGTGAGCTTTAACTGCTGTGTGCTCTCAGCTCTAAGCACTACTTAGTGCATCATCCAGGATAGCGGCAGCCCAGAGTCAGTTATGAAACTCCAATCTGGCCACACCACTAATCCTTAAATTGCAGGCAAGGATTACTAACCACCATGTATCTAAGCATTTAAAAGGTGATGTAGCAAGAAAGGAAGCAAACCTAATCCTCATAGTAGCAGCCTAATTATTTTCAGGAGAACACATCCTCACGCTGCTGCTGTGCCTCCTGCATGGAGACACCACCTCACAACCGAGAAGAAGTGAAGTTACATTAGCATGACCATATGCTTTCAGGAAGGCTTGTCAGCTGAGGCACAGAACTGCTGCTTTGGGTTCTGGAGCAGGATAACCCTGTGGCAGCCAAAATCTGTGTGTATGTGTCAGTTCTGCACCACACAGTGGGACAACAGCACAGAAACCCCAGATTCTGTAGTGTAGTAAAGCTAAAGCAAAATAGGGAAGGGTGGGGAGGTTCTCCTGAAACACATCAGAGAGGTAAATGCCATAAGGGAAAAGTTAATTTAAGATAATGGCCAGCTTGAATGAGAACCACTATGTATCCACTGGTCATGGGGGAAAAACACAAAACTTCCACCCTCCTCCCTCCAACATACAAAACTGTTAAGGATCTGGAAAAAAACCACAGTATCTGGAAGCAAAAAACTGGTGACCAGTTTTAAAGATGGAGTGGGATAAATTAATGAAAGCAATGCATGGTGTAATTGCCCATCACAGGAATGGACAACAATTCAAAGGCTAAGGAAGGCAAAATGCCACATATACTGAAACCCAAATTATTTCTACATTGTACCATCCAAGTTGTGTATTGAAAAAATATGAAAATTGAAACCAAAACCCAACAAACCAACCAGAAAATATGAAAATATTCTTTAGCAAAGTTGGAATTTCAGCAGCCTCCTAAAGGAACCACTGGTAATCCCAATTATATTGAATAAACACATGCCATTTTCTTGGCAAACACTCCAAGACTGGCAAAGTGGTGGCTCATGATGCAAATACTACAGTAAGGCAAAAGGCTGAAACTTCTCTGTATGCGGCAGCCAAATGCCTTCCTGAGCAGCAAGAGAAAACCTTCTGCAGTTGACCACTCTGCCTTTATACTTTTACCATTAATTGCCTAACACTAAACCAATTCATATTCTCCATATACTTACTGCACTGTAGAATGTTTAAGGCTTAATCTTGCTCAACACTTATTTTGGGCCTCAAAGTAACTTACTCAGACAGTTTTTCTGTTCTTCTGTTACCGACTAGGTTAAGCAGCCAATGTCTTAGCTCCTCCTGTAGAACCTGCTCACGCAAAAGGAGACTCTTCACATCTCCTGGAGCTCTGTATCAAGCCAGTATACCATTCCTTATAACTTTATGTTATTTGCTGTAATAAAATGAAAGAGAGCAAATGCATGCAGGGGAAAGAAATTCAGAACATAATCATCACGCGCAAATTCTATATTCTTCTCTATTTTTTTGAAGGCTAGAAAGTCAAGCTATTTTAGAGTGATAATTGACTTCTATTTCAGCACCGTAAAGAAAAGAAATGTCATCCACTGTGGGTAATTAATTGCATTACATATTCACACCCACCCACATTCATTTGGAGCAGGAAAATACAACTCTCTGATGGTTACAGTCTCCTAAAAAATAAAACCCCAACAGATATATTTAGAGATTCCAGATTGTCCAAAAGAAACTAGATCCTACTTTTATGTTACTGCATAGTACTGGAGGCAATAACCTTTAACTAACAGTTTTCTTTATAGAAATTTGTTGATGGGCACAAACCAGTTTTTGTTTCCTTAATTCATAGAGCTCAACCCTTCAATGTCACTGAGGTCCCTGCACTTCAGTTCAAGAAGAATATGGCCTGTTCGCTGTTTTGGGGGATTGTTGTCTCTAGTTCATTTGAAAAAACTGCTCAGGAGCAGAATAAAACAGAATTTTTCACACCCAGAGTGAAGCAGCTTAGAAAAGAAAGCTTGGAAATAGAAACATCAGTTAAAACACAAGCAAATAAACAATGGTGTCAACTGTTGTTACAAAGCTAAACCATCATGCCATGTCTGCTTCATCTTTCTTATTTTTTTTGGAAGGGGGTCAGATTTGTTTGGTATGCAAATTCTAAAAGTAGAATTGGTAATGTACCTGCAGCTTAGATTTCTTACAAGACCTTCTGTGTTACTGTACTAGACTCTGAGACTCCTGGCATTAACCTCCATTCTCATTAACACTAATATTAACCATGGCTCTCCCCTGTCCCTTCAACAGCTGCCACAGAAGTAAGTTAACTCCAGCTGCAAATGAAGAGCAGAGGCCCTGCCGGCTCCCTCTGCAATCTCTCCAGACTCAGCGCAACTTTCTGCCATCTCCACAGCACACTGAACTACTGTGCCTTCACGCACAGGCTAAGCCTGGGTCTGTAGAGCCAACACTGAACAGCATCTTAGCTGCTAAGGGGCAAGGAGTTTTAACAGTATTAGTTTATCATTAAAAATAAGGCAAAACATAACGACACCAAGTTCCACATTTTATCAGCACAGACAATTGCTTATTTTTAAAATTCTCAGCCTCGATCAGTTCTCCACTACCTGCAAAGACACTGGTGCATAAAGGCCAACCCTTACCTCTGCTAAGGAGCAGACATTACCATTTTCCTCTTTGCTGGGTGAAGGGCCTGAGCACCTTTTCCCAGGCCCTTAATTTACTGAGTCCAACTATATCCTTTTGAACCATGAGACATCTAGAAAGACACCCTGTCTAAACAAAAATACTTAAAGGTCCAGTAAATTTATCACTTCAAAATATAAGTAAAAATCCGGTTCTCGAGGCAGCCCAAGGAAAATACATGATCTTGCACAGCTTTTTCTATCCTGCCTTTGCTACATGATGCTATCCAGTGGAGCCAGATCCAAAGGGGAGGCCACAGCCCTGGAAGGTGGCACACGTGGCAGCCCCTGCCCTTGTTGCTTCCCACTCCTTCCAAGAGCCTCAGGTTCCTGGAAGCGCAAGGAGAAGCTAACCTGACTATTCAACAGTAGAAGATCAAAAGGGCATTAAAGCCTCAAGCTTGCTTCTCTCCACTTTGTGCTCAGACACAGTTCAAACATTCTTTTCTTTCTGTGGGGTCGGTAGCAAACAGCTGCAGGTTCTCCCTGGCCACCGTTGTAGGCACCCAAAACATGCTGTAAGATTTATATGGACAAGTGGTAGCATCCAAACCTTCCCAACACCACTTCTTTAGGAAAGAATTCTTTTTTTCTATGAATCAAGAAAATCTGGGGGATTTTATTTGAAGGAAAATACTAAAGCCAAAAATCATGGTAAAATTTCATATAAGAAATCAATCTTTCCTTGAAGGAAAGTATTTAATCTCATCACTACTGCAGCCGGACCTCAGAGGGCATCACGGATCCAGACGGCATTCTTCAGTGTGGCAGAGCTGGACAACGTTCTGGGCGATACCGACACATACATCACTGTTTGCTGCCCAGCTTCTCTTTCACTGAACCTCTGTGCTGCGTTTCCCAAGTCTGCTATGGCACAGATCGTGCTTTGTTTGCCTGCCTAAAGAAACCTTTCATGCCCGCTGACATATACAGAGCCCCTTCTCTAATTCCTGGAAGCCCATTTGATGAGAAGGAAGTGGAACGTTAAGGATAAGAAAGGCAGCAAAATCCTGCATCCTAATATGAGGATGAGGCCCACAGAATTACATTCTCAAGTAAGACATGCAGATCTATTCTGCTGCTCAGAGAGATCAGTGTTTTGGGGAAAATCGTAACACGCTGAAGAGGCTCAGAGTTCAACGCAGGGAATACAGTTTGGAACAACTACCTCGAGAAGGTGGAAAGGAACCTGTCTCCGAGACATGCGTTTATAAAATGCATCTCGGGAGACAGATTCACATAGATTAAAGGTGTCGGTTTTGAATCGAAAGTGTCAGATCTGAACAGAAGCCCAACACAAGAGTTAAAGGGATACTTATGCACTCACCTATTTATTATTTTATATTTATTGCTACTGAAATGAATTGCAGAGCTTCCATGAGAGCAGAACTGGGTGAAAGCTCCAAGACAGTTTAAGACATAGTAACCAGGATCAAAGCATCATATTTAGAGAGATGTAATGATTGTGGCTTGCTTAAAACCATCTGCGGGTGTAGCCCTGTGAGCAAATGAACACTGGCCAGGAAAGCAGAGAGGAAATGGAGAATGGTTAGGATTCATTTAGTTGCTGGCCACGATTGGTTTACAATGACTTTTATATAAGCCCAGGAATTTTAAGGACAGAGCTACAGGAAGGCATAATCTTTGCCTATTTCTGTGTTTAAGAAAAAGAGCCCTACAGTTCATACCTATTAAATACCCAGTTAATTATTGCTACCCAATGTCCCTAGACAAGTGCACCCCCATTTAGATTACTTTTTTGTTCATAATGTTCCATTTAAGCAGCAGTCATTTCCATTCAGTCTCAGTCTAAGCAGTTTCTCTGGAAGATAGCCCAATTAAGCAGATTTTCTTATTAAGCATGCCTCAATTAAGTGATGTACATCACTATCGGCTCAGATTCTATGTAATTTTTAAATACTGAACAGAGTACAGGGAACATTTTACATTGTTTTTAAGCTGGACGGTCCTTGCACAAAGAAAGTACATTTTTACATTAATTTTAACAAAACAGCATCAAAGGTATGAAATCTAACCTAAATAGGAAGACTTCTACTGTAGTTCTCTGTGGAGTTTTGATAAGAAACTACCCAATCTTCCTTTTAAGCATTTTATTGAAGCAAGTCTCCAAAGAGAAACTGAATTCTGGCATCCCAGCACTCTCAGCAGTGCATCACTATGGAAGTGGGGGCTCTGCTTTCCCTAGGCATCTGGAAATCAACTTTACAACTCACTCTGTACTCCAGTTGTACATAGTACTTATATTAAATTTAATTAAGCTTAATTAAATTTAATTAATTCATTCATTTTTTTCCTGTGGGGAAAAGAGATTCAATGACAGACCCATAGTCATTTCTTGAGGCTAAATTTCTGGCACTTGGCAAGGAATATGAAACAAGTATTGGACATGTGTCTTATTTTTACAAGATGATTACACTTAAAATCAACAACCCTTGTGCATTTTATTAGTTTAGATACTGGTTCATCTGGGGTAATAAAATTAAAAATAAATGCTGAAAAGATAAATTAAGTAAAAGCTATCACATGCATTAAAAAGTGTTTAGGTGTGCGCTGAGCATTACTCAATACTGACCTTAAGCCCTTTTTGTGTTGTTTCAGTACAAAACATTACTTTCTAAATCCACTGCAGTCAAACAACTGGCATCATTTTGCAATCCATGTATTTTATGTTTTTAAAAAACAGACATTGGAATTGCTAAATCAGTCTCCCCATAAAACAATCTTCTGACCTGATTTTTCTGGCAACTGCAAGTAATGTGGTGCTGGGGAGGAAACCTGACTGTCACTGTGAATTGTCATTGTTTTCTGAAGTGGGTAATAGTTTCCAATTTAACATCATTATGTTGCTGTATTAGTCCACTTTTCCCATTATATTTTAATAGTTCAAGCTTTAACTCCAAACATTATTTCCCAGTTTGAAAAGATGCAGGCCTTGTGCCAAAAAGTTAAATCAATTACCTTTGTACCATCAGAGGTTGAAACACAACCATCTGGTCCACCAAAATGGCTCCAAATTTTTCAGTATTCTTTAAATGGTACATGCTGAGAAAAATCCTGGTCCAACTGAAGTAAGTGGCACATTAACTTATATGAAGCCAGGGTTTCATCCAACATATCCTGGTGAGAACATTTGCATTTCTGGGCTATGCACAGATTTTGTACTGGCTGTAACTGTGTTGGTTGGGTGAGAGGTATTTTTCTTTCTAAAGAAACAATAAAATCAGCATTACAATTTAAGAAGAAATATTCAAGGTGGACAGAAACAAAACATTGGCAAGCAGCACACTTTCTTACTGGTGTTTGCAAAGCAGGAGATGGAGAACTATTCCCCGAAGGTACAATGAAAGGAATACACATTTTTTTATTTTTGTCAAGTCCGAAGTATTGACAAAACACTGAGAAAAATCTCTTCCTGGTATAATATGGTATCTCACTGACTGTCAGCAATGCATGGACTTCTGGTTTCCTGAACTGGACAACTAGTATACCTCCCTTCTGGTAATACTTCTTTTAAAATGTACACACAGACACCCACATGTCACTAAAGGATCACAGTCTATGAAAGCAAATTATATATTCTAGAGTTAAACAGTGAAATTTTCACAAGAAGTACTCTGCTAAAGAGTAATGTTTGCAGTTGTTTCAGGTAATTTAATTTGGCTTTATTTACAGAGAAAATGCTCTAGCTCAGATATCAAAAAGGTTACATGAACGATGGTTTCACACGCAGTGCTACCATTTGCAGAGACTTTATCCTGTGCTTCACAGTGAGGTAACAAAGTCAGGCAGCCAAGCTGGCACAAAATTCTTTTTGTGGTATCGCAATAAACAGATGAAGACAGAAACCTGTGCTTTCCAAGGTCAGTTGTGGTTTACTGGCTAAATATATAGGCTATTTAAAGATTATTTATTTTACTGTTTATATTAGAAATAAGGTAGCAGCTGCTTAAATGTATATAAGCATGCACACACACATTTAAAAGTGCATTTACACGAGTGTGATTGCTTTGTAAATAAGGTTACTCTGAATATTTTTAGATGCAAATCAATTCTATTTTCCAGTCTACTGGTAGGATTAAATTTCTGACATTGGTGAAATCCAAAGATGCTAAGTTTAACTTGGTGATTCGAGAATGAGTCATAATGAAACCCCTCTTTCATAGCAGTGGGATGCTACCTATTTTGTTCTGGTTTATTCTGAAGATAGACATTAGAGTGCACCCATGATGAGTGGTAATAGCCCTAAGGTTTTACTAAGCCTACCAGATAATGATACTTCAACTATGCTCTGTGGGAGGTGGAGAGGCTAAAACTTGTGGCCATAGAATTTTGCATCTGTTGCAGACGTACGATGTGAAAAAGGTTATTTTTACATGTGTACCTTTCTGACATTGCCAGTTTCTAAAGGAAGAGACCAGTGAATTTTTCAGAAAAGAGAAAAATATATATCAGGTTTTTATGCATCAAAGCACTACTGAATAATAATTTCCCTCAAGGGAAAAAACAAATATGCTGAATCTTGAGAAGTAACCTGACTTTTCTTCACAGCAAGTTTTTTTTAAAATAAAGATTTCTAGTTCCTGTTGTAGGTCAAAAACTCTAAACATGCATTCAACATAGTGTCGTGGGTACGTAGCCATTGGTGGAGTGTCTCGTAATGAATATGCTTACTCTTGCCTAGCAAGTATAAAAATGTGGAACATCACATCTGAATGTCATCAAGAAACACATGAAGTTAATTATATTAATTTTCTGTTATCACATTTTAGTATTTTTTTATTTAGGGCTTTTATGTACTAGGTTTAAACTTTTATTGGAATTTTTACTTCATTGCTAAAGATTAAAAACATGAATTTTCCTCAACAAGCCAGCTAAAGCTTGGTTCAAGCTATTTTCCTTGAGGGAAAAAGTTAAAACCAAGTTAAACAGAGATACTTCCGTAAACCTTTTTAATTAAAATAGCCAACAGTTATTTTTCCTGCTAGTTTTACATTTTAGCAGCATAATATTTCTCTGCAGTTAGTTGTCTTCCCATAGCTTAGGTGATGTTTATGGTACCAGAAAATTCAGCCTGTAATCATGGAGACTAAGGGTTTCCAGTCTTCCCCCCCTCAGTAATTGCTTCATGTAAATAAACTTTATATTTATTTATAACTTATATAAATGTGTATATATATATGATTTTTATATATATATCACCACACTCCTTTTTTAGGATCTGAAGTTCTACAAATTAATGCATACTATATTAGACCAGTTTCCTTAATCAAGATACACAAGAATATCTTCTCATGTAAAATATATGGCAGTCCTGAATAATTTAAAAAGGCTCAAATGCTCCACTCTCTTTGATATCTAGGTATTCCCTGTCAGAGGAAAAGACAAAGAATGCCTCTTTGCCTCTTTGGAAAAAAATAATTAAAAAGAAAAATAATTGTGGAACTTGAATTTTATTTAGACCATGTACAAACAATTTGAGGGGGAGAGGAAAAGGGGAACGGCTGAGGCATGTTGTAATTATTCCCAAAACAAACACTGCATTCCCAGAATTCTAAAATAGGAGAGACCTTTAGTAATGGTCCAGCCACATTAGGACAAAGATAGAGATAACTCTACCTGGAAATGACACAGTAGCAGGAAAATTAAGAAGTATTTAAATTAGTGCTTGATTTAAAAGAGTACATATTTTCCTTTTTACAGTATTCTATCCATTTCACGGTTTCACTTAAATCTCAATTTCTAGATTTTCCTCCATCTACTGCTACAATTGTTTGCAACTAAGATTATTAGTATTTTAAAGGAGTTAATCATTTGGGATGTGTGTATTACACTTGTAAGAATAATTTGCAAAATCATTTATGTTTTATTGAAAGTTAATAACCCGTCATCTTCCCACACAAAAAACTTCAGACCCTAAAGAGACAAGAACAATTTTAAGGAAAGGATTTAAGCAATTTTAAAATACTGTTGCCTTCAAGTCCATTTTCCTCTCTTACTCTTCATTTTATTTGCAAATTAAAATGGTAAAACAAGATTGAAGCCAATTTGGTTACACTTAGTTCTTTACCAAGATGAAGCAAAGGGAATCTAGTCGAGAGTCATTACGAGCCTGAAACAGAATTGGAAGTGATCAGCGCTGCTGTGCCATGAGATGCCACATACCATTTCATTTGAGCTTTTTCATGTAGATGGTGGAATGTTTGAAGCATTATGCCAACATGATAAATTAATTTGCACTCTTTAAAAGTAATGTTTTTGAGGCACCAGTGTAACAGAATCACCTGCATTATTCATTTTTCTAACTGGGAGATTGTTCTTAGTAATTCAGTATTTATATCGGTCTCGTGCCCTTCATACACTGATCTAAAGAGAGATGCAATGGTCATATAACATTCAGAAATGTTAGCTAATAAACTAGAATAAGCATGAATAAATGGCTGTTAAATTAAACATTTAATTACAGCTTAAAAAGGCAGAAGACAAAAATATTGGTACTGGCTTAAAAAAAAAAAAAGAAGCCAGGTTTATTCTTAGAAGTACTGACAGACTACTTTGAATTATGGGTGTTTTGTTTTGAAACAGAAACTCTTAGAAGAATCAGGATCTGACATCAAAGCAACATTAAAATTCAGTTTAAGAACAAGAAACTGGGTAAACATTGCTTGGTGGCAAGGCGGGTCCAGAAAACCTTCAAAACCAATTACTGCGTTATCTGCATAAGCCTTTATATCACTGAATCATAGTATCTCTTGGAGAAAGAAAGCAACAAACCCCTTCATACACATATCAACAGTCAATGGAGACTTCTTAACAAAAAGGAAACATTCAGAAAAGGAGAAGTGCACAGAGAGGAAAAATCACATCCCCCCATAGGTCTGAATCTTCTTGCAACACATTCTAGTGTTGGTAGGCTGTCCACATCCATTTCAGTGTGGGTTTTAGGGCTGTAGGGTACCTGAAAACCAGAACCATGTTTCTACTTCATTACAGTAAATCTCTACCAGGGAGTGTGGTGCCATGCAAGTCAGAACTGTACCCAGCATCAACAGCATCTGTATGTAACGGTAACTTCAGTGGTAAGGGACACACACATTTTATCCATTCAGGTCACTAACAGACCCGGCCAAAGTCAGAGCTGCTGTTCCAACAGCAGTTCCAGAATTGCAAGAAAAATCATATGTACAAGCAGAAGCAAAGGCCATTTATTTGTAACTATTTCCAAGCTAAATATTTTTAAGCATTTCAGCACTAAATATTCCCAAGCAAACATAACCTGGACTACTGCACCAATTAAATCTCTTCTCTGAGTGGGCAGTCTTACACACCCTGCTTATCTCAGAGCTCCTTTCCCACCTTCCCCACTGCCAGCCAGCTGACGGAGTACAGGCAGGCAACTGGGCCCTATCACAGGGGTGTTCCCACTGGCTCCCAGCTCTGCAGGCACTGGTCTCATCATCCAGCAAGGCAGAAGTCAAAATTTCCCAAGAACAGGCTCTTGTGTCACCTGCTCCGATAATAATAATCCAAGGGGAGCCACAAGGGTCAGCAGCTCCTGGGCTAGCCTGCTCCAGTTGGGTTGCCTCTAAACAGGCTCCCACAGGCTTTTAGAAAATTGCCCTTTCTCCTGGAAAAAAATATGAGGGTGTTAATTCTCAAAAACCCTACAGGATGCTGTCCTACCTAGTGGGAGCACCACTGTCCTCCTCTCTGCCTCACAGGCAAAACAGGAGAACTTGCTGTGAAGACGCATCCTGTATTTCTAGTAGAGTTTTTAAAATTTTAAGAATATCCTGAGACACAGATGTGGGAAGGACTCCACAAGTGGTTTAAATTAAAACATATTGAGATCCTAAAAGTTTAGAAAAGCCTTTGCTGGAGGGAAAGATATTAAATAAATGCTTCCTACATCTTAACTGTTACCATGTGCAAATACTAACTTGTTATCTATTAAATTATGATAAGCAGATGTAATTGGAGAGGGAACCTGCAGCATAAAAAGATAAAACTTCTATCATTAATGCAGTAACTATTTCACATTTCTCCTAGAAGCCAGATGCATTCTCATGTTTATTACAAATTCCAGTCAAAAAAATCTTATTTAGCTATTTGAGTTGGTAACATTTGCCTGTTCCAAGCTTTCATAAAATGTATCGGTCCTACCGAAAATCCAAGACCAAAACTTTGTCAGTTCTGTGCAAGTAAAAAGGAAGTAAATTTAAAACGTATCTCACTCCAGCCTCTCATTTTCACCTCCCAGCTGTATCCAGTGCTGAATCTATTACCTGTATGGCTGCACTCTCAGTGAATGGGACCTAGGTATTTTTTCCCCACATTTCATCTGGTTCTAACTTTTTCTTTACAAAAACCATAAAACCTCTACGGTTGTTTATGTCTGAAAGACATGGTTTTAAGTAAGTCAAAAATCTTACTAAGCATTCTGCCTGGCGCAGTGGAGCTGGAACGTCATTGACTTCAACTGCTAATACCCTTCATGCACAGCCTTAACAGAAACTAATTCCATGTCCAGTTCAAGTCTTTTAGGACACTTTCAATTTATCTGCCATATTTTTCAAAACCTACACAGCCTTTTATTTAAGAGTCATTCTTAGGAACATCCTAAAACCTGATAAATTTTGGAATTTTGCAAAGCAAGTCCTTAATGGTCTGTTATTCTCTGAGAATGGCATGGCAGAGAGAGAGAGACACTCTCTCCACAGATGGTCAAAAGTATGACAGGTCTCTGATGCAATCCTCCAACATAAGAAATCTCCCCCCAAAAAGTGTATGGCTGGGGAAGTCCAGGAGAGGCGATACCCATGATATAGCACCTCCTGGTATAGTCTTCCAGCTTTTAATGACCAAGGATTTGGTCAGAGACAGTGTCTTTGTATTTAAGAGCTTGTGACAAATTTATCCTCCACAAGTTTGTCTAACTAGCAGTTGAAACTATAGAAAATCTTAGTATTTTTTCATATTCTGTGTAGCAAACAAACCATCACATAGGAAGCAGGTAGAATTGCAACAGTTCAGTGGCATACTAACAGCAAGGTGGGTTATAGGAGTTGACACAATATAGTTACCTTCTTCTGAAAGCCAGTACCCCATCTAAAACCCTCTCTAGTAATTGAGTATGTAAGACAAAACTGTAATTGGAGCCAGACATAGTATTTCAGACTTAATGCAGTGTGTAAGATTAAAAATGTGTTAATGCCAAAATAAAGTCCACGTATATAACTTCAACAGTTTTGTGCTGCCCTCAGAAATACAGCCATTTCCAAAGCAGCCTGGAGTTTGTGTGCTTGGTAAAGAATGCCACAAACCTAGGTTGGGGTGTACACCAAGATTGTACCCTGGCTATCATGTGTTCTTCTAAAACAATGTTCAGTGTTTGTACTGGGTCTGGCTGAGGTGGAGTTAATTTTCCCCATATCAGCCCTTGTAGTGCTGTGCTTTGTATTGGTAGCTAGAAAGGTGTTAATAACAAACCAGTGTTTTGACTACCGCTGAGCAATGCTGGCACAGCATCAAGGCTGTGTCCCCAACATTCCCCCCTCATCAGCAGGTTGGGGGTGGTCAGGATCTTGGGAGGGGGCACAGCCAGGACAGCCGACCTGAACTAACCAAACAGATACTCCATACCATATGATGTCTGCTCAGCAATAAAAGCTAAGAGAAGGGGGGGGGACACACACATTCGTTATTATGACATTTGTCTTCTGGAGCAACCATCACGTGTACTGAAGCCCTGCTTCCCGGGAAGTGGCTGGACATCACCTGCTGATGGGAAGTAGAGAATAAATCTTTAGTTTTCCTTTACTTCTGCATGCAGCCTTTGCTTTTGCTCTATTAAACTGCCTTTATCCAGACCCACAATTTTCTTCCATCTTATTTTCTCCACCCCACCAGTCCTGATGAGGAGGGGAGTGATACGGCAGTTTGGTGGGCACCTGGCATCCAGTCAAGGTAATCCAACGACAGACCTTTTTGGTGCCCACTGTGGGGTATGATGAATTCGAGATAAGGATACTAATTAGAAGAGGTAATGGGCACAACATGGACTGAACACACCTCGAGGGTGAAAAGTGGTATGATCATGGGGAATTTCTGTTGTTGTAATTGTGAAGGGATGAGCAGTGGATTGTGTGTAAATTAACCACCTTCATTTGGTGGTGTGATGATGCTATCTTGATTTTGTTGTGGGGAATACTTTTTTGTTGATATGAGTGAAGTTTATGAAGATTGTGCGGTAAATGTGGATTTTAATGATAATTCTTCACAGAGGATTCACAGAGGAGAGGGGTGGAATGTATTGGGCTTGTGTGGCAAGGATCTGGTAGTGGGGTGTTACAAGGGTGGCTTCTGTAAGAAGGTGCTGGAGTAGGTTTACTGGCCCCTGACACACATCAGGTAAATGCAACTGCACCAGTTTGTCCTGCTCCGCAGGATTCCAGCAAAGGATCTCCCCTTTGCTTGTCAGAGAAATGGCTAAGGCAAGCATTGCATTTTGCCTCTGCGTTTTCAAGTTACTGAGATCTTAATACTTTTTCCTTTCACGAAGCATTCCAAACCGACAGACAAATTTCTGAAACCAGAGCCTGTTCACTCTACCGACAAAGAGACTGGGAGACCACATAGTACAGAAATCTTAAATCCTGTGAGATCTTGTCATCACCAGAGCACAGACTTTCCCGGGACTGGACTGTCAGTAAGTGTTGGAACCACTAACTCCAAGTAAAACCCACTGAAGCTCTACGGTCTCCAAAGCACACCCTGAAAACCGGCTGGCTGTAAGGAGCTCAGTCCTCCAGAGCTGTGTTTTCAGACTTGCGAAGGACCTAGTGGGTTACAGCTGCTGTGTTAGCCAGCTCTTCCAGTAGTGGGAGAGCTTACGGGCTGGACCTATCCCTCTCTAGTTGCAGTAAGAGCCAGGGGCAGGTGGGGGTTCATATTGCTCCAGGATGGGAAAAAAGAGGAACATGGGAAGAATGGCACCCTGGGCACAACTTTCCAGAAAAGTTTATAACTTGGATCCTGCAAGCAGGAGTATGAGACCATTCAAAGACTGTCACCAAGTGGGATCCGCAGATGGGCTTTGAGAGGGCCTCCAATTAGTGCCCCAACAACTTATTGTAATTAGATTATAAAAGATGCTAACTTAGATAGCCCAACTGCACAGCTTGCTTGGCTACATGAACTGCATCTCCCTTTTGAGTCACCATTCTTTAACTGAAGACAGACATTTCCGGGAAAGAAAAAGCGATGTTAACTGTTCATGGGAATGTAAACAACTTTCAAATCAGGACTCTGAAATATGGTCCGTTAGACTGTTTTGTTTATATTCTGCTTTTTCTACAAATAAAGGTTTCTTTAAGCTGAACAGATTTCTGGGCAGTTAACAGATCTTCATGTAATCATTACTGTTAGAAGTATCTGCTTTCAGAAAAAGGAACAACACAGCAACTCTAAAGGATTTCAAAGTATAAACAGATAGATTCCCATGCATTCAATCTAATAGCACCTCTGAATCGCTTAACCTGTGAACTTCCAGATTTCTTCTGTATCCTACACAGTGTAGACATAAATGATGACTGCTGTTGCAGGTAATTGAAACTAACAGCCTGATACCACCGGGTAGCATAACATCCTGTATATATTTATTATCTTGCTGAGGACCCATCACTCTAATTCACATTTGGGTACAAAATCAGATATGGCTTCAGACAAGATGACAATGACTTAATAAATCTTCCAGCTACAAACTTCCTTAGTGAATAGAAAATAATATTCTTTTTCTAATCCAAAAGACAAAAATACACCACAGCACTTGTTTAAATAAAGGATTTCCTACTTGGGACTGTTTGTGTGTGCAAGGCTGTAGTGCAATAATCAAAGGCAAAGAGGCAGGAAGAACAAGAACAAGACAGAACAGCACAGAACAAGACACAAACTACATAATTCTGCTGCCTGTTTGTATTCTTCAAGCAGGTTTTAAAGCTTTCATAAATTTTCAGTAATTTATTATGCTGGAAGAGCATCATTCTGAAACTTGGATTAACAAAATACAGAAAAAAAATACTCCTTTAAATATTTGTTGTGGTTGTTTTATCAGCCTTCAAAAAGGCTTCTATATGCACAGATGGTGTTAGCTGGAGTTAGTACATCCTAGCATCCTTCAAGCATAAGAAAAAGGAAGAAGTTGGTTGAAGAACAGTTCCAGTTTTGGAAAAAGGCATAATCTAAGTGCTGACATTGTCTCTTAATTATGACACTGAGCACCTTATTGAAATCTCTCCCACAGCAACGTGAACTCTGATGAAAACTCACTGCTTATGGAAAGGGAAGCACAGCAACGTGTGGCAATATTCAGCAAGATGATCTGAAAGTATATGAAGCCTGTGGTCTGGAAAAGGTCTCTCACGTCCTGATTGTACCACTGACTGCCTAATGACATTAGGCAAGTCTTATTTTTCTGTTATTCCCTCTCATTTTTACTGATGGTTATGTGGATAAAAGTATTCATGATGAAATATTCCCACCCACAATAATATACTAAGGACATATTACTTATCACTTATATAACACCAGGATTATTTTTTTTTAAGAGGATTGTGTAACATAAAGGATTAACATTCTTCAAAACAGAAAGTATATACAGCACAACAGCAGTTAGAGGCAGACTGGTGGACTGATCAAATGCTTCTTCTGGCTAAAGTGTCATTATAAATCACTTTAACACAGTCAGCACTGAGTAAACTGGGACTAAAGGGATACGCGCAAGGCAGTTGCTACAAAGGATTGAAAATCTACTTGCACTGCTAAAATAAATGTTTAAATAATAATAATGATAATAATAAATCAATGAATCATTTAAACTGGTTTTTTTTAACTGCTGCTCATGCCACTAAATATTCTGCTGTGGAAATGGGGTTTGGTTAATACAATATAATAAACTGACTTCTCCCCTCACACTGTGTGTGGTTATTTCAACATCCTTCCTCTCTGCTGGGGCAGCTGGCAGCTCTGTGCCCATGCCTCGCTGGAACTTCAGGAATTTCAGCTGACACGAAAGCATTACAGTGAACAAGGCTTTATAACCTCCCTGAATTCTTCCACTTTCGAGCAAAAGCTTTGCACTCGCCCACCTTTATTTTTGTTGCAGTTGCTAGGATGCCTTGGTTACAGACACTAGAAATACCTATGATTTGGAGACAAAGCTGGAGGCAGGTGTAATGGATGCCAGCTGAAAAGGCAGGGAGGAGGCTCATGCCACCGGCCTCTGCACTAGTGCAGATCCCTTGCAGCGGCACAAGTGCTAGCCAGGATAGAGCAAATCTGCTTGCTGCCATCTCAGCCTCTTTGTGTCTTACCCGCTTCCCCAGCTGTAGGCAAAGAACAGATCTCAGCCTTCCACCACTGGGGAGGGAGGAAAAGTGCCTCTCTTAATTTGGGCACCCACCCCAGCCATGTGTGAGGAACACTGGATCTGCCCTGTAGTGAATTCCCCTCCTCACTGAGGGTCAACATACGGAAGCAGTAAAAATAGATACTACACCTTTACTGCTCAGGACTGTTTTTGCTTTGACTGCAAAATCTGCCTCCTGCATGAGCTTTTGCAACCAGATACCACAAGTCTTTACAGAGGAGCAGAGCTCCAAACACCACAGTGGTGCTTCCTTGGTGAAACTCATGCAGATGCTGGCAGAGACTGTGCTAGAAACAAAGCACAAACCATATATGCACTTGTTTAAAAAGCACATACAAAGCGGGCTTCTTCTTTTAAATGTTGCTCATAGACTTCCACATTTTAAAAGGCAATCACAGCAAGGCAACTATTTAGAATAAAATATTTTTCAGGGTAATAAATTAAAATAGTTTTGTTAAGTATTAAACATCTGTTCTGAAGGAACTGCCCCTTATTTACATAAAATCTGTGTGTCATTCTACCAAATGAATGCTTTCTGTGCTAACAGTGTTGTGGAGGAAGAGCTTTGTTGCATTGGATTCATACAAACAACCTTACTTGCCTTACTTTCCTACTGAAAAAGTTTCATTGCCAGACTGACTGTAGTAGAAAAATTACAATGTAGTGCTATACCATAGTTAAAAATCCTTTTGGCCTCTAATGTTTGATGGAAAAATTGTTCTGAGCATAAAAGAACAGATGCTGACAGCCATCGCAGTTCTCAGTGTTCATGCCAGTGAGCCATATTTACTTGAAAAGGCTATTCATAGTATGAATAGTGCTTCATCTGAAGAGAACTCTATTATACAAGTCGGCATATATTTGCAGCAAAAGGGACCCCCACACACCCCCATTGATTTTTTTTCCCTTTATCCAGCGTTACTTGTTTTACAACCTCTTTTTGTTACATTAGCTGCCTCACTGCTCTGAACACTTCTTGTTTACACGTGTTGCCTAAACCAGCAAATACTAAGCAATTCTTAATATAAATGGAGAAATGTATTAGCAGACTAGTATAAAAATCTATAAAACATAAATTTTTAGAAGATAAAATTCTAAGACATCTGATCTGTGTATCTTTTCAGATCTAGTTTTCTCCCTACAAGCATCCACAGTTGCTGTCCCCCCATGCCCAGCAGCAGGAGCATCAGTTGTAGTACTAGTGTAGGTAGACCACTGGAGCCTTGACACAGCGTCTTCAGTCATGGTGTTCAGCTAGACTAGACAGCAATGACAAAAATACCAGGTTTGCCCACTCTACAAAGAAAAACATTTCCAAGAACTTCTCATTAGACGGTGTATCCTGCATGCTGTGCAAAGTAGGACCTTACTCTATTACCAAGCTACGTCAGCCGCATCTTAAGCCAGAAAAAGCATTCCTCCTGCCCATGTCTGTGCTGTCTATGCTCCTGGCAGCAGAAGCAGTCATTCAAAATGTCTGGCACCATCCATACCCTGACAACAGGATGGTACAGAACAGAGACTATACAGGTAGCAACCCAGCTGAGTTTCCCCACTCCGGCAGTAGAAGAAGGTTCACTCCCTCACTGAAAGGATGAGGGAACATCCTTGTTACATTAACAGTCAAAATGTCCTGCAACCCTATATTCCCACCGGCTGGAAATCTGCATAGGTGGCCATGGAGCAAACCAGCTGGGCTTGGTCAACATTGCCATGCAGACATTGGTTTATAGAAGTTCAGCAGTTTAGGAGGGTAGCTCCAAGCCTTGTCTGCTCCAGCATCCCTTCCCCAGTCAAAGCAGAATGAACCCCCTTGTTTCCCATGGTCAAACAGCAGAGCAAAAGGTCCTTTTTTCCTGCACAGCCCTTGGAGCTGCATCTGCAAGCTTCCGTTCATGAGTGGGAGTGCTGCAGAAGACTCATGGCTAAAGTAATTGCTGAAAAAGGGCTCCTGGGTGTGAAGTACAAACAACTTTGTAAGGGCTGACTAATGACAGCTGAGACAGGATTAAAATCTTTAAAATTTTAAAAGAAAGCAGTGTCATGTTAAGGTGTTATTTTCAAAGAGAATCACATATATGAACTGAGCTGAAATGATATGATATTAAAAATTCACACACAGTCTTCGTCTCTTTTATCTTCTCCAGTAACTCTACATTTCCTTCTTTACTTCCACATGTAACTTTTCCTAGCAGGTGCTACACACCTTTTGACATGTATAATATAAATTACAGAATTAGATTTTATGTCACAGTATCCAGAAAAGAAAATAACTCATTTTTAAAATTAAAGTTTAGAAATTATGTTCTAAATAACTATCAGTTAACAGGCTCCTGAATTAAGTAAAAGTGGATTCCTAGGCTGGGTTCTGTTCTTCTGCTTCCTGCATTTAGGAATCACCACAAAATCTGAAATGCACAGAATAACCTAATTAAATCTTTCTTTCTCTGCACCTGTTGAAGATTTCTATACCACTCCTTATGTAAGTACACAAGAAGACTTATTAGAAGGATTTTCCTAGAGAGAAGTAAAGTTGTTTTCACAAACATTTATTATTTTCTTGCATTTCTATGTCTGTTTCACTGCATGTAAAAGTTGCAACATCAATGTTTTGGTTTTAAGAAGATTAGGTTAGAAATTGGTCTTAAAATTTGACTAACAGCAGTATGTCATGGGTCTAGTCCATTCCATCATATGTATAATAGTATGATGAAAGAAGGAACTAAGAGGTGGATTATAATATCAGCCCTAAAATACTTTTTTAGGTATTTTAAATAGCTACGAACTTCCACATGCGCTGAAGCATGTTACTACTAGACTACTTAATAGATATTTGATTTGCAATATAGGTATTTCTTTACTGTGTCGCTACTGAAGATTGGTAGCTTGGCAATCAAGGACATAAAAGCAATTTTCTTTTCCTACTCCCATCCTCATCCTACTCTTAAAAAGTGAGTACCAGTACTCAAACTAAACATACTGCAATCAAGGCTGCAAAAAGCAAAGTTGGATATATCTGTGAAGTACCTCGTTCATGATAAATTACTTCAGTTACATACATAGTGAAAATTATGCAAATATCAACTCTAACATGAGGACATTCCATTTTCTCTATCACATAAGCATGTATTTTCAACTGCACTCTGAGATACCCTATCCACTGCAAAATAGACAGCATGCTTCCTTTTTTGAAAGTTATTTTATGGAAGAATAACCATTTCAGCCTATTAATCTGCACCTGAATGTAATATTTTAAAAATTGAAAATTGTCTTGCATTATCTGGATAGAAAACTGACAACATTGGTAAATTGTTGAGTAAGGCTGAACACTTTTTAAAAAGCTTAGGCAAACGCAAGATTTGAACAACCAAATTGCCCATCAAGAGCAAAACAATAATTTTTATATCGCACATGTTTCATGCCTGTACTGATATCCTACTCAAGTCTGCAGTCTGTATAAATGGCATAGTGACTTTTTCCTTAGGATGACAGAATATATTCATTTAGATTCCAGCTTGTCATACAGCGCAGAATCTCGTGCCCCAGAGTGACTTGACTTATTCTGTTGTCTAGCGTAGCACAATAGCTGCTGACATTGGTTTCTGACATTATATATGTCAACTCCATTTGCAAACAGCCAACTTGAAACAATTCCTGTGGATGGAAAGCAAACACAGCAAACTGGAGCTGCTCAACAGCAAGCCTACCTTTGAGAGCTGGGTCACACATTCACTGCCAAATTTTGTAGTTTGTCACATCTAATCTGTAATATGCATAGCAAATCACTTAAGCACAAAAAATGTCATATAAAACTAGTAATGGCTTATAATGTAAATTACGAAGTCTGCTGATTCTCCCCACCGTTTTGAGAGCTCCTAATTTGCAACAGGCAGCTGAGCTTCTGTGACTCTGTTTGTTTGTTGTCTTGCACCATTTTCTTTTCATACCTTTGTCTTATTCATTACATACATTAGATGGTTGTCTCAGGCTTTAAAAAGCAAAAAGGAATGTTTCACTAGCCCAGCAACGCTAGATGCATCATATCTATGAAAAGATTCTCTTTATACTAGACAGCAACGCTGCTCCACTGAAGTCCTGGGGAGCACTGCAAATCATTTCAGAGCAGAAAGATGTCTTCAGAAATCAAGCTGAAGCACAAATGTTTGAATTAATCTTCGAATGACTGGAAATTTCTTGAGCTAAAAATAAATAAATCAGTCACTGTTATTACTGTTAAGAATCCATGGCAAAGACTCACTGACCCTTAAAGTATGACAGAACATTGTACAGGCAGGAAAATATATCAGGCTTGTTATGAAGAGGGGATGCCTGTTCCCACACAGAAATTAATGAGTAAGTGAGCTAGGGATAGTTTTCACAAATTCTAATGCTCTTCTGAGTTTAAGGCCCAAAGCTGGTGCTCCAGGTGTTCTGACTTAATCCAGATTTGTTTACTCATCTCATGAATGCTTCAGGAGGACAAGAGAATAGCTTCTACACAGTTGGCTCTTTTTCTGTTTCCTCTTCGTAGAGAGAAAGTCAGCTTGAGGTCATCATAACTAAAACTGTCTTCTTGCACCCAGGCATATTCCTGTGACCTCTTATTTATTTTAGACAGTAAATTTAATATCTGGTTTGGACTGTCATCACTTCTTGCAAGTCCTAGCAAGGACCAATTCCCTCTTTACCTACAAACCCAGGATTCTTATCCGAGTCAAGTTTTGTTACCTTCAATACTGAGCAGAGAAACCTTTTGTTTTCCTGGCCTAGCACAATGTGGTTCCAGCCTCATTGCTATTAGTGGCTGTGCTGGTAGTTTTGGACTTTACCAGAACAAGTTTGTCATGCATATTAAACACATGCATGCACAGGCATATGCAAATTTATAACCCAAGATGCAAGAACATCTTCAGAATCCTCCCTGCTTTTAAGTGTGTCTTCACAAGAAATTTATTCCTGTGGACTCCACACCAACATATCACTTTGTTTGGTCTAGAAGCACAAAGGCATTAATCAACATAATCAAACTGTTGAGTTACCAGATGAAGTAGTACAGATGTTGCTGCATGTGTTTTCACAGATAATCAAGCAGAAGAACACAGCGGTTAACTGCTTAGCCTAAAGTTACACAAGTGTGTGAAACCCAAAACTACAAAAAAGGCAATTTGACTCTAACCCACAGTTCTGCATTTGTCAGTCTTTGGTCATGACCAACTTGGTATTCCTCATTTGTCAACTTAATGTCTTGAGTCATTTGCCATCCTCCACTGGGCATTACGTCACTTGCATTGCTTTTCTTGAATCTACACATAGGTACGTTTTGTCTGCATGAAAAGGAAAAATGTAATAAACATTGTATGGAGTTTAATTTTGGTGTAACCTACATCAGTTACAAAACAACCTCAATAAGTGGAGCTAAAACAGAAATAAAAAATATTCATGATACCTTTCAATTAAATCAGCTTTAAAATACCTTCTCAAATCAAAATGTCACTGACTTCTGAAAGCCTTTTGCTAAAGCAGGAGAAGATAGATCTGGGTGAGTATTATTCTTCAGGGTGCTTCAGCAATTAGTAGTTGCAGAAAAAAAATACAACCCTTGCCTGAGATAGCAGACCTATTTCATGTGATAACCTTTTCACTTTTCCATTTCTTAATGAGAATTTAGCTTTTTCAAGAAGCCCACAGCTATTAGGAGATCTACACCTCACTATTAAAAACCAAAATATTCTTCCTGGTTATGTTAATAATAAGACAGAAAAAGGGTAATATTTAGAAAACAGCTCTTTATGCACACACACACAAGCACAGGAGGACTCCCACTCTTCTGTTAATAGTATATAATAGAATGTTACACCATTTTGTATTTTCTAATGCACTGCAAAATTCTCTCCTTGACTCCAGATGTCAACAACCTCCACAATTACTCTTCCTTACTCCAGTATCTGAATCACCAGCTCTTGCCAACGGGAGATCTTCCAGTTCAGCGAGAGCTGAGTACTGCCTTACAAATGTGCAACCTGAAGAAGCAGCGGTGTACGCTTTTCAGTAATGATGTACACTGTAATTCAGGCACACAGCGTGACCAGATCCCCTGTGCCAATGGAATGCAGACTTTCAGTCCAGAGGAGGTGAATTACAAAAAGCACGTATGTGCTTCTGCGCCTGAAAGTAAATGGCTGTTCCTGGGGTAAACTTTCCACACAAGCGGAAAGACTGCCATTTTGCAATGGATATCAGCCTGCATACAAACGTCAAAGCCAGCCTGCATACAAACGTCAAAGCCACCTCCAGTGACTCAGAGAGGATGTGCAAAGGAGAGAATGATTGTGACCAGGAGGCTGGAGAGCCTGGCCATGGGGGACATGGCATCCCTCCGGCTGCCTCAGCTGACTTGCCCAGCGTTCGGATAAGCAAAGAAAGGTTCTCTTTTTCGGCTAGATCAGGACAGCCCATTGTATTTGCTGTATTTGCTCTGCAGAACAAAGGTCTTTGATCACAAGTGTTTTAATCAGGCAGTGTGAATGACAAAGGTCCAAATTCCTTCACCACCTGATGTAGTTTTTAAATGGATCAAAACTTCAGACAAATACCAGAGTGCTACCCCAAAAATGTCTACATAGCCTTTAAGATCAGTCACCCGTAATTGTGGATGGCACAATATCCAGCCAGCTGTGAACCAAGAAATGCGTGCCCCCCCTTAACACAGCACCCACAGCCTGAAGCCGTAAGCCCAGACCCTCAGGAAAACTCTAAAGCAGTCACACAATTTTTGAACTGGAGCTTCTTTTCGCTGTCCTGCCAAGCTGGAGACCAGCTAGAGTTCACATTTACCTACAGGAAACTGCAAATAAACTGAAAGGTTTAATTACCATCTCCCCCTCACTAGCAATGAAAACATAGTTTATAATGCTGGGGAAAATAGTCCTGTATTGTTTCTTATTTTGCATGATGACGATAAATGACATGACACTAATGCTATATTCAACTGTTCATAGTTAAAAACAGACACAGACGTAGGAAGAATAAGCACAGAGCAAAACCACATTTGTTACTTTAGGGAAATACGGGGGAGAATCTGAATAGGTACAGTCTAGTTGATTTTTTAATGAAGCATATGAATTTTGGCAGAAAAGGTTTTCATACATTACAGAAGGAAAAAGCTTTGAGAAACAGAAGCACGTAAACAGATGTAAAAATTTATTTATTTATTTATTTATTTATTTACTAAGACACAGTAGTAGTTTAGGTGATCAGGAAACTATTCACACAAAGCAATGCTAACTAGTGCCTTTGGTGGACAGGCCTATTATACATTACCCTGACAATTATCTGAGACTACTAAAGCCAGGCCTGTGTCTTAAATAGCCTATGTTGGCCAGAGAATGCCCCTCATGTCCTTCAGATATGAAAACAGTGTGTCAAGGACTCATTGTAAATGGCTTTATGAATAGGAGATCTGTCACAGTACGTGAAAATATTAAAATGTAAAGTTAGTATCCCCTTAACAGACATTAGATTTTATAGAGAAAAAAATCTTATTCTCTATATTCTATTTTATTTTCTACACATATTCTATACATAGATTTTTCTCTATTCTAATGTGTCCCTACCAGACATTAGGATTTATAGAGAAAATTTGTTTTTCCTAAAGCAAAATATTCTCTACTAAACTGTTATCTGATATAATGTACTATAGTTAGAAATATCAAACCACTGTAGCATGTATTAATCTACAAACCATTTCTTGTTATAAGATTAAAAAGCCATGGTACCAGCGTATTAAGTATGGTATTAATGCATTAAGTAATAGTTGAGCAAAAATACAGGCACTAGACAGATAATCGATGAGAGTTAGATTTGCCTTAGGCATTAAATATACTTTATTACACCATCTTCTAGTGTTTTCATATGAAGAAAAAGAACAAATAACCTATATAGTGAAAACATTTAGCTTCATATCACAAACCAGTTTTGTATTCCCCCTTTAGATGTGTTTTATGCAAAAAGAAAGAAAAAGTATCCACTTTGTAAGCAGATCTGTATTTTTATTGGCCTTGATCCTTGCTGTGAAGTCTGCTGTGAGGCACAGAGCTTATTTACACTCTAAAGCACTGGAAATAACCTGAATTTCCCAGAGTCAGTCCCAGTGTTTCTTCCATTAGAAAAATGATTTGGTTTTAAATCAGCCCATCTCCCTAGGCCACATCGACAATACAAAATACTAACAAACAAGTTTTTATGGCAGAATTAATGACTGTTGCTGAACATTAGTTCTTTAAATATTTAGAAAATAATGTTTTGCAAGGCAAATGAGGGACTGTTATTTATCTGTTGCTAAATAAAAAAATAGTAATAACATTGAACATCATGACACTGGAATCCCAGGGAAGATGCAAAGCATTAGTGCCACTTGTAAAAGATAAAATAAAAACATGAATACCATTTATTTTTTGAGAAAACTCCATGCCAAATAAGGTTAGATTGTATGAAAACTGAAAGAATGAAACAATTTGTATTGCACATTATCGTAAAAAAAATCGTAGGTGTTCCCTCATCAGAACAAGGGGAAAAAAAGAAATTAGGCACAAGTTACAAGAATAGCTGCAGATCAGAGAAAGAACGAAAGTACCACAGTCAGCCAGGTGGAGACAACATATGTGGCAGTCATGAAAGCAAATATATGTGCAGCACAATGCTGCTTCTCCTTTTAATCTTTCATAAACTTAACAGAGCATTTTACAGGGAAGATAAAACCCGCTGACCGGTGGAGCCGTCCCAGCAGTGACATTCCCTCACGCTCGGCAGGGCTTTACTGCCTTTTTATCAGACAGTGTTATCGGGCAACTGGGCCAGCAGCTGCCTGTGCCAGGACTGGGGACCAAGGCAAGAACAGAAATGTATCCCACACTTTATATTTGTATCAGAATTTTGCCATTTAAGTGAGAAAGCTGTCATGTCATTTATTGCTAACTGCACGCATTTTGCCTGTGTGTAAAATAAAGATACATTTATCAGGGGGATCCAGGTTCAGCAGCACAGACCAAAAGGTTCCCTTGAGAATCACCTGAAGTGGCAAACTGCTAGTTTAAAAGCCCAGTCTCTGTGCCTGCACACTGCTTTCTCCCCACCTTGACCACACACACCAAATTCACATGGCTATCAACTGCTCGAGAAGCCTACATACTTCTACCTCCATGGGAGGGATGAAGGAGCAGACAGAATATCCAGAATTTGTAGCCTCTTTCTTGTACATCACCTTGCACAGTGAGGTTGTCCTCCCTGTTTTTTTAAATCTACTAAGCAGCCGCAAGTCCATTTATTTACTTTTGGCATTATTTGAACGTAACTGAACAAGCAGACTTCCAGATCTTGGTGAAGGATAAAAAAGCCCAACAAAAAATACCTAGGAGCCAGACCTCTACTCAAGTGTAAAATGCCCCTTTAACCAGGTTCATGAGGCACCTGACAAGGAGTTAAACTACAGGTCACAGTTGCTGCCACCACCACCCGTGTCTAGGATCCATACACGCAAGTTGTCGTACTTGACACCAGTATCAGCTCTGATAGGTCATTTATGCAAAAGTAACTAAGAAATAATAAAACACTAGCAAAAGTAATTACAGGGAAAACAATCATTGCACAGCTTATGAGACATTCAGTCTTCATTAGAAAAGGATGAAAGGGTTAAAATGGAAGCTGGAAAGTGATGCTAAAGTAAGTAAGGAACTGGCTAATCTGAGTCTTCTTATATTCTTAAATTTAGCAGTATTCTGCAAAATTCATATGACTTGAACATCCTTCCTGGCTATGTCCCTGACAGCGCGTAGTATTTTGGTTTCCTGAAGCTCCAAGTTGCCATAAGACTTTAATTCCTCTACTAAAATCCAAAACCTCACAAAGCCAGAAAATGCAGCCACATAACCTATGGATTCACCACATAGCTATTTCAATGTATTGGTGTGGCTCCATTCCTGCTCTGAAAACCTTCATCAGAAGTCAAGAGCTGACTACTAGATACCTGCAGTTGTTTGCAGCCATCTGTTATCAGCTTCCCACTTCACAGGGGATCTCTGGTAGCATTTAACAGAAATATCAAAGGTAAACATCACTGGAATGTTTTTGGAGGGCAACCTTTGAACAGTAAAAGAAGAAGAGAGCTCACTTTCTTCAGTTACCTGCTCCAGAAGGTTACAAGGTGCCAGCACACAGTGTAATCGGTCTGTATTTTTCTGATTTACATCACCCAATGGAAAGCCCGAAAACAGCCACTGAGCTTTTTATTCCTCACATTTTTATTGAAACAGAAGACTGCTTCCCATCCCCATATACTGAGAGGTCAAAAAATAAAATATATTGATATAAGTTTCTCAAAGAAATTAGTATCTTCAGTTTCTTATCTCCCTAGGAAAAGTCTGGCATCAGTTACTTGCTTACCCATCTCATGTTAACCACTACATAATACTAATCGATGTAGCTTATCACTTGCCACACAACACCACTAAATACTTGTTATAATATTATTAATAATATAAATTATTGAAATTTGATACCTTAATTATTGTCATTTGATAGCTTATCATTAAAACAAGGAGTTTTTTCTGCAACTTTCAGAAGATAGTTTGGGAAAAAAGCCCAAGCTGCCTCTTTTCTGCTGACCGAGGCCAACAATGCACAGTCCTACAAATATAATTAACGGGGCTTAAAAAAAAAATCACACTTGCAGTCAGGAAAGGGCATAAAACAGAAATCCAAGTGGCCTCTTTGTCTGGCAGACTGACAGGTTAACGAAAACTTCTGGGCTTAAAATGACAGGAAAGAGGTGAAACTCCTAAGTGATAAGAGAACAATGGGTAATTGCAATTAATTGCTGAGAAGTGCAAAGCTGGCACCACAGTCCCCGAGGGCGTGAGGAGGGGCAGAATTCAGCATGAGCTCCATCCATAGAGCACTGAGACCAAAAGCAAACACACACAAAGCAGCACACATGAAGGTCACCAGATAACAGTTTGCATGATTAAACACTGCTAGAGACCTTCCCTGCACCAGTCCTGAAGCACACTTGGCTTGCCACCATTTGCAGGTCTACTTGTGATGGTACAGCTATATATTTCTTTAAATTTGGGCACCAGCAACCGTCCCCGCTGGACCAAACCTCTCAGATGTGAGACCACTGATGCTCTTCAAGAAGCAGCAATGAAAACATACATAGAAGAGTAACTCATGGTTGCCCAGGTGCCAAGCAGAACCCCCAGCTCCTAGCAGACCTCACTTTTGAAGTATATAACAGAAACGCATTGTCCTTTTGCCTCTTTCCTCAAGCAAATCTGGCACAGCTCCTGCAAGCACCAATGACCATGTAGTGAAACCTTGCATGTGCTGCCTCTGGTCCCACACCGGTGCATATCTCTCCCGGCCGAAATCCCCTTTCCCAGCACTAGCAGTTTGGGATGGCAGTGCAGTGAGGTGGCTTTTCAAGCGGGTGCTGTAAGGCTGAGATTTGCACAGGGAATGCAGAACTAAGATTAGGCAGGCTAGTGCTGGTCCATGAAATCATGGTCCGTGAAGTGACTTCCCTAAGATGTTATTTGGGATAATCATTAATTATATTATTTATTACATTATATTTAACAATGCACTTGTATATTTATATATACACACACCTGTACTGTGTTATAGCATTTTAATAAAGACAGTATTATATAATTTAATAGGTCCTAATAATTAGAACCACAGATGTAGACTCCACATTTGGAAAAATACTGTGAGTGCTAGAATTCATTCTGCATTTGTATCTTTGTAGAAGATAAAAAGAACAAAAGAAGAGAAAAAAAAAAAAGAGAAAAAAGGCAGGATTCTTTGGGGAGTTTGGGTTTGTTCATTTGGAAGACAGGATAGAAGGGAATTAAACTGATTTACTAAATGACAAAAGTCAAAGCCAAGCCAAAGAGTTTCCTGGGGTGTTTCCCCTATTATCCTAATTTTCCTTCTGTTTCATTGTAAATGAAGCAACTTCATAGTCTGAAAGTGCTGAACTTACAATGTTCTAAAGCTTTAATTTATGAACTCAGAATTGTATCCTAAACCACACAGCACTGCCAAGCTGGAGTGAATATTTAAAAAAGCATTGTCAATAGTTTTCTTGGATTTTCTTTGTTCTTTGCCTACTAGAAAAAAAAGGCTGAGATTTGGGGTCTGTTTTAAGAAATAGTTTTTCTTTGGGAATCTAATCCTTCAAATTCAAATCCCTTCAAATTCAAATCCCTTCAAATTCAGTTAGGGCTATCTAAATTTTTTAAAAAATTTTTTCTAAAATGAAGTTTTTTAAATATCCTAAACATGTCAGTTTAGGTATTTAGAACATTCGGTGTCTCTCAAAAACAAAAGTGTTCATATTTTGGCTAACTCATTCTGAGGTTTCAGGCCTTCGTGGCCCAAGTAAAGAAAATGCATAAGATGAAGAGTAAAGTAAATTATAGACAACAGCTATAAAGAACAAGAGACATCTACTTGACAGCCTCAGATTGACCAAGAAAAGCAAAACACTGCACAAATTTATCCAACGATACACAAACACACATGATATTGCATCCAAAACATTACTTAAAATCATTATTATATAAGTACTAACAGGTTACAGAACAGAAACACTGAAGCTGACTTAATGGGCAGTTAGGCAACATTTTTCTTCTTGTTTAGAAACAAAGGCTTGATTTGCCACACAGTAGTCATGCTCAGCTCTGAAGACCAAATGATTCATTTTCTCACAAACCTTTCTAGTGCAGTCAGTATTGTATCATCAGTATGCCTCACGTAGGCTCTAGCCCTGCAGATCTAGATGCAGATCTACAGTATATAAATATTTATAATGTATAGAACATGCCTTTCTCTATATAGAAAATGTATAAAATTATGTTAATTATTATAGCTGTGTAACTGAAGTAAGGGCAAGCTTAAGAATTACATCTTCTAACAGCTACGTAACAAGAAAAGACTTAATGGCACTACTGTGGGGAAACTGCATTATGGCAAAAGTAACAAATTGAAATTTCTAAGAGCTATACAATAAAAGACCATAATCAAAAGCAGAGTCTATGATACAATCTATAAAGAACTGATTGCCTATACATAACAAAGAGTCATTGCTTGGGCTTTTATGGGTTTACTGCTGGACACTTGGACTCTGTTGTGCATTATAGGATACTGTTAGACTTGGCGCATGCAATAAAGTTCTGCAAAAAAGACATTTGTATGTCAAATTCAATATGCAACTCAGTTGTGTGGCTGGGCAAAACTGAGCGAGTCTGGTCCCTGGGAGAAGTGGGATTAGACACCTGCGGTCAGTTGTGCCCTGTGCCACGAGTGAGTAGCAACACCAAAGTGTGAATCTCAGAGTGCCAAAAGTTCCCAAAGATCAAAAGTGGCCAGTGAGACAGGCTGGTCACTAGAACAAACAAATCTTGATGAGAAAAGTCAACACTGCAGAGCACCCTGGAAGCAAGAAGGATGTTTTCATCCTATTTGGCAAAAGCAGAGCCACGCATGAAATTATGGTAAAAACACAGTCACTGATTTTGCATGTCCAATTTAAAATATCTATGCTTGCTGGTTTGAGACTACTTAATGCTATGTAGTTATTGACACATTTAAAACACAGCTGTCAACTGCAGTCAGTTACATTGTTAAGCAATTCTATTAATTGGATTTAATTAAAATTAATTAAAGATTAGTTAAAACTCCTAGCTGAGGCACCTGCAAACTGAAGAACAAGAATTTAGGACCCCATGTGAATAGGTTAGTTTAAGCAATGTAGAGGTATGCAGAAAATCTATGGAGATGGAAAGTCACTTACTAACAACTGGAGTTTCTTCAAAGTATATATAGTCTTATATGCACATTCGTATGCTCAGTGTACATATGTAAACAAACCCTTCAGTAAAAAAAACCCCTGTGATGCCAGCATTACCCATGGGCAGCACGCTCTTTATCCCTCTGTGTCTCTGTGGAAAACAAGACTGACTTTAAAATCTCAGTTCCAAAAATCAGTTCTTAAAATGCGGTCCTACTCATGGCCCATTGACTTGCAGTGATTCAGACAGTCTGCTGAACCACGCAGGGCCTGTGAAACAGAACTTACTGTTTGATGATCTGGTGCTGGGTGAACAGATACGAAGTCTCAATGATTTCTTGACAAAAGAAGAGATAAGGGTGGGGGATAAAGAGGCATTCCCACCAAAATATTGGACGGGACTTCCCATAATCAAAAAGGAGTTCAAATCTGACTGCACAATTGTGATCAGCTTGCCGCCAGGAGTCTTTCTGAGTCAGGACAGTACAAAGCCAAATGTTAACACTTGCAGATTTGTGTATATTGCAAGGTTCACCTAAGTGTGCAGTCATGCTTACATAAGCATAGATTCCTGTCTTATCCAGCGCTGACAAAATACCAAGTGTAAGCAGAGTAAGCAGAGTGTGTCCTCCAGACCTCAGTGGACCTATCCCCACGTCAGCTGCCAATCATCAAACCTAGGATGACACTTGCAAAGGCTGGCTTGCAGCGCGCCATTAGATGAGATGTTTCTTATGTTCAGCGTGACAGCCAAAGAACCAAAGCTACAGAGACTGAGCTGCAGAAGCTCTATTCCTGCCCAGAAGAACTGCCCTTCACTAATCTGTCACTGCTGTGGGAGCCATCCCACACACCTGAAAATGGATGACCATTGTCACAAATACCCTGGAAGAGAATCTGAGAGCCACCTAGAGCTGAAATGGCCTTACCCTGTATTGGTTTTGGATCCAGACTACAGCAAACTGAAGGTGATTTCTCAGACCAGTGGAGCTACAATTTCTAAATAAACATGCTGTAGATAAAACAGTGCAAAATGTGGTCTAGCAGCTAAAGCCACTGTCACCAATTCTGTTTGACAAACAAAAGCACTCAGTTCTGTCAGAGTCATAAATGGGTCTTCATCTTCTCTTTCTCTCTGACAGTGTAGAATAAATAGTTCCACAAAAACATCTGAGCTCAGAAAAACTTACTTCAGTGACCTTTTTGGCTTACAGAGCAGCTGACTCTTATTGACGCAGCCTCTGGTTGGACAGTATTTTGGGTTTGTGTGGTGGGGTTTTTTTGGTAGCAGGGAGGGGCTGCAGGTATGGCTCCTGTGAGAAGCTGCTGGAAGCTCCCTCAGCTCCAAGTCGGACCCACCTCTGGCCAAGGCCGAGCCCATCAGTGATGGTAGCGCCTCTGAGAGAACAGATTTAAGAAGGGGAACTAGTAGTGAGTAGGGGATTGGAATGTGAGAGGAACCCCCCTGCAGACAGCAAGGTCAGTGAGGAAGGAGGGGAGAAAGAGCGGGGGAAGAGGCTGATACCCCTGCAGCCCCTGGTGGGACGGCAGGCTGTCCCCCCCCCCAGCCCATGGAGGGGAGTGGGGAAGCAGATGCCCACCTGCAGCCTGGGGAGAGAGGAGCCCACGCCGGAGCAGGGGGAGGCCCCCCAAGATGGCCGTGACTCCATGGGAAAGCCCACACTGGAGCAGTCTGTAACTGAAGGACTGCACCCCACGGAAAGGACTCACGTTGGAGAAGTTGATGAAGGACTGTCTGCTGTGGGAGGGCCCCCACGGTGGGGCAGGGGAGGAGTGCGGAGTCCTCCCCCTGAGGAGGAAG
>JANZLQ010000056.1:16649600-16661203 GCA_026212715.1 Elanus axillaris
TCCCCCCCCCGCCGTCAGCACAATGGCCGGCGGCCCGGCGCGGCCGGCGCTCCCCGGGCGCGGAGCAACGGGCGAAGCGCTGCCGGGCTGCCCAGCGCCGCCGGGGGGGCTCCCTCCCGCTGCCGGCACCGCCGCGGCGGGGACGGGTGGGCTGGACGGACGGACCCGGGCGGAGGGGGGGGGACGACACGACGACACTCGGGACGACGACACACGCGGCCGGTCCCTCCTTACCCGTTCTCCCTCTCCGCGCTGGCAGAAGGGAAGAGCCGGCGGCTCTGCCGCAGCCCGTCGGATGCCCGCCCCATGGCAGGGCGGCCGCCGCTCACGGGCGCCCCGTCGCGTTCGGCTCCTCGGGGTGGGAGGTCGGGGGGCAAGGCTGGGCTTGTCCCGCTCCGGCGGGTCCCGGCGGGGGCGGCCGCCTTCAGCGCCCCCGCCGCCCGCTGCGCCGCCCCAGCGGGAGAGGGGGAGCCGCCGCCGGGGCTGCTCCCCGGCTCTGAAGCCTGATTCGTGCCCATCTCACGGCAGGACCGAAGTCTCAGTCTAGTGCTACAACCAGGCAAATGTTTATCCCCTTCATTCACTAAAAACCCGGGAGGAACTACGGGAAACAAACCCAGAATCAGCTCTTCCCCAACACAGCAGCACAGGGAACAGCCTCCCCTCTTTCCCACGTCCTTAAATCCCGTATTCACATCAGCTCTTCGGGGGCCCCACTCTCCCAGTCCAGCTATCTACGTCTAGGTTTTGCCAGGGCTGGACACCCGTCTCCCGACTTTCCCAAGGAGAACACAGTAAAACCAGATGCTGCGCCTAGCTCCATCCAGACTCCGCCACTTCGTGAACCAAAATTGATTATGCGATTCGCCATCTTCCACCGCTGAGAAAGAAGGTGTGTTTTGCTAGCCAGCTCTCCGGATTCAGATGCTCCCTGGACAAAAAGGCCATACGGCTTTGGATCCTGCCGGCTCCCTGACTTTTTGGCCCAGTCAGAAGTGGTCCTTCTGATATCTTTAAAAGGAACCGGGCCTTACAGAAATATAACACCCATGCTGGGTTGGACCAAAGAGCCACCTCGCACATTTTTTTGTATCTGACTGTGCCCCAAACTGGGTATTTTGAAGGAAGAATGTAAGTTTAGGCAAGCATTTACCGATACTCTCCCACTCCTTAGTGATTTGCAGCTCAGTGAATTCCTGAGCCGAACGTGATATTTATGGGGAAAAAAAAAAAGAAAAAAAATCATCAAAAAACCCCAAACCCTAGCTATATGACTCCGGAATAAATATTAATTGCTAGAAATCACTTTTTCACCTGCAGCCTTCTTGAGATGACCAGTCATGCAAGCCACGAGAGGTGCTGTCCATTCCCTTTTCAGTCTCCTCACGACTAAAGCCATAGTATACAGGGCAAAGATAACTTGGAGATGAAGCTCATGCACCAGATGTAGCATTTAGGTGGCTCTTAAGTATATTGACTGCTATCTTTACATTAGCAATTACATATATGTGTATTTGTATCCAAAATACGTGGATACAAACCATCTCAATTACCAGAGCTGAATTTTGCAGCACTCCTTTGAAAGATTATGGGGTTTTGCTGTGGTTTGCTTTGCTGCTATCGCAGCACTGAACATGTTTTTTAGGCAGTAGAATTGGGTGGTACAGATAGAAAACTTCAAAAGTAGCCACCAGGAAAAAGGTGAATCTAGCCTTTGCCAATTCCTTCAGATCAGTCAAATTGCTCAATTACAGCAGATCTTTCTTGAAAAAGGTCAATCTTTTCACTTTCCTGGAGGAGAAAATAAGCTGAAATGAGTTGGGTGGGTTTTTTTTTTTACTTAAGAACCAACAGTTTCTGGGAAGTGATGCAGTCACAAACCTCAGTAGCAAAGTGATGGATGGGCCTCAGGAACACGTGGCTTTATTAGCAATTCTTTCACCTGGAGTTTATTAGATGTATCTAGAGGAGAAACCCGAACCTGCCAGGTACGTGCCATGATCGCCAGAAAAGACGTGGGTCCACTAGGTGGCACAAACACACCACTTAAAGGCAAGGAGCAATACCTCCTCTGCAACATGTTTTATTTATGCATTGATGCAAAGCAAATGGGTACAGGTAAAGCTTGCACACACAGCTATAGTTCAGTAACCCACACATCACTTATCAAATAAAACCAAGTTCATATGTCAGCGTGCTCCTTTGGACTTGGAGGCTCAATGGAAATCTCCCCAAAGAGCAGTATCTGCTCCTCCAGACCTTGACTTACTCATGGCTGACTAACCACGCTGCAACTCCTTTCTGTGTTTGCATTCAGGAAAATACAGATGACCCTGCTCAGCAGTATTAAAACCGAGGAGAAGCTGCTGACATTCTCATTTTTCCCACTTTCTTCCATTTGCCATCATGCCGTTCTAGTTTAAGCAAATGGTCTAGTTCCTGCACCATCACCTTGAAATGGTAAAGGACACACCGCTGTCAAACCTGGCAGAGCAACTCTGCTCAGATGATGCTCAGCTAGCAGCACACACAGGTGGGACAGGCAACTATCATGCGATAAATGCTAAAACTCACCATCTACCTGAGCTCTAATGTAGATAAATCTAATACTGAGACAAAACAATAGCAATACATTTTTATACTCATCATTTTAAAAAAATCGAAGATCATAATACAGATAATAAGGGACAATTTCACTACAGCTGGATAGGCATTTAAACTAATCACACTGCTGTGCATAAAATTTCCCAGAGTCACAGAATTTTTGCCCCTCTGGAGGCCATCTAGTCCAAGCCCCTGCTCAAAGCAGGGTCACCTACAGCAGGCTGTCCCGGACTGTGTCCCATTGGGTTTCAACTAGCTCTGCAGATAGGGACTCTGCAACCTCTCTGGGCAGCCTGTTCCACTGTTTGACCACCCTCGTGGGAAAAAAAAAAAAAAAAAAGGGATTTTTCTTATGTTTAAATGGAATTCCCTGTAGTTCAATTTGTGCCTGTTGTACCTTCCCTGGATACCACTGAGAAGAGACTGTCTCAATCTTTTTACTCCCACCCATCAGATATTTATGTACATGAAAATGTCCCTTCCCTGAGCCTTCTCTTCTCAAGGCTGAACACCCCCAGCTCTCCCAGCCTCCCCTCATGTGAGAGACGCTCCAATCCCTTAATCATCTGAAGCCCTTTGCTGGAATTGCCAAGAACGTCTATGTTGTACTGGGAGCCTTACAGAAGACACTGTGTCTGGAGAGTTAGTTGTCTTGGGCAAGTGGCATCTGCTCCCTGGGGCACCTGCGGGAGTGCCCCGTGTCAGCTGGTGCTTGTGGATGTCATGACAGAGGACGTTGCAGCCTGCCAGAAGATACATGGAGGTTTTGCCTTTGTGGCTGGAACAGTGCTGACAACATGCCAGTGTTCCAGCTATTGCTGAAGAGTGCTTGCACAGCATCGAGGCTTTCTCTCTTCCCCCATTTGGCTAACAGGGTAATTATACTGGAGAATGAACGGTAAGACTTCAGGTCTGGGAATTTTTACTGCTGCAGCTATTGTCATCTTTACGTTGCCCAAGAAGGGTCAGAGGACGAAATGAAACCAGAATGTTTGTATACATAAAGCTAAAAGACTAGGGTACCAAAACTGTGTACAACTGGTTTCTTACACTGTTAGCAGAGAGAAAAAGGAAATATAAAATTCTGTCCCAACAAATGGTTTAAAAAAACCAAAAAGTCTGTGGTTATATGGTTTAGTTTAGGAATAACAGCATTTGAATAGGTCAGGCTTCCAACACATGCACCAGTTCCTGTATAAAATACTTTAAATTGAAAGACTGAAGCCCTAATCTTAACCTTTTTTCATTAGCATCACATAGGAATCTCCATGTTTCTCAGATTTAGGGTGCAAAATAAACAAACTGGGGTTTCCAACTGAATGCCAGAATTGCTCATTTAACTTTAGATTATCTAAATTTTAGGGACATACTGAAAAAAAATAAATCAATTCTAAGACTTTCTTAAAATCACATTACGGTAAGTTTAGTTGAGCAATTTTGGTTTTAGTATATTGATAAAAAACATCCTTTTATTCTCTCCAGATTCTTCTGCTTCTGACAACACACTTTCTTGTTTTGTAGAGAAACAGCCCCAATGGTTATTGCTTCTCCTTTATTATTTTTCTAATGTTATTTTTCCCCCAACTGCAGATCACAACAGAAGACAGACAACTTGGGTGTTTGGACTTTTCCCATGATTTAATGTCTGCCCCACTGTGCTTTCAACTTACTCCAGCTGAGGACTAAAACAGGGCATGAGGCTTCCACGATGTTTTGATCTTCCAGAAGGTGAGGACAGCACAGAAGCTTCTTGGAGCGGAGTCCAGGAGAGCCATGTTAATATCCTGACTCACATAAGGCTTGTTTCATATGTGATGCATAGGGTAGTCCCCAGACTTAAATCTTCCCCATATTTGTGCTTGTTTTGTACTTCATGAAATGGAATACTTGATTTTAAAGCAAAGTTGTATAAATATTAGTTTTCTTTTATTCTAGTTACTTACAAAATTGTATGCAAAATAATAGTAACAGAAGGTAAAATGACAGCTTTACTGTAGTCTGAACAGTAGTAATGTTTTTGTTTTAGAAAGCTGCATAGGCTTTGGTCACCAAAATACCAGTTTTATTCTACCACCTGTGCTCAATGATCCACTAATTCTTCACAGTTGATATTCATGTAAGAATTAATAGTAATTGAAGTGTTATGGTTTTAACTGTAATGTCAAAATATACATTTTTAGGTAAGATGAAATACAGTTTTTCAATAAAATGGAACACTGGCTCTTTTTTTTTTTAATTTCAGATTCCAGTTTAAAGGAGCTTACATGCAAAATAAGATATTTAAAAGTCACCACTGAAGGCATCGAGAGGAGAACGAGTTCTTTTCTCATTCTTACTGAACTGCTTCATCCTGAATAATTACAGTTAGCATCAGTAGAAATGACCGACTTATGTATTAATACTGTTTGTAATTTAGTAATGTTTAGAGATGACGATCTCCCCGTTCCTGTAACTGGCAAATGACAGACCTAAAAAGTAAAAAGTATGAGATGCACCCACTTTAAATAAACAATTCCTTCCAATGGCTCAGAAGCCTTCTGTGGTACAAGTATTTTCAGGTACTTCTGAATGGGTGTTCTAAGTTGTTTTTAATTAGTAAAATTTAATACATATAGACACATATTAAATAACAAAACTGACAAAATACAATGTATTAAGAAGTAAAATATATCTATACAGCTTGTAACCAGCAATTATTTATCTATGAATGAGACAATATTTCCAGTTAACCCAATATTCTTCATAATTCCAACTGTGACAATCTTAATGCAAAATAGACAAAATCTAAAAGAAAAAAAATTACTTTTTCCCCCCCCATGTCTTTTAAGATGTTGTTTACACCTTAGAGATGCTTGTAATGTTAGCTGGTAATCACAGTTTTTTATTCAACATTAGGCAAGCAGAACACTACCTGTTCTCCACTGCAAGGATGTACAACAATACATCCTCCCACTTCTAGTCTTCTGCATGATACCTACGAATACACATCATGTCAATGAGAATGGTGTGTAATCGTTACAAAACTGTATGTTCTTGAATAGAAGAATGATTTGATACACAATTATCTGCATAGAGGGACTTTATATCATAAGATTATGATTGGTAATCACATCTTACTTCATAGCCTAAATTTGAAATGGTCATCTACTAAATACACCAGATATTTTAAAGATTAGTTCTCACTGCATTTACATAATATGCGTATATAACAAAGGCCTGTGTCACATCTCCAACAGCTTGAGCTTAACTTTGTGAAGGATTCCAGGTTTGTTTTAATCTTTTAAAACCAAAATTTGAAAAATATCTCCAGATACAATTAAAAATTTGAATATACAATACTTTAGAATTAATTTTATATTTAAAGATGCATTTGAAATCCTTTAAAGATATCATTTTTTTCTTCACTTTTTATTTAATATTGGGATAATATTTAAAACGCAATTTCACACAAAGATTAAACAAAGTAAAATGAGTAGTAGTTACATGACAAGAACATTATTAAAGAATAACTGGGTTTTTTTTTATTAAGAGAAGGTACAGTAAACAAAATGCATTCACAAAATAGATAATCAATACTTTTAAATGACCTGTAAACAGAAAACAATTGTTAAAAGCCCAAATATAGGAAATCATCACAAGTATAAAACATACACTGGCTCAGCATTTTTAAGACAATCATGTACGTTATTGTATGTTAGCTCACACTAAGAAGAACAAACTTCTGTAACCATATGAGATAAGCAAACAAATGAAATAGTAAAATGAAAACAAGAGATTGTCATATCAAAGACTCATTTCCTTCTTATAATTATTATGTTTGCAAAAATAGTAACAAAACTTAGCCAGCCTTGATACAAAACCTGTCAAACAGCCAGCAAAACCCAGTTATCCCAGCCAGTTAGGAAAGCAGAATTTTGGAAAGTAACTTCACTGGTTCTCAGAAATTTCAAAGGTAATCACTGATTTGAAGAAAACAGAGGTAGAATACAAGTCAGCCTTCATAATTTAAAAAAAAAAAAAAAAAAAGTCCATGTAACCAGGTAATGCTTCAGTCATTCAAGTACTGGTTATTCCTTGAAGCTCACATTTCTGGTGGAGAAAGAAAAAACTTCAAAATAAAGCTATCGTATTTTTACTAATGAGTACTAGGATAAAAAGTAATAATTAGATTTAGCCTCCTCATATTCTCTTCTGTTATTTCTGAATATCAATTATTAGCAAGCATATTATCTGAAACTACATTCAGTTCATTGACTCATTGCTCAAATGCTTAACAAAGTAAATGTGAGACAAGGAGGAAGAGGAAATTTCTTGAAAAGATTAAATGAGATTAGAGAAAGAGACAGTTATAACACTACAGAACAGTAATTACAGTGTACACTTTACTGTGGCAAGCTCCCAGGAAGGAATAAAAAAGTAGGGTGAATGATGGTGATTGCACTACTGAGATCATTCTAATGTAATAATCCATTGAAAGGTTTAAAAGGCAAGATAGTAAAAAATTAAACTGCATATGAATTCAGTTGTTGAACGCCACTTTCTTTAAAAAAGACATACTTCATGAAAATGAGGTATTTTCTGATAAGATAAGGTACAGAGCTGTCATTGTTAAAACTAAGTACACAAATAGTAGGACAAAAATAGTTCTCTACATGGTATTCAAGTATAGCAACTGGACTATTTTTATTGCTCTTGGGACTCACTGTAAAGCAAAGAAGACTAAAACCAATTCTCTACGGATGATCCACATTCTCAGAAATGTATTCTCTGTCATTATCTCAGTCAAATGTTGATCTGCAGTGTAACAGGGTTTGCCTAATGGCTCACCAGTAAAGCAAAAGTCACGAGTGCTGTTTCATCCCCACTATCAATATCTCATTTGCTACAGTTTCTTTTTTTTTTTTGCTTTGTCCAAAAACTCGCAGAAGAAAAATTGCTGACAATGTAGATCGTGCCACGCTGACCTCAGTTCTCAGGAAGCCTGTGTTTAGTGTTAACAAAAGTATGCTGAAGAACAAGCCATATGTGTTTACCAACAAAAATAAAGTTTAAAATCTTACCAGTTTGGAATTCTGTTTCTTGGAGTTTAGCAGTCAGATAGTTAGATTCATGAGTTGTTATGGTATACTATATAGCCGTTACAGTACACATATATCCTAAAACAATCACTGTCTATCTCTCTCTGTCCTTTCATTCTTCACTACAATTTATTATGCAGTATAGGACAGACAGGCTATAAAGTTAATAATCAGGCCTGTAACACATAGCTGACGTCATCTAAAACAACAATGATCTCTAAAAGAACAAAAATGTCAGTGAAAATTAATAGCTGAGAGGTTGATCTTGATTTCTTTGTTACGGACTCTAGTGACCACAATCTTAGACATTTATAGCATTCAAGCACTAGCAATGAAAAATGCATTAATTATTTTTATGCACTTGTTTTGGAGGCAGCTTAATCTAATGTGTAAGGTTTAAATGCATTTTAGCTGGACTCTCCTATGAAGTGTCTTTCCTTCATTGCTGTACTTGAGAGAATTTCATGGCATTCCTCTTAATATGAGCCATTCTTTTTTTGGAGATAACTATCAACAGTAATAAATTGGCTATATATATTCGCATTTAATTAATAGTAATAAATAAGCAAGTGATATATATTTGGAAGCTGTCAGCTAGTGCAAGACCATTAACAAAACCAGGAACGGGAATCCATTACATTATATGGTCTTTTGTATCTGTCGTTTCCAATCAATATTTTATGGTAGGAGAGTCAACAAAAGAAGAACTTAGAACCACCTAAAGTGTGTAAGAATTTCATATAATTAAAAAATTATTATTTAGAAATAGCTTAAACCTAACTCTTAAACAGAAACAATCTGCTAAAATCAAATTGCTTACTTTTCAGCTGTGGCTTGATCAGTTGTCCTTGCAAGACTACGTTCTGGAGAATGTGAAGGAGACCTTAACGTTGAACTGAGAGGAGGCGAAGCACGTAATGATGATGTAGAGAGACCATGTCGACGCATCTCCTGAATTGCACGCTCTCTACCAACAGATAGCAATTTCAGTTACATAACACTTTGGTACTGCAGGATGTTAAAGGAAGAAACCTTAACTTTCTTTCCATATTTTTACAGTGATCAACTTTCTTCTTGTTTCCATATGAAGTGATTTTTTTTTTTTTTAATAGATGTAATGTTAAACTCACAGAATTTACGAGGGAATTCAGAAACTGGGTAAATTGGTTTTTTTTTTTTGTTTTTGTTTTTTTTTTAATTAAGCCGTTTTCAAGATGAGAATATTAGATTTTGTATAATAATAGGAGCACAATTCTCCATAAAAGTTCCTCATTATTGAAAAAAGCAAGTTTTAAAAGTGAGAAAGAAGAAACAATAAGAGTCACCTCACTGAAGAAGCAGCATCTTACCGTTCAAATCGTTCAGTTGTCAGTTGCCTTTTTAAAACATCAGAATCAGTCTGCAGCTGTGCAACTTTACTTCGAAGTATGGAAACTTCTCTATTACAGCTGCTTCTAAAAAAAATCATGAGAAGCAACAAAGTTTTCTTTGAACACTGTCAACTAGGAGCTTAGATGAATTAGAGCAAGATAGAACAAAAATAGATACCAAACACGTTGTTCCACACACACCAAATCAAAGACAAATTAGAAGCAGCGAGAACCAAGTGAATGCAACCAAATGTTTCTGGCAGAACCTAAGGTGAGAAAGATGCGAGAAGCTGGCAAGCCTCTTACTACATCTTTACTACAATACATCATGTTCCTTTTCAGACGAAGGTAAACACAAACATGTTTTATAAGAACAGACAAAACAATTAAATCATTAATTTATTGATTTACTATCCTCTTGCAATGCGAGATGGCCTTTAGTATATACTTAAAGGAAGAATAAAGAAGTAACTATCCACAACAAATCAAGCATAACAGATATGGCTTCAGTAAAAAATTATATCAAGTAGGTGGAACTATCTGGCTAGCAATGAACACAGCTGAATGAAATCTTAGCAAAAGCTGTATTAATGCAAGCTCAGACCAGAAAAACCCAGAGTCCGAAAGCTTGTCAACTACACCCTTGGGGTTTGGGCCCAACTGTTTCAACTGCAAGAATCAAAATGAAAAGCAGCATTGAAAATCTTAAGTAACATTATTAAGTATACTTCTTAGCAAATCATCAGCTTGGACGACTCAACGCTTCATTGCAAAACACCATAAATTGCATTATAAAGCAAGCAAGCAAAAAAAAAAAAAAAAAAAAATCAATCATTGAGTGTAAAATGAGTTGTCTAAACCAGAATCTGGACAGCTATGTATTCCACAGTGTCTTCAAAGCCAATATGAGGTGGAGTGCTCAAAAGTCATTTCTGGAAAAGCAGAGATGTACTAGTTTATGGCTAAAGCACTGGACTTGGAATTTTGAAAAATGAGTTCCACTCCTAGCTCAGTCACAGACTTCCTGGCTGGCACTCGCTGGTCTCTGACTCCAGGAAGATGCAAACTACTCAAGAGATTTGATCCAAAAAGAACTGCAGAATATTTTTTTCCTGTGTTCCCTAGTCATCAGTAAAATTCCTAGAAGGGTATCTTGATCCAGTATGTTGAGAACAGACGCAGAAGATAAAGGTCCTGATGATATCTTATTCTAAGTCCTTCAGAGACAGGCATATGCTTTCAGGATGGAGGTAAGAATTCAGGGCCCAATATCATTATTGTAAAATAAAGAAAGAAAGCAAACAGTTTTGTGAGTTCTGAGGTTATTCCATGTCAATGACATTTAAACAAAACTAAGGTTGTTAAGTAAATCACCCAATAATTAAGAAATATTTTTATTTGGAACCCTTATGCACAGTAATCATCATATAATAAGAATCCATTATGATATACTATTTTTTCACAGGACATCTCTCACTTTCACAGTAGATACAGATAGCTTTCAACAAGTAGTTTAGCTATTCAATATTCTTTGTTTATTTAATACTTAATCACTGTAAGAGCCTCAAGATCTCATTTACTCTACTATCACCCAAATAGAACTATGAATAACACTACTCACTCTTCACAGAGCTCAAAATTACAGCACTGGAGAACTTCAGAAGTTAAACTTAATTTTGAGAATCTTTCTAAAGTCAGAGGTTGTATCAGTACCATTTTATAAATAGAGTGGAAGCACAGGCATAGTAAGGCCAAAACTGTCAATAACATTCAAAAATACCGACACGCGATCTTTGTCAGTTAGGATGGAAATTTTGCCAAGTCAAATGGATTTTTATATTTCACAAGACACAAACATGATTGTCACATACTTCAGTCACAGCTGTGAGCATTTAAAGTGCCTGTTCTGTAGACTGCAACTACTACCAACCAAATAGTAGAAAATCAGGTATACACAACTAGTTCTCACACCCAAACATTTGCCTACCAACATGCATAACCTTTGAGATAAAGAAGAAAACAATTCAGTAAAATAGCCACCACTCCTCCAAGAGAACATTTATTATTCTTCCTGCAATACCCCATCCTATTAACAATGCAAGTACTGATATTTACAACAAACAAGAAAGGAACTGTACAATGTGTGCAGAACAAAAATTGTGAAAATATTAATATGAAGTTACTTAAACAGAGTTTTATACTGTGTGTACAAAAAATAAACTAAATTAAAGTTAAATGAAAACCGACTTCTTTCCTTTGTTTTTTGTAACTTTCACAATTTCATAGTTAGGACATTCCATTAGTTTATGGTCTTTGTATGCAATTAACATTTTTCCCCCAAGTAAACTGTATTGGGTTTCTGTGGCAAGGTTTTGGTAGCGGGGGAGCTTAGAGGGGTGGCTTCTGTGAGAAGCTGCTGGAAGCTTCCCCTCTGTCCGACAGAGCCAATGCCGGCCGGCTCTAAGATGGGCCTGCCGCCAGCCAAGGCTGAGCCAATCAGTGATAGTGGTAATGCCTCTGTGATAACATTTTTAAGAAGGGAAAAAAAGTT
>JANZLQ010000056.1:16661303-16674174 GCA_026212715.1 Elanus axillaris
CTGTCCAGCGAAGGAGGGGGGAGTGATAGAACAGCTTTGGTGGGCACCTGGCATTCAGCCATGGTCAACCCACCACATAAACAAACCACAGTAATGCTAAAACACGAAGCAATGAGTTGCACAGGGGCAATTAATAGTGAAATCATCTACAGATTCACTGTGATCACTGCTACTTGAGGTGAACCATTGTCAGTGGTAAGTTGTAGCCTTTATGTAAATCAACCAAAAGCATTTTTCTAGCACATTTGCATCACCAAGTTACAGATAGCTTTTAGCTGTTTAGGTATGCTATATTCTGTATCTTAAAAGGAAGCATGATCTGTCCTTTTACCTTCTATACATTTCCTTTCTCTCCCTAACTCAGCGTTTACTAAGTGGGCGTTATCTGTTCTTCTGCAATTCTACTTTGACTTTACTCTTCATTAACATCTACATTCAGCTGCTACTCCTCCTTCTTGCTATTTAATGCAGAGATACCACACTGGCTAATGTATGCCCAGGAGAATTATCATGTAATGATGACACATATCATGGAAACTTCCAATTCCCTGCTCCACATCATGAAGAAAATTTTTTAAATCCCCCACTTCTCTCATACATGAGTGTCATATACACAAAATATCCTCCCCTTAACTTAATTGTTCCAAACAGATTAGTCTTTCTTCTGCAAGAGTGTTAAAAAGTTTTCTACTGTAGGCAGACATACAGTGTAAGAAGTTGCAGTTAGCTATAATGGGAACTGCTGGCCAGATTTAGTGTAGGTGTCAGGTTCATTTCCATTTAAATCTTAAAGAAACAATCAATGATACAGGACTTTTTCCTTAACAGTAAATATTAATAGCAGCAAAAGTACTTTTGCTTTTTGAAAGTGCTATGACTTCACTATTTATTATGTAAGTGGTTCTTACTTTAATCAAAGTAAGGCCAACAGGCATCTTCCGTAGATATGCAATTCACATTTACCATTGATTTAATCTACTTGGTATTTTGTTGTGAGCAGCACACATATGTTAAAATTTTACCTTCAAATTGCTTTGAGATGCTTAATGAATCCACATTGCTCTAAAGGAGTTAGGACTTCAGAATACTTTCCAATATAAGAACATAAAACATAGTTCAAGACTAAGAAAATTTGTGTTTTCTTAATAATTAAGCTCATAGTTAAACTCTTCAAAGCCAAATAAAAATATGACATTTTGCTTAAAAAGCAGAGTTGAATTAGATTGCTTTCTGAAGCTAAGAAGAAAATCAGAACCTGTGAAAGAGGTGGTTATATATTTTGATAATTGGTAACTCTGATGCAAAGGTTAAATATCCAAATTATACTGCAATGCATACATACATTTATAGATGTACTCAACAGCTACAAAAATTTACAAATTATCATGGGTTGCCTGGTTCTGTAGTGGAAATGTCTGCAACAGGTCAGCTACCTCACCATAAGGTAGTTATGTCCACTAAAAGGCTCAGAAGGAAAGGATTTTAGTGATTGCACTGAAAAGATGGCAGAGTTATATCAGACAAGTGAGCTTCAGGAAAGGTATCATCTCCTGTGCCTGGCTGATGTGAGAAAGAGTCATGACCAGAAGAGAAAATGAAGCAAACTTTCTGGAGTCAGACTGGGGACAAATCCAAAGAGAAACTGAGTGCTTGTTCTCAAGACTGGGAAAACTCAGCAGGGTGTTCCTTCCTTTTAGAGTAGGTTTCCTTTGGAACTCCTGTTTAGGTTTACTGCTTGTACTAAACTGATGTCCACCAGAGTGCTGATTAATGAAAGCGATATGAAGGATCTGTAAAGAAACGTTAAGTAAACGAGGCCATGAAAGGCCACAAGACACCACTGCAAAAATCTGCTCAGCCATACTGAACATCAAGAATTTGACTTGAGTGAGTCAGTGTTGTCACACAGAAAGTTTCTTTGTAAACCACATAGCACATACACACACTTGTTAAAACTTACAGTTTGCTCTCGGCGAGTGTTAGCTTGTCTTTCAATAACTGAATTTCGGAATCTTTCTCATGGGATGTTAAATGATTCTGAAATTCTTTGTCTCTACTAGTAGCCAGCAATGTTTCAAGATTCTGAACTGTAAGTCTCTCACTGGATAACTGCTTTTTCAGCAACTCTGCTTCTGATTTTCTATCTTCTAATTCACCTAGAACCTAAGGCACAATACATTATTAATACATTGGTTTACAAACACAGAGGTCTCTTCTGGGAAGAGTTGTTATAAAAGCTGAAATCATTGCAAGTTTCATAAAAGTGAAAAGGAAACCAAGTTCACGAAACAAATTAAAGCCTACAATTATTTAAAACTATGCTTAGTTAAAAACTATTCAAGCTGTACATCTGTTAAATGTTTTACTGGGAGCTAGATTACTGAGTGCTGGAAATGCTTAGGTAAGTACCCGGAACACTAATTGGCTTTTAACAGCAGTAGGCTTTTGCACAAATAGAAAATCAGTATTTACTATACTTCATTCTATTCAGCTAGGTTAGCTCACAATTAGCTTCTTGGCTTTTACTGAAAATGTAGGAATGCTTGTTTTCCTCATCAGTTCTATGAATGTAAACAAATTCTGTGGGGATGAGAACTATTGTTCTCAAGGTCTTGAATACTACAGTAACAGAAAGCCTGACCAAGTCACTAAGTAAAGACACCACAATCAGATCTAAAGAAAAAAGTTTAGAAATTATGAATATTTAGAACTGTTTAAACTATTTTAAAATATTAATGAACTTCAGCTGAATCTAAATTTCAGTTGTATTGAAAAAATCCGTTAGGGAAAAGTCTTTAATATCTAAATAAGAAGTACACTATTCACTTTTTATGAAATTTGAAAATTTGAATAAATTAAAAAACAGTACATAAAATCAAATGAATACAGTTTGTCTTTGTGGTATAGCAAAAACTACTGCTGCCACATTTTGTAGTGATAATGAATGAAAGAAACTTATTTTTGTACAGAAAACAGATACAGATCTGTATACTGCAAAATTTATAATTTATATATAAATGCAAAAGTAGTGATATAAATTAACTTATCTTGCCTTCAGAAATTATATATTCTTTTCTCCAAAAACTATTAAAAGCAAAGGAAGATATTTTATTATAGCAAATTAAATTTGTCTTTGCTGCTTACCCTTTCATAATCCATGCTTTTGGATGTCAGCTGTCGAGATAAAAGATCTTTGCTAGACTCAAGTTTCACACAGAGTTCCCTCACAGAAGCCAGGTCCGCCAACACAGAAGACTTATCCTGATTTTCACGTTTAATATCCTCTTCCAATTTGGACATATTTTTTGTAATGGAGGAGATCTGAGATTCATATGCTTGATGTGCAACAATATGCTAAACAAAGACAAATATGAATACCCCATCAGTGTTAAATGTTGAGTTAACAGTTCTCTGTTGGATAACAAGCGTTTTTTAATACTTCCTTTTCCCTTCAAAATTAACTTTCCCTGTAAAATTAACTTTGTATTACATTCCTTTCCTCTCCTCTCCCTAAATCACAGCTAAGAACAACTAATAAACCATCTCTGCAATTTTTAATCACCATCTTGAAGAATTATACAAGTACTATACAAGAGTGTAATGAGGCTGGATTCCAGCTTCAGAAGAGAAGTTAAAAGCTTACCCCCCCCCCCCGATACTAATATTAAAGTCTCTAACTCTTTTTGGCTAATTAAAAGCGTGAGACAACATATGGTCAATCCACAACTATTGTACTCTAAATCTTCCTTGATCTCCATGAAGTAACTGCTTCTAAAATATAAACCTCCTTATTTTCTATGCTACTGATCTACATTTTGGTATTATGGAATCCTGATTCTGGATTTGGGCTACTACTACCAGATTTTTACCTTTTCTCTAGCCACCAATGCTTCAATTACTTCATTCAAAGCTTCAAATAAATGCAAGCACTAAGCTTACAAAATACTCATAAAGCTAGCTGACAAAAAGCTCATAAAGCTGTATGCAAATATTTTGAAGCAACTAAACAAAACGTTCTTACAGAGACAATAACATAATAGCAATGATCACCCAACAGAAGAGATCTACAAGTATTAAAATATATGTTGTGATTCTAATTTTGGGAAAGAAGGGAAGGAAGAAGGAAAGCGCATCTTATCAAACTCAGTTACTGTTTCAAAAACTCAATGTCCACATTTGAAACATCCACATGTAGGAATTATTTTCTATTAAAGCATTAAAAATAGTATGTTGACTTAAAAAACACTTGAATGTATCCCACTTTCCTTGACAGAATTTCAGTGCACAAGTTATTACCCCTTGAATCTCTTTTTCCAGAAGTTCTACTTTCTCCCGAAGATGTCTCCGATCTGTATCTACAGAAAGGAGTTCAAGTCGTATTGAGCTACTTTCTCCTTCAGCTTGATGAGCTTTCATTTCCCAGTCTTCAGCTTGCATATGGAGCATTCGGAACTTCTCTAACAATTCTTGGTTTTCTTTTTCCTAGATGAAACAGTAAATCGCTGCAATGATCAACATACCTTCAAGTTGCTTGATCTTACTTCATGCCTACTCCCTATAATATCTTTTTTTTTTCCCCCCAGAAAAAGAAAGTTGATTTTTCTCCATTTTCTTAATCCTAGCATCTGGCAATTACTAAATGACATCATCCCTTTTCCAAGTCCAAATAAATACAGTGATGGCATTCAGTTTTATTAAATGGAAGTATTTACATTTACCAGTTGTTAATGAGTTTCAAAGCTCCCAGGGGAGGCTTTATTTTAGATCTGTCTGCTTTGTCAAGGGTCACTTTACTGAGGTGTACTGATCCTAGTACTGCCCTTTACCAAGAAATTCCAGCAGGAGTCCATTTTCAGCTCTTTCCAGTCTATCACAAAAGTACAAAATTGCAAGCTTTGGTGCTTACAAGTTAGGTAGTGATAGAACAAATGTTGCTTGTGAATTTTAATTTGGCCCAACTACAAGTGTGTATTATAAGGCAGTGATTAATTTTTCTTCTTTATTTAGCTCCATTCCCTTCTTCCCCTGTTCATGTAATGCACAGAGGTATAAGCATGTTGCTGTTATGAATCAGATTTATCTAATGAGGAAGGCTACTGTTTTTGAAATTCCTTCTGTTTCCTGCAAAACATGGAAGGAGCAGACAAAATGAGGCAGGGCAATAGGAAACAGAAACTCATGATTAAGCAAATGAACACTGTGGAGCAGAGTAAATCTTTGTTTCCACAGGCAACACCCAGATGTACTAGACATTCATGAAACCCACCTTTCATAATTGGTCACTGGCTGTATATTCTACAGCTTCTTGTTACCCAACTTGAATAACTGGATTCTCATTTGCCAAAGATGTGGCCACATCTGTAGCTGAAGTGCTTTGGACATATGGCATATTATAAAATTCTTAAAAACTAAACTTCAAGTGTTTTAAATTGAGAGGTCTAAGCTAACATACTACTGACATTTTTTCCTCTATGCTTCAGTTTCTTCTTGTAAAAAGTGGTTGAATTTATATGCATTCATCTAGACATGCAAGCCAAAGTCAGATCAAAATTCATTCTTTCCTATTCAAAGTCACATAATAAATTTGCCAGTTCATGTTGTCTTGACATAAATTCTATTTGTTTTAAATGATTGTAAGTTTTAACTTGCACCATCACACTTGTGAATCCAAGTATCAGGATAAAATGCATTTAACAAGAGCACCATTTTGTCAGTACAGCAAAAACTCTAAACTCTTATCATTTATAGAGAAAATGTTCCAATGTACTACTATTACAGTTTCCTGCAAAACTACATATAAAATTTCTCTTTTAGAAAGCATAATATATTAAAAACCATCATATAAGCTGCTTGTTGCCTACAATCATGAAATAAGACCAGAAATTTTACTAGTTGCCTTGTCAAAACTCAAAAAGCAAAACAACTTTCAAACATGATTTGTTTGTCATTCTCCAGTGTTATGGCCAACTGAAACATAATCAATGAAATTGTGATGTGCCAGAATTTATCAGTGCTTCAGATCTAATAAGGTTTTATAAGAATCCACTAGTAGCTTGAAACAGTGCAGAGGACAGAAGGAAAAAAACATAAAAGAAGGAAATGGACATGCAGGGAGAATGGGATCCAAACTATACATTTCTTAATTTGTTTATTGTATCCTAATAAGAATGTGTTACACTCTAAAACCAATGGATTTATTGAAAACAGTAATGACTGCCTACAGATTATACTTTTACCTTCGAAGCCATCAAGGTCTCAAATCTGGAAACTTCAGTTATATAATTATGAATCCTGGTTTTCATTTCTTCTTTTTCATGTATTGCATCTTCAAGCTCAGTACTGATAGCCTAAAGAGATTACATAAAGGCAAAACAATGCATTAAAGTAAATTAATCAATATTTATTACCATATCAGACTAAATTGATAAATATATGAAATTATATAAATTGAAAAAACGATAAATATGCCCTAGATTTTATTCTATTCTACTTCTAAGTAACTTAGACAAAGCCCTCTGGGATTTCTAGGGTTCAGAAATATGCCCTGTTACCTTAGATATACCAAAGAGTCTTCCAGGCAAGAATAATCACAGAAGAACAATTAATATCATACCAGTTCATAAAATCTGCAGCTTCCCTGATGACACACCCTACTGATCTTTGGAAAATTCAACACAGATCTTGAAGAGCTGGGATTTTTCTAGTCTTAAGATTCACTATCCCTGAGTGAAGGCAAGTTTTGTGTCACTAGAAAGTCAACTGTATAACAAAAGAACATTTATTTTCAAGTAGAATTGCAAGATAAAATAACTAAATGCATTATTAAGATCATATTTACACATCAAAAATGCACCATGGTATTTGTTTTGAGATGTTGGGACTGCTAACTCTGGGCCTCTCAGGTTCTGCTCTCACCTTTCTCCGAGTCCTCTAATCCAGACAGCCAAAAAGGCAAGTATCTTGTTCTAAGCCCACTACCAAATGTGGGGGAAATAGAAGATATTCCCTTATTTCTTTCCTATCTTCTTGTTGTGGTATATTAATAGCCATTAATGGCACCCTTTTTACTGTGTGCCTTATTTAGCATATGCTGAAATCAGTCTACTTGTCTCTGTGGTAGCCTTCCCAAGCACACTGGGAAAGCTTTAGTCATCATATTATGATAATATTTAATATTTCATCTTACTAGATACCTGTGAATGGCACCTCTAATTTCAATAATACACCCACATATCTATGTATTGTACTGTAGTCTTTGCAAGAACTTTTCAGGGTACTACAACATTCACTTAAAACATCTTGCTGTATTGTACTTTCTAGCTTCAGACTCAGCCAGGTTGACTGAGAAGAACTGAAATAAATGGTTTAGCTAATAAAGCTCTGATTATTTTTAGTGTTGGCATTTACAGTGAATTGAAACAAACAGCATCAAAACTGTACAAGGCATTTGAGTCTCATGATGAGCTGCAATAGTTGTATTTGCTATACAAACTGAATGTAATGAGTTGCAACAAAATTCTGGGCTAGCTCTTTAAATCACATTCACATATTCTCTATGTAGTCTTTCTAATGTTTAGTCCAATAAAAAGATATTACTTAGCTATAAAACACTGGACATTTTTATTATATATTGTCCATGTACACACTCTATTGTACAGGGACATCCATGTCATGCACTTGGAGCTGGGAGGCTTTTGGTCAGCACTAACCAGCTGGTGCATGAAACCAACTCATTATTCCTCAAACTACGTGAGGGATTAACAAGACTGAACGCACTTCAGGCTCTCCAAGTCATGGATCCCAGACCCAGGAATTTCAAGAAAGAAGAGATGGAGCAATGATGATTGGGAAGAGTGCAAATGAACATACACTAAGCCCCTTATGTTCTTGAAAGAATGAGGCTTACACACCAGTGGTTGGTTTAACTGAAGAACATCTCAAGATGAAGCTGCCACAAGAATAATAATGATGATAACCAAACAGCTTAATTCACTGAATCTCTCAACTATTTCTGTCTTTCAAAATTTTTATTTAACCTACATCGTCAAGATAGCTCATCTTTCAATAAAAAATTCAATTATACCCTACAGAAATAAGTAATTCCTCAAGGCATTAAAGATTTTATTTCAACTTTTATTCTATAACTGATGTAAGTTTAAATCATGCCTTTATAGCATGCACTTTACAAGGAATGTATTTAGCCATCAGCAGCTGAGCGGGACTGCATAGCTACCAATGGGAAAGCTGACCATGAATACACACGGGTCAGTGTCCACTGGGCAATCATAACCCACTTCCCACCTGCTTTTTTGCCTAAAGCTACTGCCTGGCTAGCTGTTAGCAAGGAGGTGCATTATGACTCTAAACTACTAGGGAGCTAAGGAAAGATGAACTCATATAAAACTAATACAAATAAAACCATATAACATAAAGCTCTGTAAGCAGTCAAAAAAAGTACCTGAACAGAATCGCCACAAAAACCAAAACCCACACACAAAAAAGCTGCAATATACAGCTGAACTCTTAAGATAGCCCCTCACCACGACACCTACCTTACCAAGACAATCCAGTAAGAACATTTCTCCAGGAAAACAATGGCACCTTTGAATTCACCATCTAAGAACCCCCCACAACCTTGACACAATGGAAAGGGAACCCCTCCTCTTCCCATTGAGTGTGCACCCTTATCCATTCCTGAAATTAGGAAACAAATTCAGACTATTCAGGACTATCATACCTTAAAAATAAGTTTTCTTCAATCTCTCTCTCTTGCAGCTTTCAAGCCCTGTTACATTTCTCCCCTAATATTAACCTTTCCCTATTCATCAATGAAAGCAAAGCTCCTGCAGAGCAACACACATGAACGGCAACTAACCCTGCCAGAACGGGAAATTAAAAACCTGCCAGTACTTCTTTATAGCCACCATTACCAAGGCTCACAGAACACAACCATTAAAATCTGCATTCCAAAACATGGCATACCTCACTCAATACATCAAATCCTTCATGGAAACTAGATGGATGAAACTAATGAATTGCTATGCACCAGAATGAATTAAGATGTGCTAGCAACTTCCTCCCTCTCCCTCACTGACTAATAACCTGGTATCTGCTTTTTTGGTTTCTTGCCGTCTCTCAATAATCCCTGTTCCACAGATAATAAAGCCCAATTTTTACCAATTAAATACCAACTACCAAGTGATATAACCAATTAACATAATTTCATTCTAGTATAAACAATTATGTCATAGATTTATTTTATTTAGATCTCTTTTAATCTGGGGAAGTGTGACTAAACTGAAAGCTTGTCTGTTTCTCTCCCACTGTACTGACTACACTTAAGTATCTAAAGCAATTGCTTTTGCAATTTCTGCCCAGTCATTTTTAATATCCCAGTGTTCAAGAAATACCAATTAATTAAACATCCCAAATCAAAATTGAGGGTATAGTGGTTTTGATGTACCACAATATGTAAGCAAGCAATAAATAGTTTAATTCTTCAGTATTATGTACAGCCTTCATACCTGGTTTTCTCTGGCCACTGTAGCTAAGTCATCTTGCAATCGTCTGTTTTCTTTCAGAGCCATTTCCTTTACTCTTTCTGTTTCTGCAAGCTCTATGTGGGACATATCAAGCTGGCGATGTAAGCTAGATATCTCACGGTCTCTGTTGCTCAGTATGTCCTTCATCTGGCTATCAAGTGAAAATCTTATTTAAGTTGTCCATTCTTATACTATACCACATAGCACTGAAAATGATCAGTTATGGTTTTTGGATATACAAACTTTTTTTGTTGTTTTTAAAAACAGGCAAAATTCTTGCTCTCTGAAGGCTGACAAACTGAGTCTAAACATAAACATAAGCTAAGGATGTAAAATGTCAATATGCACAAATAAAATGGAATTAATCTTCAACTTTGAAGATATATCTGGTAAGATGTTTCTTATTACACAAACAGCGATTACAGATAGTTATGTTTATCTGTGTTTGGTAGTGGTTACAGTATGTTAGCCATTAAATATTTTATAAACCATAAAGGAAGACGACAAGCTTACACTTGAAAGACAACAGAGTACGGAAAAGATTAAACGAAAAAGTAGAAATATAAATACGTGTGAATTTAAGTAAACTTTTGCATTCGTTTTTTGCCGCAGATACTTCATGCATCAATGTACTAAATATTCAGTTACACTGGTCTTCAGATGTTTAAATATTGGTGTTTAAATATTTTCTTTTAAAAAGGTATAGTTTTAAAAGTCATGCTTAAAAAGAAGCAAGAAGGAAAGATCAGATGAAGCCCAGCTAAAAACTACATAACTGTATTTTAATTAAGACTGTACCGGTAGCTTAAGCTGGAAGAATTAACTTGCCAATAATTAAGAGTTCAGCTGCGAGTTTTACCTGGGTCAATCTAATAATATCTACTGGAGTTGTTAGAATACTAAAAAGCTACTTCTTAACTGAGAATTAAGAAATGTTACCAATTTATGAAAATAGAGACAAACAACTGTTTAATGTCTGTCTTAGTATTTTGGCAGCCTGCAATACAATTACAGGGGAAGCCTCTTCAAAAGTTGTGGACATCTTTCTCAACACTCTACACTCCTTTACTTGACTTAAACAGAATTACCTCCATTTCACCAAAATAACTAAATTAGTCATCTACTTTCACTTAAAATAAAACCACTGAAGAAGGCATCTGAGTCTTTACTTACTCTGTTGAGGACTCCAGCTCAGAGAGAGTTAGACGTAAATGAGTAATTGTTTTTTCCTACAAAAATAAAAGCAAAAGTTGTATTAGGTATTATTCTATTGCAACATAACAGGATACTTCAAGTTAAAAACTTTAGATTTTAAACCTTTACTTAAATCCTTCACCAATAAGTAACTGCATCTTTGCACATTAAAATTTCCAAGCTTACTGGGAAAGGATTGTCTTGTCATCAAAAAGATGGAAGTCAGCTATAGATTGTCACTTCAGGCTAGAACCTTATATCTCAATAAATACCTCTAAGTGCAAAATGCAAAAAATACTTCTTTATTTTCTTGGAGTGTCATAACAATCATAAAATGCTATTGAGCTGGCAAATGACTCTTTGTATTGGCTAGGTCCAAACAGCATTTATGTGATGCCTAGAGCTCTGAACAGGCTTTGTCATCAAGGCAAAAATGTCTCTCTAAAATGTAACTGCTTTAAAAATCCCCGGATGCACTGTGAAGTAGTACTTTTACTGCACATACCTTGTTAGCCAAGTTGTCATCTAAGCATGCAATTCTTTCTGTTTTTTCATCTACGGTTTCTTGAAGATTGTCCTTTTCTTTGTCCAAAACAGTAATAGTACTTCTAAGCACATTGACTGCTTCATCCTGTGAAGTGCTCCTCTGATTTAACCTATCTATAAATAAAAGAATAAGTACTTTCCATTTTAAAAAACAGGAAATAAGCATAAAAATAACTTGTGATTACCTATTTTCTCCTTTAGCTTTACGATTTCTTCTTGAGCTGACTGCAGTTCATCCTTTTTGAGGGACAATCGGTGCTGTAAATCTTCAACAGACCTCTGGAGTTGGTCATTTAAGAGCCTGGAAAAATCAGTATACAGTTGAAAGAAGTTTGGGACCTATTCAGGATCATCGACTTGTGGCTCTTCAGTTGCTCCAAGTGATGGAACAGTTTCACCATAATCTCATGATAGGGTTGTGTCATACCAACCAGCAGCACAGGGTTGTGTCATACTAACCCATACTCTCTCTCCCTCTGGGATAGAGGGCTGTTAAGGATTGCTGAGGCCAAACACTTGGTTGCTCTGGACCCCTGCAGCAAGTCCACCCCAACAGCATTCCAAAATGGAGCAATGGAACCTCAGTGGAATCACCATGATAAACCGAAACATTAAATTCCTCAGATTTCTGGTACTCTTCATCATGTAACTCTTGCTACTCACATCTTTTGACTCTTTGTTTTATAAAGATTTTGATATGTAGCTCACAGCAGTGATTATCAGCCACAGCACATTTTAAGAAGCAACCAAATTGACAGCTACAGTTCTGATCCTACTTTAAAAAATACAGAGGCTGAAAGATTTATGAAATGGTCTACCTACACAGTTGGTTTGCTTAGCAAGAAATACCAAAGTGACCTAGGAAAAAAAGAACGCAAAGCAAAACTCCAAATTAATTAAAAGGATTATTTACAAAACAGGTCAGGAAATAAACATCCTTCTGAAGTGGGATCCCACAAAAGCTAGAGAATGTTCTTTAAAAAAAAACCCACCAGTGCAGAATACAGCATGTCTGCAGATAAAGACTACTCTCAGTTTAGTGAAGCTTTAGAGGGGGGAAAAAAAACTGGGAGCGCGTCCCAAACAAAGCTATAACAAATTGCCACCATGTACAAAATAGAACCAAATGCTGAAATGACTGTAACCTTACTCCTTATCTCCTCCTTTTTATAATATCAATGCTTTCCACTAAAATTATAAGGAACCTAAGAGTGATATTTCACTTTTATGAAGTGACAGTTTGACCAACTCTCATGGTTTAACCCCAGCCAGCAACTAAGCACCACACAGCTGCTCACTCACTCCCCCCCACCCAGTGGAATGGGGGAGAAAATCAGGAAAAGAAGTAAAACTGGTGGGTTAAGATAAGAACAGTTTAATAGAACAGAAAAGAAGAAAGTAATTATGATAATAATGACATTAATAAAACGACAAGAGTAATAGTAAAAGGGTTGAAATGTACAAATGGTGCACAGAGTAATTGCTCACCACCTGCCGATCAACACCCAGTTAGTCCACAAGCAGCCACCCCCCCCCCTCCGCCACCCAGTTATTTCCTGAATGTGATGTCCCATGGTATGGAATACCTC
>JANZLQ010000056.1:16702486-16714770 GCA_026212715.1 Elanus axillaris
TCCCCTCCCAACTTCTTGTGCCCCTCCAGCCTTCTCGCTGGCTGGGCATGAGAAGCTGAAAAATCCTTGACTTGGTACAAACACTACTTAGCAACAACTGAAAACAGTGTGTTACCAACATTCTTCTCATACTGAATCCAAAACAATGCTATACCAGCTACTAGAAAGAAAATTAACTCTATCCCAGCTGAAACCAGGACAGGTGGGAAAAATTATCCCAAAGCTCCTGATTACTTTTGCCCTCACTTTTTCCTTCCTCAAAACCATTTGCTTAAGACATAATTGATGTTTAGTCAGTACTATTAATTGCTGTGAAAAATTTGGTTATTTTCATCTAAGACTGTTACCCTCATGAGTAGAGTACACTTGCCAGGCATGCTTAAGTCAAAAATAATAACATGAAGATTGTTATATAGATAGATGCAGTGGTAAAGAGATCAGATAGTGCAAACTGAACACTTGAAAAAGATTACTCTGTACCATTTAAACGTATATAAACTCAAATATACTTACATTTAATTTCTCAAGAGGCTGTCCGAGTGAGTAGATTACATAAGACTGAAGGTGTTCAGTGTATTTCTGTTTGGCTTCTTTTTTCTCAGCCTCAAGACAAGAAATTTTCAAGCGAGAAAGTGTTGCAAAAATATGATGGAAGTTCTCCATCATGACCACATCTCTGGGTGTTTTCTGGCTTTCATTAGCTACTTTCTCAACTGAAAAAGGAAGCAATATACTTAAAATACCAAAAGGACAACCAAATTCAGAAAAACATAACCAATAATCATAATACTGTAGAAAAGGAATTTTGGATTTTATGTCAATGATAGCCACTTGTATGGGTGACTGTCATAATTGCTACCAAATAAATCAATAACCGAGAGCCTTCAAAAAAATTAACAGATATTTATAGGCTCTAAGACCATTAAATTTGTATGCCAAAAAGGTCAGGCATAAAAAGATACAAAATAATGACTACATATGGTCTCATTTACAGAAGTGAGAGACAACCCACATTCTGTGGAGGCTTACAAGCATGCTTTCATTATCCCTAATAAATTTCGCACAATAGGACTATTTAAGAAAAGTCTGTTTCTTAAACTATTTAAGAAAAATCAAAGAAAATTGACTCCCCTCTTTGCTAGAAGAAAATCTACAAAAAGGTGGTGTTCATTTTTAAAATGTACTTCTCAGTCTCTCAATTTTTGCTTATTAGTTTTATGGTCAAAATTATTGTCAATGCCCAAATTTAATAATACAAAACGATAATCCTGCACACAGGTCTCTTCCTTTCATCACCTCCCCCCCGCCATAAAGAACAGGACAGGCAAAAAGAAATTCTATCTATCACTGCCTCACTGCACCTAAAAGCAGGCTGAAAGAGAATGGCTTCAACCAAGAGGGCAATTAAGTATCTATGCCTGTTCATCATCATTTTGCTGAGTCTACCAGGATGCCCACCATGAAAGTGATCCCACGCATGAGAGTATCAATAGATCACAAATTCATTTCAGTCAGAACGCTGAACTGCCAACTAGGAAAAGTCTGCTAGTGCCAATTTTGTTCTTCCCATGTAATTTTCTACCTCCCCCCTCCCCAGTTCTCCCTGAAGTACTGCATCTTCCCAATTAAACATATTGCTTGTACTGATTTTGTACATAATTTTAACTTTGTTTCATCTTCATTTTTTACTTCTATCCCTTATCCTCCCCATCATAATTCTTTGTTCCTTATGGTTGTTCTGTGTTTTTCTGAAACAGATTTTGTTACTTCTTCTGTGTTTGACTGGCATAATTTTGAATCCCTTTTAAAACATGCTTTTCTAAATTCTTCCTACACTGGTTATTTTATCATTGTATGTTTTTGCTTGTCTATTGGTGTTGGCTTAGTTTCATCACTTGAACAGTAAATTCTTAAGGACATAGAAGTTGGGTGCAATCAAATAGAAAACATTTTCAAAACTGACTGTCCTATCACCTGGGATGCTCTTGCTGACTACATATGGACTCTAGTCTACTGTACTATGAAGTAATGTCTCTTCACGATTTCTTAGTATGTTCAGAATTACTATGCTATAATTTCCTCAAACTAGCTTTATTGCTTCTACTGTCTACTCTTACCCAATCTTCCTCTAAAAAAAGAGGTAAGTCTCAGTGGTTGGGAATTACTATACATGGAATTGTTTGAAAATCTGCAGGTAAATCAGCACAGAGAGGTCCATCCACCTGTGTCCCTCCTCCATTTTAAAAGGGAAGGACAATTTTTCCAGAGTTCATTGGCTTGCATGTCCCTCTCCTTTATTTTAATGTTAATTAAAACCAGTAGAACAAGGGTGTTACTGCTGTTTTTCCAGACTATAGCTGAGAAAATAGGGAGGACTGGAAAGACATTCTGCTGTGTCAGGCTATGACACAAAGGACCTATTCTGCCAAGAAAGGGTCAAATTCATAGCCAGAACTCAAGTGATTTTTTTTAGATGGGGCTGTGAAGATGAATGGTATTAGGGCCAAATGCCAGGGATCTCATCCAGATTCATCTCCTCGTTTAAGTTAACCTGGGGGAGAAAAGACAGGAAACCACTTCATACTGAGCGTGTTGTGTTGCTGCCATCTCCACTCTCCCTCAAGAGCCTTAACCGCTTCCCTCTATCATAACTGAAAGTTACTTTACAGGTATGTACAAAGGAAAATACCTACAGTTTGTTCTTAAAAAGTATATTATGATCAAAAGGTTTACACTGACTCTCCTACCAACAACACAGATAACCAAAATGTCAGCACAATATCGGTCATGTGGCTTGCATCAGAGTCTTAAAAAATATATATAAATAAGTCATCTGTTAATTTGAACAAATTATATATAAATAGGAGGAAACAATCATTTTGGTAACTATGACAACCTCAGAAGACCTACCACTGACAAAAACAGCTCTAATAAGTTTTATGTAGGCTTTATCTAGATCTCCTCGTCGTTCTGCATTTTTGAAAATTGATTCAGCGAGGGCTGCAAACTCTTCAAATTCAGCAACAAATGGAAGAATCCCAACTTTACTCTTCTTTGAGATTTTTACTTCATCCATCTGCTTCATCTGATTACTCTTAAATTTAAACAAGAACAGATGTTAGCCTCTAATATATAACTCCAGGCCATATAACAACTAGTAAAAGAAAAGAAAAATGCAGACAATACTGAAAAACTGACATTTAGTCAAGCATGGAAATAATTTTATCTTTCAATTATTGTATCTAATTGCATTAGATATACTTTATATTAGATCCACATATCTAATATGTACATTACATATACTATGGAGAGTATATTGCATTCATGACAATACAAAAAAGTTATACCAGCAACTGTTTTCACTAAACTTGCTAATACTATATAACTATTATCTGAAATATGGCAAAAGGAGGTTTCTGTCAGTAGAAGCTGCCTCTGCTACTGGTGAAAGATTTGCCATTTTATCTAAAACAAATTTCTCTTAGATATAAGATATAAATAACTGAACACATGGAAGAGATGTCTATTTGGCATATTATGTGCAAAGGGGAAAAGCAAAACCCTCATAGTCCCTGAGTTTTTGTTTTGGTAAGTAAAAAAGCCAGAGCTCTATAGGTTACTTGACTGACTTTCAGTAATCTCAGTCAGAGCATAAGTTTAAACAAACAAACAACTAAACAAGTCAACTAGCTCATGGCAGTGATTGAGTGGTCATATTTGCTACAAATAGCTAATTATTGAAGAAAATTGGAATAGAGAGGAAAAAGAAACACAACCACCAATTAGTTTATCTTTTTTGAAGGTTTGGCCAGTAGAAGAGCAATAAAGTTACTTATTTTCACTTCAAATTAAAAGCAAAATTTAAAGAAGTGCAAAATCAAAACTGAGTAGGAGTAGGCTTCCTATAATATTATAGTTAGCTTAATCAGAATAACTAAAGAACTTACAATGCATTTATCAAAGTTCCTTTTGACAGTCACCAAAACATTTCCAAGTGTTGTGCTGAGAAAGGAAGCTGGGTCCACATTTTGTGCTGTCCATACATGATGACTCATCTTAACTAACATATAAAGGGAATTAAAGCTATCAATCTTGTCCCCCAGTGCTATAAGATTATTCAGCTCAGGTTCAGTACAACGAAATATTTTTGTCATCATTTGCCGGATCATGTCCTTCCTATTAAAAATGCATAAGATAAAAATATTACTCTGACAGTTTACTAGGCTATTTTACATGTTCTTTGATAACATTGTTAGGATAAATTTATTGGATATAGTAATCTCATCTGCATTCAACAAGTCTCATGATTTTTCAGAATGCCACTAACAGAAGAAATGCCAATGCCATACAGTAAAAATCAATAGTCACAGGTATAAAAATATTCCAAGTAGTATTTTCTGTGTGGAAGCTGCCACACACTCAAATTCAGAACTTTGCAAAGTGTATTTTCCAAAACATTTTTTACATATTGCAGTGCCTAGTTTCACTTTGCCAACTATTAAGAGAATTAAGCATCTTTTATAGTACTATAGACGAAACATCCATCCTATATACAAAAAATTTTGTATTTACTGACACATACAGTTTCTAGGTACAAAATAAGAGTTCACTACTCACTGTCATTAAAAGGGAACAATTTCTGATTATAGAGAAAAAAGTTTTATATGCCAAATAAATTCACATTTAGGCTTAAGATTCAGTAATAAACAACAGCAGCACATACTCAGATGATATTGTTTGTGGAACACCAGAACTGTATAAACGAGATGAAGTTCCTCCATCCATTTCCTCCGCTTCATTCTATAAGAACAAGGAATGTATAAAAAGGAAGCTGAAAGCTTGTCTCCAATTCTGTATTGAAGTGATAAGTATACTTGACAAAACCAACATAATTATCACCCCCACTGCCTCCCCCAAAGTAGCAAATAAGTGGTTTGCAAGGTTCTGGTAGTCTTCTGGTCATGTTCCACCAAATACACTATCCACAATTACCCCCCATTGCCTTCCTATATAGCATGATGAAGTGTTTATTGTGAGCTTATGATGAAACAAAGCCATGGCAGAAGAAACATGTCAGTCCTTCTTTAACAGATTTTGTATCGGTCAGCCAAAAATAAAGATTCTGCCAGCTAACGGAGAAAAAAATTACTGATCACCTGGATTACATAATTGCCAAATAAATGCAAAAGTTATCTTTTAAATGGGTCTCTTAAGAGGCCTGTTCAATATTTTTTACTTCGGTGACAGAATGAAGTCATACCGTTGTTGTTCCCGAGATGCTCTGATGTTGCTGTAGTTTGAAAAATTTACTAATGAAGTCCTGTTCTGCCAGACACAGAGGCTCTAGTTCACTTAATACTTGCTCGAAAATCTAAAGAAAGCCAAATATTTTATCAACATACCAAATACTATGAATAGTTAGTAATATTAATTTTAATTTTGTTGCATAGAGTTTTATACTTTCTATCTTCAGTAAGCTTTAGAAGGCTTATTTCTACTTAATAGAAATGGCAGCAGCTTGTACTTTATCTTTAAAAGTGGTATCTGCATCTTCAGCATAGTCCCTTCTCATCCGTATAATACTGGAAAGAAAAGAACAATCTGTTTTTCCACAACTGGAGTTTTTCTAGTCACAACCTGAGGAAGGACTTTTGTGCTATAATTGAAAGATTCACATTTTAATGGTAAGTCAAGGGCTCTGCCACCTGCTTTTCTGCCTGGGTTGCTGAGAGGAAGACAACAAAATTAAAAGCCTCAGGGAAGAAAAACAGGTAAACTTTGTTGCAGAAGATAACTGCTCTTTAGAAAAAGTTTCTACATAGCTGCTACAGAAACCAACAGCTGGTTTTGCACTGAAATAGAAGTACTGATCATGATTTTTAGATTTAATCTGAAATAAAAGACTGTTTTGGCAATAACTCATTAAAATAATTTAATTTTATTAAGACAAGCTACTGAAATTGTAAATCAGGTGTTAGACTGTCTTACTAATCTGCCATCTTTACACAACACAGCATTTTCTCCACAAGTATTTAAGGATTAAGACATGCAATAATTTATATAAGTGAAACCAATCTAGCCACACAGTAAATCCACACTATTGAAAATTCCCCTAAAAAAAAATAATTGCAAAAATCTACTAGGTCAGCTTAGTAGCTCACAACTCTGCATGTATTAGTCACACTCATATGTCCAATGGGTGTGAGATTAGAAGAAGCTGAAAAAATTAGCACAATACTTGTATAAAATTGTTTTTAAAAGCTATTATTTTAATTCTAGACAAGTTGCTGCTACAGGTGTGTAATAACCTAACAGTTAATATTGTTTCAGGCATATAATATTTCCTTCCAGAAAAAGACTGAACAAGGATTTGAAGAAGTCAGAAGAAAAATACTAATCTCCATCAAATAATTCAATAGAGGACAAGAAAATTTTTTTCTCTCTCTCTGATAACAGTTCCTTTTCCCTCCAAAACACTGAGAAGTTAATACCACAAGAAGTGAGGAGTACTGTCACTTTTAAAGTTTCAGGGGAAAAAAAATGCAAAAAAAACCCCAACAAAACCCACAGATTGCTGAGTACACTCCAATAGTAACTTAGTGCCATTGGTTAAAACTGATGATAGCTCTGATGTGAAACCAGTATAAACAACATTTTAGGGCCATGCTCAGGCCCCGGCTAAAAGAAAGTAATGCTTTCTTATCTTTCACTTTTGCTTACATAGTGGCAAAGTGCAACAGAACACATGAATGTTTTTATTGAGAAAAATAAAATCAGTTGAAGAATCCATCAGTTCAATTCCTATTTGATTAAAAATGCATATTGGGCTTAAACTTAATAGACCATCTTTTATGCTCTATATTCTTTAAAGATCATGTGCAGCATAAAAAGGAACTAAATGGAATCTTACAATCAGAATAATACTCTGTTCTTCGTATTTCTTGGAAACTACCTTTATTAGATGTGTGGTACATACAGAATTTGAAATTGGCATGGTTTAAGATTTAACCAGTACAGATTTTCAAACTATACAAGAAGGATATGTAAGATGCTCCTAATACAAAACTAAGCAGGAATCCTATGCAACATTTTGGTTTTACCTTATCAAATTTTGTTCTATCAGCCACATCAAGGTCAGAGGCAGACATGTTTCCCATATCCAACAGTGAGGATGACTGAGACCTACGGTTTCCTGAACTCTGAACAGAGAGTTTATTTAGGCTAGAAGTAGACCCAGTCAATTTTCCAGAACTTCCATGAAGACCTGTGAAATAAAGACACTATGAAGGAGGGAAGCAAAGGCAGAATAAAATACTCAAGAAGAAGAGGTTAATTACAAAATGTACAAGATGAAGAGTTGCTAGTAGTCCTACATTAAAATAAAACAACCCAATTTTTGTCTAAGCTGCGAGTGCTTTTGCTGTAAACACATTCTTTTCTCTTTACAAAGTAACTGAAATACTTCCGCAAGTATCAAAGCATGTAGCTATATAAGCCCTCATTGTAAAGTATGGAAAAAGGTATAAAAGGAACAAAACTGTGAAATACAGGAGCACTGGGATAGATATTGTCCTTGAAAGCAAAGTCCAGTTGTGATTTTTGTGAATGTACTTTGGGCAAAGGCTGCCACAAGGAGAAGAATTAATCCACAAGAGGGGGAAAAAATTAAAAAGTTTTGTATATATACAGGCAGTTTTTCATCTTGAACTTGACCTTTCTGCTGTTAACATCCCTTTGTCTACATAGTTTGCTCCAGCTATTCTGTTGGATCTACAATCCCATAGTAACTCTACTGCTAATGCTCCCCCCTCCTTTTGATCATAATTAACATTCAGACATTGCTTCCTGATATTGTGGGGCCTTCTCTAGGTGAGGAACATATCTTTTTATTTTTTTTCCCAAATTTCCAGAAATGGTGGAACAGGATGGAGAAAGATAGTAACAAAAAAGACCAAGAAATCATCAATATTTGACCCCCATATAAACTTCTCACATCTCAACCACAAAGAAACTTAAAAGCAATCCTGCAAGTTTCATTTAACTGCTATGTTGGTATCTAGTCTAGGGACACAAGACAAAGTCTACAGATCTAATAAAAGTTGTCACCTCAACCTACTGGAAGAGTTGGAAAACTACAACAAGCTCTCAGGCACAAACATATCTTTTTAGATCAACTAGTAGCATGGGAAAACCAAAAGATGTTGCCTTTACCTGCAAACCTTCTCAACTTCTATGTTCGGCCATTTTAGCCATGCTTCATTTTTGCCTTGCAAAACCAATGATTCTGCTAATGCTTATTTCATTCTGAACGGAATGCTTCAGTATTAGGTAGATTTTCCACGATGCAGCACTACATCTTTACATTGACACACATGCATTGACAATACCAACTAATGCAACTAGTTATACTCACTCTCAGTTTCCTGTTTGACAGCACTTTCTTTTCGAGGCAGTGTAGCTGGGATGGATTAGGTTGCAAGCATCAAAGACAAAGACAAGTTAAAATGCAGTTTGCACAAACCATGCACAAGATGCAAGTTAAGCTCTAACTGGAAAGAAACATGCAGAGAACTATAAGCAGCAAGTAACTACATTGCAAACACATTTAGTTGGAGAGGTACTATTCTACAAATTCAGTATCTAAACTACATGGAAAACAGAGTAAGTTTCTAGGTATTACTATTTTTTCTTATATAGAGTATCCAAAGAACATTTTTGGTAACATGTATTTAAACTTCTCCCAAATTAAGAAGTCCACTAAATTTTTTATTTGTCAGAGTTAATATTGCAAAAGACTCAGTTTCCAAGATCAATCATCATATCAATAAGAGACAAGGAATTAAAATGTACTTATGTAATTTTGTACTGAGTCAGAGATATTGTCCACCTCTTCAATTTAAAAACACACCAATACTGCAAAATCATTCATATCAACAGTAAGACTGGTTAACCTTTTCTGTTGTTCGCAAATCAGGATGTTTACATGGAGACTACATCTTTTGTATTCATGCTGCACCAAAAATTAATGACTGCAAAATCAGAGAGGATGAAAACAAATAGTATATAGTAAAAAAATTTGCAAGGTGCTTTATTTTTCATGGTTTTTGCAGAACAAAACAGTTTTCTCAAGTGGACTTCAATATGAAATTTAGAGTAAATGGGCATTTGCAGTATATACAGAATCCCTAACCAGTAAAAGGCATTTGCATACATACACTAAAAGCAGTATGTGATATTAAGATCTTGATGAGGATGAATGCTACAAGCCCCCAAAATGGAGCAGGCAAGCAGAACCTACTGTAATAGAATGAGTAAATACTTCTAAATGCCACAAACATGTCTTAAATACCAGATGTTCTCAAGTAGGCAACACTACTGAATTATATTGTCAAACTCAAAATTAATTCCAGTCTAGTGTTTAGATCTTGGGGATTTTGGCAGTTTTTTAATAAAAAGGTTTAGGCCTGATATATTTTGGCTTATATATCTGTCATGCATTGGTTTCACTTCTTCATCGTCCTCAATTTCCAAACACACAGGACTATATTACAGAATGTGAAAAACTACAGGCAAAGATGAGGCCCTGGACAATCAGGGGAGCCATAGTTGCTTTTGAGAAGCCACATCATATAAACATATGACAGCAGTAGCACTCTTTCCCACATTGATTTTATGGTATTTAAGTATCAAAGTCTTGGCTTCATCAGAAAAGAAGAAAAAAAAAAAAAAAAGACTACTTAATACAAGTGTGAATGCTCACGACCCAGAATTTTTTGCCATAAAAATGCAGACAAAGAACCTTGCACTAGCACAGAATGCCAGAATTCTCCCAGCATTCCCTCTGCGTTTCAGGCATTCAAATAGCAGTGCTATTCCCAAAGCACAAAAAAAAAGGCAAGAACACACACCAACACAGCTTGGAAACAGGTCATCTTTAGTGCCCGAGTACAACTGCAGCATTATGCACCTACACTGTTCCTTAAATAAATTTACTATTAAGAAGTGATGTATTTTGAATTAATGTGCAAATAGTAATAGTACAACCACTACCTTCAACATAGAAGCCTTTCAAATTACACACCATTACAAGCTGTTAAAAAAGAAATACATTTGCACAAATACTGGACAGAAGCCTTCTCAAGGTGCAGCTCTTACACTGGGGAATCAAAGGGCCTCTTTCTGCAAAATGCCTGATCACTCCATAAAACATAAGACAGAAATTAGGAAGTTGCTACAAAAAACTGTCTCCTCACAAATGCAAATCACAAAATAACTGCCACAATACAGCATTTAGAATGTTTTAGAAATCAATTTATATTACAATCAAGTGGGGTTTTTTCTTGCAGTAAGATAGTTTTTCAAGATTTATGAATTTAACTGTTCTGACAATGACACATTATGGCATCACTTGCTCTACATGTCCATCAGCTTGCCAAGACTTATCTTTCCAGCTTCCCCCTCCCTCAACCAAGGCTCACCACTCTCCTGCTTTCTTCCTTTCATTACTTTTTTCTGTTCTCTACCATCAAACTTCAAAGCAGAAGTTCAGGACCCAAAATAGGCTTGACAGAACTAACTAGTTAAAGCTGCACAGAATTTCTGAATCTAGAAATTGAGAACTGGTGAACTGTGGCAAATATAAATATTTTAAACAAGTTTTGAAACAGTGCATTTTAAAATATAGAACCACCAATATATAAATACACCTATATCACTATTGCTTTGTAAGTATTCCGGATAGTTTTTTTAAAAGCTTCACTTCCGTACTCACACTAGACTATTTAATCCTATCAGGAATACATACTCCCTTAAACAGAAAGACCTACAAGTTTACAAAGTATGATTTCTAGCCTCAGACTACATAGGTAAATCCCACTGAAAACACAATGAAATACACAAGTTTCCTTAGGCAGAGATAGCATTAAAACTAGCTTCTTCAAAATCCACCCAAAACTTAGTAAAAGCAGAAATAATAGCAGAAGGAACACACACACACATGCTGCCCAAGCCTTCTTTAATTACAGAAGCTGATTTTTCAAATTCTGGTAATAAAGTGGGATAGTTCAAGTAACAAAATATGGTTGGTAGTTTGCCAAAAAGTAAGTGTAAATTTGAAAATCTGAGAAATCTTAGAAATATCATATTTTATCCCTCTCTCTTGACCAATTTCACAAGATTTCAGTTGTGCTACTTGGCCTTGTGGAAGTCAGAAGTTTTACCAATTGTATTTTTAATCGAACTTCTTCTACCTTGCCAAAAGTAAACAAATTTACATCATTATAAAATTGGCCCTAGGTGTTGTAATGAGTATTTTATAAGCAAATAATAAGATTCAAAGCAAGATATGCGCCTCCTGGAAGCTTACCAAACTTTTTTCCTTCTCTGGTTGTGCCTGTCATCTTGATCTTGGCAACTTCAAAGAAATCTTTTATTTCCCTTTCATATAGTCGTGATAAATAATCCATATAATTCTTAAAAGAAAAATGTTAAGTTAGTTAACAGGTATATATATTGACTTTGTTTTATTATGGTTACATAGTTCTTAAAAAACAGGAAGTATGTAAGTTCTACTAAATAACAAACTGTTTTGGACTATATGTGTATATATATATATATTTATGTAGCATGCTCAAAAATATATTCATTATATTTAAGCAGGTTATATTCTTTCCCTAGTGAGTTCATTGAGCATCAATCAGAAACTGCTATTCTGCTCCATAAGGAAAGATAAGCAGTGTGGTACAAAGAAAGAGGATTACTAGTGGTAGAGCATCACAGAATTCAATTCAAGGGTAGAATGGAAAGAATTCAGCACCATTCTCCGTAGCCTCTTTTACTAGACTCTTACTATGCCCCCAAAAAAGCAAATAGCATACCATTCCTACACGTTTTCCTGACTACGTGACCTCCTTTATTATCATTCTCAGAAGGAAAACAAAAGACCAGAAAACTTTGGAAGGCACAAACTCTGTGGGCCTATTTACTATAAGATTCAATCAATCCCAAAATAATTTGTTTGCAACACTGCCAAAAATAAGCTCAAATTTTAAAGACAAGAGGCACAACAACTGAAATAAGTTTGAAGATTATTGTTTGTTTACATTTTTAGTACAAAGGTTATAATAATATTTTATTTATTGACAAACAACTTTTTTATATTCCTAAGTGAAGGTCTGTTGAAATAAAGATGTCATACAGGCAGTAAGCAGAGCAACAAGAAAATAGCTTAATTATTTTTCTTAACAGACTGTAAAATGGCAAACTTGTTTTACATAAGTATTAGT
>JANZLQ010000056.1:16715194-16743733 GCA_026212715.1 Elanus axillaris
TTGGGGGGGGGCGGCACAACACCACAGGGGACAAAGAAAAACAAGAAAACCAGGATACAACAAATACCAAAAACCCAAAGTTTCCTATTCCAAAGAGGAACGAGAAAAGAGGGCCAGTGAATTAAATTTAATATAAAGGAATATTAAAAGAATATGCAAATACACACAGACAATTCTTTTGACTCTCAAAACCCATATATTATGTACATTCTCTAGCATCATTTGAGCACTTCACATACCTTTGTTAGCCCTTCATATTTTCCATAATCTGTGTTCTTGAGCCACTCCATCAGTTTAGCATATCGAAGTAAATCTCTGTGAAATGGATGGTGATTGGGTAATGTCAATTCAACAGAGTGCTGGGCAAGAGTAGAACTCTGATCATGACCCTTGACAAGAGAAAGTATTAAAGTAAGTCTGGAAGCATTATACATATGTACTAGAAGTTTCCTGAAAAACTTAAAATGAAGACAGCATCCCACTGAGACAAACAGAAAAGCATTAAAATACCTTGCATAGAAACGAAGTCTAGAGACACAGATTGAAAAGATGCCTAACATACTATGGACACCAAGATACTATAGTTGAGGCAGGTAATGCATCTTAGTAAGCTTCTTCATTGTAAGGCTCTTGTTTACCACTGCCTTCAGGGTGAGTCAATTTGGCATTTCTTTGCATGAGAATGCAAGGTACACCTAAGTGAAGATTTGATGACAAGTGCTCAATTGTTTCTGAAAAATGCTAAGAGATTACTACATTATTTCTCTAAACCAAAAAAAAACCCTAAACCCATAGCTGCTTCTTTTTAAAGATGTTGTTCCCATATACCGTAAGACATTTCAAGTCCCCAGTCAATGGGTGGCCTAGGTGTTAATGATGAGCTTTACGCTACACCTCTGAAAGTCTGCTCCAATTCAACCTACTTTAGTCCACTTTGGCCAAGCCTTGATCATGTCTTTAAAACACCAGTTCACACACATTCTCTCTATCCCTCCACACAAATGTAGGCACACACACTTTCAGTAAACACTTAAACAGTTTACAACATGCAGCATAAACCAATCCATTTAACAGCAAGCTACTAATTTCACACTTCTTTTCTCTGGCTTATCTCCTGAAAAACACACTATCCTTTAAGTGTAGACCACATCATATTACTTGAACAACATACAATTTAGCTTTTTTAAGCTTTCACTTGCTTGAACTCACAAGCTTCCTGGGCAATTCAGGAAGCAAGCAAATTAACACCACAGTTCAGCCACGTAGCAGAACATGCAACCATTAGCCCTGGGTTAACAGAGGGGAGGATGGGACTTAATTTCAAAATGGCTTTAATGTTTTCTGTAAAGTCTTTTTTATCAGGTTTGCAATAAATACAGCAACAGAACTTGATCTTAAGTATATTTTGTGCCATGGCAGCACAAAGATATTGTCCTAGTTGATCTCAACTTCGTGTTGCATAACATGTGGGTGGTTTATGCAGATCAGTGTCAGTCCCTGACATAGCAGCATTCTATCTTGGATATGACAAGTTGGCAGAATATAAGCTACACAGTTTAAGAACTGTCTTTGCATGTCTTTAAGTTGGAACAGAAGCCAGTTTGGATCACTGAGCCAAAACTAAAGCAACTTTAGCTGCTGACCCTTCTTTATTGTTGTCCTGATTTCAGCTGGGATAGAGTTAAGTGTCTTCCTAGTAGCTGGTACAGTGCTATGCTTTGAGTTCAGTAGAGAAGAATGTTGATAACACTCTGATGTCTTCAGCTGCGGCTAAGTAATGTTTATACTAAGTCAAGGATTTTTCAGCTCCACATGCCCAGCCAGCAGAAGGGTAGAGGGATATAAGAAGTTGGAAATTAACACAGCCAGGGCAGCTGACCCAAACTGACCAACAAGGTATTCATACCATGGAATTGTACTGGGTAATAAACAGTTAAAGCCTTTGGTTAAAAAAGCCCTAAAAGCTTCCACAATACATTCACAGATTTTTGTTTTAAAAAAATGAAGGTATGAGTCGTGATACTATTTGTAAAAGACTAACCTTCACTAAGTAACGCAATGCAGACATGCCAGCTTCTGAATAAAGCTGGACTACTTTTTTGTATCCAACATGACATGCACTTACTTTGAGTCCTGTTCTCTTAACTACATAAACTGAAACACAAATAGACCCAAAGAAACAAGTCCTAGACAACTTCATTCATTTATTCTCAGACAATGGGGAAGGGTCATACTATAAATCTCCCTTCCAAAAACAAATCTTGTAGTCTGACTCCAACAAAAAGCTACCTTTATAAAGTGTAATTATTGCAACATATAATTTCAAACTGGAATCCAGCCAGCATTAGCCAAATAGCTGCTGACGTGATTATTGAGGTCATACTCAATACTGTGTGTATTTCCAGGCATGCATATAGCAGATATTTTCAACAGATCTTTGATATGCCTTTATAAAGCCTAGATATAGAAAACCATTTATGGTTCTCTCCTATTCCGTGATGTGCAATATTTCTAGAACATGCATTTTAATGTTCATTATAGTTTAAGATAATTTATCTGGTGGCTTTCACAGCCTTCTTCAACTAAGTCAGTACAAAGGCTAGTTCATATTACTGCTAGGAAATACTCAGCTATCCACATTTTTATTGCTTCTTTCATCTAACAATTTTATTCATGTCCCTTTATTACATACAATTTTTTATTTTTCCTTAGTAGTTGCATTCTTCATAAAGCTAGATGGTAAGTCCCCTACCAAGATAAATTTCTCTCTCCAAGCCAACTTTTCCAAAGGACTAATCATCCTGGTTTTCCTAAATTATATCCTGTTAAAGTCTGTTCCAAAACACTATGGAGCTTCTAGGTGTACTTTCTCCATCTAATTAACAGGCTTCCTCCCCCTACACATACATTTATACCAACTGTTACCAAATGATACTGCAAGTTTGTTATTCAACTATTTTATAGTTTCAAAGCTTCAAACTATTTCATATTTCAAAGGCAGAAAGCCCAGAGTTGCCTTTTAATTGAATGCTGAACCTGTTTTAAAATAAAAATAATTTTAAAAATCTTTAAAGTTATAGACACACAGAAGGTTAATCAAATATTACTAGGACACAATAAAGACAACTACATTAACTGTTAGTAACTGTTACTGCAAAGTTTTTAACACTGCAGTGAACGGCAATCCAAAGTTGCATTTCTGTTTAAAACTTTTAAGATTTGTTCTCATTTTTATGTAGAAGATATGAAGCACCTTAATATCTTACAACACTAGTCTGAATGACAGCATTGGGTTTGTTTGCTTTAAAAAAAAAGTTTTCATTTGCCATTTTAACTTAGAAATTTTTATCTGCCTTAGTTTTTTTCTGAAGTGCTTTAATTTTATGTTTTTAAGAAACATTCCAAACAAATAATGCAACTATTCAGATACTAAAGGTAACAAAGTATTCCAGTCAGACTTTTCAAAAACATGGGAATGAGAACTGGCTATTCTATTCATCAGACTAATAAAACAAGGTCATTTTAGTAAGATAACACAAAAATCTGTTTGTTATACCTCCAACACTTGAATCTCAAGTGAGAGATTACCTCACAATGAAGTGCACAAACTTTTTTTCTTTTATAACAAGCAAAAAAGCTTTGCAAAGGCTCATCTCTTGCAGTTAATGAGCTCTTCCTGCTTAACCTTATAGTGAGGTCATATTTTTTATCTGTTGATTAATACCTCACAGCTAACAGCAGGCCAAAACTATAAGACAGACAATGTGAGGCCACTATTAGTACCAGAATAGTGGGGTGGAAAAATAATTGTAAATTGGTGATAGCATTCTCAATAGCATTGAAAAGTCTCTGTAGAAGTATTTCATCTAACACACATAGTATTACATAGTAATAATAATCTCATACAATTTCTAAAAAATAAAATCCTCCAAACAGAACATCAGAAAAGGTATTCTGTTAAACAGTCACTTTCATACACAAGTCCAATATTTAAGCTTTGTGAATACATTTACACAGGACTTGCACAACATAGCTTCTACTTGCTCATTTAGAAGGCCAGGACACGTAGCCTGTGCTCAGTTTTTTAAAATATTAAAAGTAACAGGATAACCATATCTTCTTAAAACGGAAACTCAAGGCAAATCTTTAACATGCTGTAGAACTGGAATTCTTCTGCAAAGTGAAGAAAATGCAGGAAGCACTTGTCTTTGCCATAAAAAGCCAGTCTTGTACTCTCAAATGCAATTTTCTGTACAATTATCCAGCATAACTCCATTTTCTGCACACAGTCCAATACATAAAACCTAAAACTTCTAAAACTCTGATTACACAGAATTCCTTTTTATTTACAAATATTACAGTTTCACACAATTGCAGTATCTGTACATTTGTACACATGTTACAATTTCCTGAAAATATTTTTCCTCCATACATCTCAATCTGTCACTTAGCAGTTTCTGGAGATCAGATCAGGGGAGTGTTAGCTCAAACAGACAAACAAATCTTGAGGGCTAATAAAAATAATAGAAGTGAGAACGGGCTTAAGTCTGATACTCTGCAATTGGCAAGGTCACATTTCTTTTTGCAAAGCCAAAGATACAGCTGCTAGTTAGGTAAGTCAAGCTCAGAAGAATTAGAAAAGCTTGTATCAAACCTGATGTACTCACTGGAACTGAAAGATAGTAGGACCTGTTACAGAGTTGAAGGAGAGTCTGAGTAAACTGATTGGAGATAAAAAAGATACAGAAATTAAAAAAAAATGATGCTAAAAAACACATCCAGCCTTTAGGAAACAAGTCTCAGGACAGTGATTTCTGAGTATTTCAAGATAAGGCTCAAAATTCAATGTTTAGACATTTTACTTTGTCTTGTCAATGGTCTTATAAAAAACTTTGTCTGTTTTGTGTGGTTTGGGTTTTTTTTTTATGGCCCTTGAAGATCAGACAGCAAAAACTCCAGTGTTCTCAGCCTCTGAAACCTTTAATAAAAACAGTCAATGCTTTTTCTGTTTAATTAATCAAGCTTTACAATTAAAAAATTCTTACATATCACACAATGTGTTTAATTCAGATAGCAAACCCACTAAAAAGAGGTGGGGTGGTTTTAAATGTAAGAGACTTCTGTAGGCAACTATAGTTCGGTATGCTTAGTAATATCTCTGCCTGAAGTGCCTCTAGCGGTCAATTCATTTACTGGTTACATCACAGAACACGACCATGGTTTAGGTGGATTGTTTTTCTTCTCAGGAAAAGTTTGTGAACGAAAATTTCATATAAAATAGTAAGAAATAATACCTGCTGAACAAATACGCTGTTCAAATGACTGGCAAGTCTCCGGGCAAATTGCTCACGCAAGTCGCTAAACCGCTGCTGCTGCTGTTTTACTGCATGAAGCATATCATGGCCTAAAACCAAAAAGAACTTCACAGAGTACAAAAAGTATAGTAATATATTGTATGTGGGAACCAAGAGGACCAGAGGTCACAATTCCTTCAAGCTACAGAAACAAAATCTGAGACTAGCTGGAAAGGCATATAATTAAGGCACTACCATAATAAAAGTTGTGTGTTAGACTGTAGTGTAACAAAAACATTACCTGGACGAAGAGCTACATTCATACACTGCAGAAGGGCATCTGCTGCATTAGTGCAGGCCTCGATGCCTCGAGAAGATGTCAGATCTCCCTCCTGAAGGGCCTTTATATGACCTTTAGCCAAATCCATGTGATTCTACAAAGTAATGGATAGTATTATCCATAAGCGGGTTAGTTTGTTAGGCTGCTGAACCAAGAACGATAAATACAATTCCATCACCATAAAAAACTTATTGAAGTTAGTGCAATAATAAAACAGAAAAATAAACTTATTTTTTTAAATGAGCTTCATATATGGTTGCTAAAGATGGTAGCAACCTAAAAGAATTTTATACCTGATGTGACCACCATAAAACAATAAAAATGCTTACCACTAAGAACTCTATCTCTGACAGTAGCTTCACATTATTTGTGTTGCTGAGATGGATTAGGTGGTTGCTTTCTGAAATTTGATCCATTTGTTCTTTTACACTCTGAAGCATTTCTTCATAACTGCTCAGCTTTAGCTCGATTTGGTCAACTTCCTTTAGAGCTTCATCCAGCAACTTCATCAAGATATTAACCTGTTTCTCTGAGGCCATAATTGACTGGATATTTGCCTGTAGAGAAAATTAAGCCACAACATTTTAAGAGACATTTTTATCTCAAAAGCTTTCTGATATCTCTTTCTGTCTCTATTACTGTCAAATAAACATTTTCCAAAACTCTCAATGAAAGCAACAAAACAGTATAAGCCTGTAGTACTTCCCATTTAAAGTGTTATTGAACACAGCAGTTCCCCAGTCTATGACAATTCTTCATTTCATAAAGATATAAAACCAAAACTTTGCTCAAGTTCTTAGAATTGAAGTATTGATCTGCACAAAAATAAAAACCAAAACAGTAATCCCTACTATACCGGAACATTTTTAGTTCCAGAAAAACAGCTTAGGTGATAAGGTCATATTTTCTGTTGCAAGATCAGCTGTATCTATGGTAATAGCCATTTTCAAAATATGAGAGAAACATACAACTTGACAATTTTAGGAGGCTGTTAACTGTTCCCTCAGGACTGCATCCCCTGCATCTCCTTAAGTTTTCTAAGTGACCTCTAGAATGTTGGGTTGTTTAAAAAGCAAAATAGCAATCAATATGGTACTGTTACAGAGAGCTGAATGCTGCAATGTAATTAGACTAAACCAGTTTCCTAATTACACTGAGAGTAGTATTTTAGGCCTAAGTGTTCACATCCATGGACATGAACGTTTATGCTCCCTCACCCTGCACCTCTGCCTTCAAGAAAGGTATATGCAGAATGCCTCCCATTTTTCTTCTCAACTTCTCATTTGAAAGCCTGCAACTCACTCCAAATGGTCTGGAAGACATAGAGCAAAGCTGAAGACCTTTAAAATCTGGTAATAGACAGGAGGATGTAGCTCTGCTTAGGAGCAGATATATATTTACATTTAAATATGCTGCAAAGCAAGTTAGCTACCTTTCCAAAGAATACTACGTAGACATTATAAATAAAAACAGTTCAACATGCTAACACATTGTAGATTAGAAGAAATGTTTACCCCATCTAGCACTTGTAGCTCTCTCGACAACTTCTCTGCAAAGGCTTCAGCATTAGAAATAGCGTATTCACACCCTTCCATCATTATTTCAATATCCTGTTCCTCTCTTGCATTTAACTCCTGGTATTCATCCACAGCTTCTTCATCACCTCCTGCTACACTTTGATTCTCTCCACTTGGAACAGATTCTTATGTAGAGAAAGGAAATAAAACACGTTATCAAGTGCAGAAAGTCACAAGCATTTTAAGAGTGCTTAAGTATGTTTGACTATCTTCAAGTAAATGAATCCATTAAACAACTTTCATAACAAGCACCTGCTACCTATATATACATTTTCAAGTCTCAGTCTTCCATGGGGTTCATTAAGATCTCCAGAACTGGTTCTCTCAACAGTGATGTTTTCCAAATTATGCAATGTAAGCAAAATAAAATAGCCACCTTCCTTTATTGCACATACAAAGGGACATACCATCTCACTTCATCCACCTCTCACACTGGTAATCAACATCAGAATGTATTACAGTATTATGCTAGACTTGTTAGCAGAAGAGCCATAGAAGTCAGAGTCTCTCTTTTCATAGACAGAGGATAAAGGAAACATACTAAAGTTGATTAAGAAATGTATCTCAATAAATAAAACTCATCTTGATGCTCAAATTAAGTTTCACAGCAGAAACTGTGAAAGTACTGAGGTAAGTGAAAATTATATACCAATGTTATCATGAACTATGTTTTCTCACAGCAGTGCTTACTTAATTCAACAAGACATTCAAACGCTGACAAACAATCTACAGAACAATAACACAGTCCAGCCAGAAAGTGTTTAGGACATTTGAAACCATCTGTCTTAATCTCTAGCAACCTGATAAGCTATCCAAAGCACTATTTAAGAAAAAGAAAAGCACATTTAAGAAATATTGCTTACAAAGCAAAATAAAGGAAAAAGGTGTTACGCACCTTCTGCAACTTTAGGCAGTTCTGAAGAATTAAAAGGTATGGAAAAGCAGAGGAAAGGAAGCAGAGAATGTTAGCTAGACAAAGCATGAACAGTGTGTATATTTTTAAGAGGTAATAAGTTCGACTGTTTTAATATTGCACAAACTTGAAAAGTTAGAGGTTGGTTAAAAAAAATTTTAATCAACACCAAAATAGAGAAATGCTATCCTCCCTAATTCAAGTTCTTCTGCACAAGCCAGTCTAGTATTTAATATCAACAGTTTAACCACTTCTGACAGACTAAATGTGAGATATGTTTACTCACTAGGCTTTACTAAAAAAAAATTTTAGCTATTAAAAGATAGCATGACTGTAAAAATATTTAATACAGCACAAGCAAATGAGATACAAAGCCTTCTTAGCAACGAGGCAGTCACATAAACTGTAACAGGGTCCAGCAAAATTTAACACATGCTTTACAGTTTATAAACTAGAAACCTCATATAAAACCTCATATAACCTTTAGCATGCTACTGAAGCATCACTTCATTTTTCTAATTCAGGGGAAATGAAAACAGGAACAAAAGCACATCCATTACACATTTAGACCTACCAGATCTTGCAAGTAGGTTTTTTTTTGTTCAAGAAACAGAATATCTTAGAAATACAATAACCTTATCAATATTTAGAACTTCATTAATGAAGTATTTTGTCTCAGTTCTCAGTTTTGTAACAGAAAATCTGATATCTACTCACCTTGTCTATCTGAAGACTTAGAAAATATAAAAGAATAAAATTGAATAGGAAAAACATCAGGATTAAGTTTATTTTTTTTAGTATATCTGGTTTACGTCGAAAATTATTAAACTTCATACTTAACATACAGTTGTAGAAATTTACCTTCCAAAAGCTGTGAACTAACATTAATAAAGTCAATTTTTTTTCTAAGATATCTCTGATTGAGCTTCCAGATACATGAAATGAAGGTGTTCTTTTCCACTGTGCTGCTTGCAACCCATTTGTACACTTTGTCAAAATGCAAGTCAAATTCAGGACTCTCCTGCAAAAGATGAGATATGTTACAGACTCAAAAGCCAAATGATTCTCTGAGCAGCGGAGATTGTTTATGCATTTAATTATTAAGATGACAGGATAAAAATGAAATTACACAGATGCCAACCTTAAGTCGATACACCAACTCTGGCACCCTGATGTACCTTAATGAAGGTGCTAAAACACTGGAAGTGAAAAACCAGAATCCACGCTACAAAGACAGTATTTTGTCAAGCCAGATAAGGCAACAGTAACACATAATACAGAGATCTGTTAAGACTGTCAACGAACATTTGACAGCGCTCTGCCCTGAAACATTGTCCTCAGAATGACTAATACCTTCTGTCAGCCCTCTGAAACTAAAAACAGTAGCTGGAATTACCAACAACATATATAAAATAATTAAAGGAGACATAGGGGAACAGGCAAGGGAAAAAAGTTATGAGCACTTTATATATTTTTATAGATATGATAGTATTTGATAGCACTGAACAGGACAGAAAAGACCACTTGGTATTTAACGGTTAAAAAAAACTACTATAGAAGTATTTTATAGAAGTATTTTTAACTAGATTTATTACCCAAGGAGAACATTACTTTGATAACAATTGAATAAAGTACTTTCCTTCTACAGCCACTTATGAACTCAGTATTCTGTAGTACCATTCTGTACCATTTACAGAAACTGTAGCTGGTAATAGTCTGTTTATATTACAAGCCTTTTACAAGGGCCAGCGTCCTGATGAAAAATGTTATTGCCTCAGATAATTGTTAAATTCTTACTTATGTATAGCTGGTAAAAACTACTATTGCTGCTACTTACTACTTATAATGTCACTACTGTCTGTAGCAGCAGGCTACACATGAAACCGCACGTGATGGGAAATGGTATTTCCTGTACAGTGCATTAAAAGCAGTTCTGGGTTTTTTTTCTGTAGCTTATATTGATAAATAAAATTACCACACATTTCTAAACAGTCTCATTACATAAAAAATTTGAGTTGTCTCACAACTAGTGCAGGAAAGGCCTGTGTCAAAAGAGTTGCATAGGATCACGTGTGGAAACCAAAACATGATGTACCTATCAACTTTAATTCTGATTTTTTTTTTAATATAAAAGAGTGTAGCATTCAACATGTTTTTCTTGAAAGAAAATTTCAAAATCACTCATTAGAGTGGTATATGCAATACAGCATATTCCCAAAAAACATTACTGAATTGTTTTTACAAGAAAAAGCCCTGAAAGATGGTATAATTTTAAATGGAACCTTAACCCAAAAGAAGCAATTCTCCAACACGTTATTTAGAAACAGCAAGGAAAATCTAAAATCTAGCCAACAAGTACATAGATAACTGAAATAACAAAACATATTTAACCTACACTTGGGGAAGGGGAAATCAAAGAATTTTCAAATTTGTAGTTTTCTGCACTATTCTTCCAAATCACCAGTTAACAAAACATAAAACTAGACATCACAGGATGAAGAATTTTCACTTCTGCCTGTTTGTACATCTTAGTTTATGACAGCAGATGAATTTAAATGGTTGAAGATAGGTTGCTCTTGTTCTATGGAAAAAAAGACCACCTCAGGACTGTATGCTTTCCACCAAATGGCCAATTTCATGATTTAGATTATAAAAGCTCACTGTCAAGCTTATATCCTACTCATTTAGAATGTTTTAAGGGCCCTAGCAAAAAACATTGCATATAGCTCAATGTCATTCATAAGATAGTCAATAATTTTTTAAGGGGAAACTAATTTTGGAGTACAAATTCACCTAAGACTCAAAACAAACACATAAGTACTGGTCCTTAGCACAAGCACTCTACGGTCACTGAGAGACTGCTACAATAAACAGGGTAGGTATTCAGAACATTGCTATTCAAGCATATCTAGTCTACTCAGTTTACCAAGGTTATACTCTTGGAAAGGTTGGAAGAAAATGCAGGCATAAGCAGCACAAGAATGTATCATCCTATTTCCTAATTAATACATTATCAATCTAAGTTTAAAGCAGTCAGTATCAAGGAAGTTAACTCTAATTTGGAACCAAAAGGATGTTCTGAGCAGAGCACTAAACCAAAAAGAGTTACACATACTTTAACAGCATCTTTGGCATCAACAACAGCAAGATCTCGAAGTGCCCATGCAGTCTGCCTTTTGTAGAAATCTCCCTTGTCAGATTTTTTCACTTTTACCACATTTACTTGCACTGGTCGTTCCGTTGTCACTGTTAAATGAAGTAAGAGTAATTTCAAAATGCACAAATTACTTTAACATCTGTTTCTGTTGCACTTCAACTTCTGAAATGAGTTACCTGTGGGGGAGTTTTTGTAATATTTATTTGATGAAAAGAGACCCTTTGAAACATTTTCATCCACAATATCCACAGCTCAGTTTAAGTCTCAGTCAACCAGATATACATCTCTCTACAGCTTGTGAAGCAATGAATCCAATTTACAGATATTTCTTTGATACAGCAGACCTCAGACCATGGCCATATAACTGACAAAGCACTGAGGTAATTAGAGATACAGTAAGAATAAAAATGTTTTGGGAGATTTCTCAGTCACAAAAATATTCTAGCAAGCTAGTTTATTGACAGATCGACCCAAAGCACCTAATTTTTTGAAGAGATGTAATATAATACACATACACTCAAAGTAACATTGGAACTCAGTTTGGTTACTGTCTCTTTCCAGAGCCCTCTGCCTTGGACTCTAACCAGTACTCTCTATTGCATTTTATTTAGGCTGATCAGCCTAGATGCCTACTAAATCCCCTTTTAAGTATTGTATAAAGCCTGCTTCAAAAGCTCACCAGTCCCACGCTAATAATTTTGATTCTTTCCTTTCAAATCACAATGAGATCTGGGAATAAAAGTATAGGGTTATGTTTCTTTTTTAGTAGAACCAATAATGGAAGTACAAGCTACAACTGATTTTCTCTATTAGAAATGGAAAGCACCTGTTTTATATGGGACAAGAATAAACATGTAAATAAAGTTAACACAAATGCAACTGAATAAAAACCAAAGGTGATGAAAAGAAATACGGTATGGTATTAGTATGTACCTGTGGCACACAAAAAGCAGTTTCTCTTCTTTTTGCCTGCTTTGCACACGTTCACAATGCTCAACAAGCGTTCATCATTGGGAGTGAAAATATCCCTCTGTAAAGCATGCTTGATTGCAGTCATTTTCTCTCAGCTGAAAGATTTTAAGAAGTCATAATACATTCAGGCACATTTAACACAAAAAAACCCCAGTCATTTACTTATAGCAACTATACTTTTTTGAAATTAATTTTTACAGGTAACTTAATGAATCATTACCTAGACAAGCATGATTTAGGTAGAAGACCAGCCCACTTTAGAAAAAAGTCCACAGTAAAGCATACTGCCTTACTTTAGTTAGACAACTGTAATTTATCAACACTAGGACAATCCTGCTTACTTTAATGGAGAACAAAAACTTCTTACTAGTAAAGAAGAATGCGAGGCATTAAAAAAAAAAGTTTAAATGAGAATCAAGACTCCCTCACTAAGTAGGAGAATTTTAGAATAGGTATGAATGCCATGGATCCAGTAAAAATCTGTATGAAGACAGATGAACAAAAAAAGCCATAAAATTTGACAGGATGGAGAATGTTAAACTAAAGTCACTACATCGACGGCCTTAAATGAAACTTAGTCCAGAATCCTTCAAATATACCTAAACCCTCCAATTAAATTTTCAGGACTCTTTCACCAAATCAAGGTTATATGTTGGGCAGACCAAATTGGAAATAATGTTCCATTTAGAGGGAGAAAAAGAGTCTCTGGCTCCTAGCTTTGCAGGATGATTTCTGGAATATAGTCTAGATATGGTATGTCATAGCAGTCATTCAATCCACCACTCAAATGCCAAAATTTCAAGTCTAACAAATTACTACTTTTGAGTCCTGGTGTACCACATACACATGCTAATTCTCTTCTGGTAGACAGAAAAATCATTCTGATTCAGGATCACAGTCCCTGCATGCTTCCTTACTCCCTCATCCCTTGGTATCATAAGAGAAATTCTAAATTAGTACTCGATCCCATGTTACAAGAGCATTCTCAAGTATGCTGCTCAGACAGCTTTCTTAAAGCAGAATACATACACCACATTCTGTCTGGTGGCAAAAAAACCCCAAACCAACCAAACAAAAAAGCCCCAGTGTACTAGAGTTTTCCCAGCTTGGATACCTCTTCTGAAGAACATTCGTGATGGTTGTCCATTATCAAATTCATCATTGGCAATTGTGGGAGAGCTACTAGAAACTTATTATTAATATATGAGTGGCACCACATTTGTAACTTAACTTTACCCAGCAAGTAGCTATTACCTTTTTTTTTTTAATTAATAAAAACATAAGACACTGCAGAGGGCACATGTAATAGAATTTAATAAATTTTTCTTAAGTCTTAAGTCAGATTCATCTTCTGGATATTGAAGTCTCTTTCATAAAAGCTTCCTCAGAACAGAACAGCTCCTGGAAGGCGCAAACTATGGGGACAGGTACACAGCTAAGGCAACAAATCTCTGAGTCTCTAGAAATACAGTGTTGGGTTTCTTTGGTTTGTCTTTCAATGTTTTGCAAAGACCTGTTTCACTGCTCTTGCCAGTTACCACATACTATTACATGTAACAGGCTGTTCTTCCTCTTTATCCTCATATGAGGGTCTGGCAATTGTTACAGTAATGCAGAATAAAGGAATGCATCTCTGTAGCTGGTAGAAAGTTTGACTCCCAGGCCATGTAGATCTGAAAAGGCCACAATTTTGTAAAGTCAATTAAGTTTGACTAGTTTGCTGCCTTTTCTTGAATGCACGGATTGGAGCTCAGAAATGGAACACTAATTATGGAGTTTCTTATCTAGCAAGAGAGTAACAGGATATTTCAAAAGAGAAAGTAAATAAGCATCCAGAGATTTCTTCCAGGAATCAAATGCTGACCCTGCAACCTGTACTCTAACCAAATGCTAAGACAGACAGACTTCTGCTGAAAGATAGTAAACAGACATTACTTACTTACTCTCATAGCCTGTAACATTAAATACAGGAGATTTACAAGGCTATCAAGGACTGCCCTTTACACTTTCTGGTACACTGGCAAATATAGTTTAATGTCAGTGACATAGTCGCATACTAAATCGACCATTAGGTTGCATAAATGAGAGGCATCCACCATTAAGAGCAAAAGTACTTTCATAACACCACCCAAAACTTTGCTTTCTAGTTTTTCTCCTCATTAAGAATAGAGTTTTCAGATCATTTGCAGGAGGCAGAGGAGCAGAAAAGGAGGTAGAGAGAGATGGGAGCAGGGGGGTGGATCTGTTCACAAGGTTCAACCAAGGGATTCACCTCTGCAGTAACACCAGCCAGCATTGGGCAAAAGTAAAGGGTTGGAAGAAGGGGCTGTAAGAAGAGAAGGCTGTTCAGATTTGTGGGATGCGTTAACAACTCTTTGTTTAAAAACATTCACTGACACTTCTGATTTTCTTTGGCAATGCCTTCAAGTAGGTATGTAACATGCTTGGCAGAAAGCGTCTGTACTTCTAGCATGTTCAATTATGATGAAGAATTTGCAGAGGTAAAATAAGACCAACATTAAATTAAGCATGCATGAAGTAAGAATGAAATCCCAAGTCACAAAATTCTGAAAGAGCCTTCCAGAACAGTTTTCAGTATAATCACCTGGTTCCCCAACAAAGCATGGTCTAGATTCTAGAAATCCTGTGGGGCAGAGGGGACGGACAAACGCCACCAATACTCAAGCTTACAGAGATCAATCATGTAAGAAAAAAATGAAAACAAAACCCACATCAAGCTCCAGAAAATTAAGGAACTAGCAATATTCACCTGATTCAGAACAGTTTCTCACACTACAGAGAGATTCTAGGTAGACTAAAAAGAGCAACACTTTGACATCACATTTCAATGTTTTGGTTTAAATACAGAAGCTCCAACATTCCCCTGAACTTGTACCCTGAAATTCTACAGTGTGTTAAAAACATGATTAATATACATCACATACTACACTACCTCATGCCAAGATGGTATGTGGAGTTAAATTTTAGGTTGGATTTTTCTCCTGGAGATGCCTCTGTTGCTTTCTCTGACAAACACACAGCAAAGACAAAAAGGTTCCTTCGGCACTTCAAACAGAAAAGGCACCAATTTTTCTTTCAGTTTTTTATGTCCCACTATGCCTCATCTCAGCGGGCCACCGCCCACATCTCTCATTTTAGGTAATCTGGTAGTTTTAAAGATTAGTAACATGAGGGCTTTGGGAAAACAAGGGCCAACATACCAAGCTGGAATCAGTATTGTCAAGTGTACAGAACTCAGAGCACCCAAAGAAACGCTCTTTATATGATACCCCTAGGGCAATGTAACACTCCATAGCTGCCAACAATTTTCCTCCCCTTTCATCAAATGCTGGGCCCATCTTTTGTTTCCCAAACTGCATCAGGTTGTAATACCTCTTACTCTTCAACAGGTGCGTAAGATGAATACAAAAAATACCAACAACCTGCTGCATTTCAGAAATATCCCCTTTCCTTCCTGATTTAGGATTTTACTTTCTGCCCTAAGTCACATTCAGACTGCTGCAACTTAGTAACTCTCCCATTACAGTGCTAACACAAGTTGCCCAGGTTGTGCAGGATACACCTTTCCCACAAAACAGAAGACATTAAACCCAGAATCAAGGACTTGCTCTGACAGACAGTCCAACTTCTGTTACAAACTCAGCCCCCTTAGTCACAGCCACAAAACCTTCACAATGTGCCAGGCCAAGCACATCGTTAAGCTCTTCACACATGAATCCTGCTGTCCCAAAGGAACACAGAATTAAGCACGAGCTGGAGATAAAGCTGCTTCCTCAGAAAAATGCTTCAAGTGAGCTGAGACCACACCAGTCTCTAACAAATCCATTTAGACATTGCTGCATTGTTTTTTCACCAGTAATGTTACAGACAAAGCCTCGGCTACGTGAAATCTCAAGACATCTCATCACAGACATAGCCTGTCCGGGAAATACACGGGAAGGATTCGGTAAGCACAGCAGTTCGGTAAGGCTACTCAGTGAGCACTGCTGAGCCTCCCTGAAGCGTGTAAACAGAAAAACATGCTACTTCTGCACCCTCGCAGGTTGAAACATAACTTGAGAGCGTAGCCTAACTGTAACATCCCCCGGGAACGTCGTTGATAGCCGAAAGTCGATCAAAAGATCAATCAGTCACCAAGAAAACTCACAAGAGTCACTTATGGCAGCGGCGGCCTCCCGAGGGCCCGTCTGGCACCAGCTTCACCGCCTCCCACCCGAGTCCTGCAGAAACCACCCTGGAAACAACCCTCCCCCACGCAGCCGCGGCGGCCCCCTCCCGCCACCGCTCCACCCCGAGCCCGGCGGCCCAGACACGGCCAAGCCGCCCCGGCGCCACCGGCAGGGCCCAGCCCGCGGAGGAAAGCACGGCAGGTCCCCACACCCGCGGAAAGGGGAAGGGACGGAGGATGCCGAGGCCGCCTCGCTCTCACCGGGGCGCCCGGACCGGACAGGGAAGGGGACGGGACGGGACGGGACGGGACGGGACGGGACGGAAGCGCCCCCGCCTCCGGCCGCAAGCCCCCGGCCGCTACGTGCGGCCCACCACCGCCGCTTCCGCTCACGTGATGCCGGCGGCGAGGCGACAGACTAGGAAGCCCGTGCAGCGCTCCCTGTTGGAGGAGATAGGCCTAACACCTGTGACGGCCATAACGGCCACCCACCCGCGGAGCGGGGTGGAGCGGATCGAGCCAATAGGAGAGCGGGAGGGGCGGGGCGGGGCCAAGGCTGGCCCTCTCTCTTCTCCCTGAGGGCGAGGGGGGCTTTGCGCTGTGGCTTGGAGTGAGACGGTTTTTGGGGGAAGGCCGTGCCGCTAGGCCGTAACCGTAACTGTGCGGTGGTCTCCTGTGGACGACCGGGCCCCGTCTGAGCCGGGCCTTGCCGGCAGGTGCCCTCCTGAGGTGGCTTCTGCCCGGCTCTGAGGTGGGTCGGTGCAGGTAGGGGTTAAAAAAGAGGGGCCTGAAAAACCTCGCCAAGATATAAAGAGCTGGGGGGAAGAAACTCCCTCCTTTAGCTGTGAACGCTTAGGTACGTTCAGCTGTTTGGTAAAACCCTGCTGTGTAAATCACAAGGCATAAACCAGCAAGAAAAGTAACACAAGTAAGATCTCTGTACTGCAACCCCCAAGAGGTGTCCTACCTGCTGGAACGATGGGAGAGCTCTTGCCATCAAAGAGTTTGTAACGGAACAGTGAAATGCCACAGGAGAAATAATGTGGGTTGCGCCAAAAGCAAAACCGATGTCATGTCAGCTTGCTTCTGATGTCTCTGTCATCAACTGACCTCATGGCAGAGTTATTAAGAAGTTTTATGTCTTTTAGGAGGCAAGCATATTATACTTGTGGTTGAAAGATACAACATGTTACAATACGACAGTATCTTAGAATTTCAAATGACAAATCTATTTCCAACTACAGCTGCAAGGGAACAACTGTAATAATACAATTTGGCCACAGCTTCAGGATTAGTATGACTTCAGTGAAAAGCATTCAGATTTTGGCTTTACCCCTAAGCAGAAGCACCCTTAATAACTGACAGTCTTTGGTGCCAGTGATAATTCAGAGGGAAGTGTTACTCTGTGACTAGTGATTTGGAATCTAACCATGAGCAACTATGTCCAAATCTGGCCGTGGCTATTTGTGGCCACTGCTGAATTCGGTGAGAACTGGAACTACCTTCCAGGTCAAGCTTTGCTGTGATGGAGGTTCTCCACGTGATCTATATACTTCAATCATTTTATTAATGTAAATTAATATAGTATTTCTTCAAGGCTTGCATGCAGAGTTAAAGGAAGGCTGAAATCATCACAGATTACTTGAAGCGTATGATTTTTTCACATTAATATGTCAGTATGCCTTTAAGGTATGGTTGATAATATTTATTAGCCAGGCCATGACCAATTAAGAACAACAGAAAACATCTTTTCCAAGTTATTGTTATAAATAACCAAAACATGGACTTTTAACATGTAAAACTGATTTCATCATTCCTGTATCACTTTTCCACTTGACTGAAAGCATTAAACATTACTGACCAATAGGGTCTTGCTGAATGTACTTCTATTTTCTGACTTACAAAACAACATGCTGTATATTTCTATAATATATCATTCATGAGGGCCAAGGTTAAAAGAGAAGTTACAGTTTGGTAATTTCTCAATTCAGCCACAAAATGTAACTGTCTCTGGCTAGATCTATAAAGACAGGACAAAGCAGCCATAAAAGATGGGACAAGGTTTTATAAAGCTGTTGTTGTTATTAGTCAAACCCCTTCTAGTTTCCTGTCTTTAGCTGTTAATTCTGCTAAAGGGCAAAAAAACCAACCCAACAAACCCAAACGTAGTTTATCACTGCTAAAATGTGGTTACATGTGTTAAAATTGCCACGAGATCCTACAGGATGCACAGTGCCATTCTGTCCCCTCCTGTTTCAGCTTCTCACAGATGCTCTTTAGAAAGGGGCTTTGGTCTTCCAGTGCTGACTTTAACTCATGGCAAAATATTAATAAATTACGGATTACAAATTATGTAATCCAATCCCCGCTTTTACTGCAAGAAGATAGACTTATATGCTGAAAGTTTGGGGAATAGGTAGATGACAGGGAAAGAAGCAGTATAGGCTTTTGCTGGGAAGATGTGGGTTACTATATGTGGGACTCCAAAATACGAAGGAGAAGAAGAATGAGAAATAACCCAGAAGGCATAGTGCAGAACAGGCTTCCCTCCCTGCTTTGTTTCACTTTCAAAATTATTTTTAAAATTCTGCATTGATGTGTGTTTGCTTAATTTAAGATGCAGGAAAAGATTAGTTATCCACTAAAGATAAACACACAGGAAAAGAGTCCTTCTGTTTTAAATACAAGGTCATGGATCTTAGATGGTGAAAATCAGCTTACATTCATGAACTCCAGCGGAACTTCATCAGTGTATTTTTTGTTGATATGGAACTATCTTATCTGAGTGATGATGTTAAATGCTTTTTATAATATGGAGCTGCAGGAAACTGATGTATTTTTTTAAGTATAGAATAAGCCAAATAAGGTATTGATAAATGCTACATAAAAAAAATATTCTCAACTTCTTTTGTCATAGTTTTCCCTGTATTCTTAATTCTGATATTTGTTAAAGACTTTAAAAAAAATACACTTAGGAAAAAAACATCAGCTGTCTTTTATGACAGCCTCTATTCTCTCTCTGCCTCTTAAGTGAGCATGAAGTTCTGTTTGCTCATTATCATTCTTCTTCATTTTCAGGCTGCCATATTTTTTCTTTTCTCTGGAACACATATGGCTGATGACAATTCCTGTCTTCTGAAGAAAATCCACATTATATCCACAATCTCAAGTATTAATTCACTCCATCATTTAGTTGAAACCTTTTACAAGAATACTACAAATGCATCGGTGAAAATCCTTTACTCCTGTAAGTTTCTTCCTACTCAGTTTTGGAGGAGTCCTCTAGGAGAAGCAGACAAATCCCCAGATACTGTATTTCAAGCTACATTCTGTATACGCAGCATCAGGATGTGTGATGTAGGAAACAATTCTGCATTAATTGAAAGATGGGCTATTTAGCCTGTCAGGTCTTTTCCATTTATAATTTAGCATGTTCTCTGTCTCCTGTGGTGCAGCTGTGCTATACTAACTGCAAAATGACAGTCTCCTGCACCTCAGGACAAATACTTTCCATAGGGCGATCAGGTCAGTCTAGCAATTACACAGTGTCTTGGTATTTGACATCTTATAAAGGACTGTGTAGGTGTAAAAAGTCCCTAGATTAGGTCCACAAAGATCTTTTGAAGTATTTTTCCTTTTGATAATAACTGAAACAATTTACATGGACAATGTCCCTTTTTCTCCTTTCCTTTTGTTTAATCTGATTGCTTAGTGAAGAATGTCTGAAATATTATATTACCAGACAGAAGAAATGCCAAGGAGATTTTAATTGTGTATTATTCCACATAAACTGCAGGCTTATTTGTCTTCTAACATAGTTGGTTTAATGTTTATACGGGACAAGAGTAGAAAGATTGCTGCAAATCCATTAAATATGGTTGAACATTATAGTTATTTTCAGTTTATCAGTTTCTAACACAATACAGACAATTACTGGTCAGGAATTCACTATACCTGTACTTCATTTCAAAAGAATGCCCTGAAGTGCTTCTTATTAGAGGTTCTCTGTTTTTATTACAGTTACAAGATGAATCATGGGAGCTTTTTCACCCAGAAAATATTTCCTTGTGCCTATTAAGCAAAGAATTTGTAAATATTACAGAAAATACAGTGAGCTCTATAATTAATACATAGTCCAAACAAGACAATGTATCATAGGTAACAGTAGTCTGAATTATATTTGCTACTGAAGATGGTTTTGTGGAACCTGGATGTTGGGCAAATACTTCTTGTGGCTATGGATCAAATGTTACAACACAGGTAGTTGCACTAGATTATCCCAAAGACATTCTGAAAAGAACAACTGCATTTCATAACAATTACTATAAATACAGTCCTTCTCTCTCACAGTATTTAGGTGGCAAACATAAGACTTAAGTCCTTACAAATTCCAGAAGATTTGTGTTACCCACATAAAACTGCCTTCACAACTGTCAAGATATACAGAGTTACTAAGATTCAGGTTAGAATGAATGTAATTTACAACATATGCCTAGAATAAATATATAGCTTCTGAAGATCAGCTAATCAAAGGTAGGGCCTTTCTTACAAGCAATAGGTTAACATTTAAAAAGTGACGTAGAAAGCTGTACATTTTATACAGTTTTTCAAGTATATTCTCACTTATTTAATGTTATTTCAATTTTTAATCCAAAGTACACTTACACAGATGGTTTCAAAGGTGGGAGTCCACATGAAAGACAACAGTGAAGCACAAATCACAGTACCCTCACACAACTATCCCATTTTACAGATGGCAGATACTGAGAGAGGACAGTAACCAGCTTGTGATTTCCTAGGAGCTATTTACATCAGTCAGCTTTAGGTATGTAGCTGGTTCAGTCCACAGCTAGTCTCCCTGTATCCTCTTGGCTGCCAAAAAGGGAAAGCAAGTTTTCTCCTGCAGGACGTTCTGACCAGAAGCTTCTCCGAATCACCTTTTGGGTTGGCATTTCTTTCTCTTTTGACTATGGGAAGAGCAGCCAGCTAGCTCAGCTGACTGACATTGGGCAGTATCACTGTGCTTCTTATTGTCAACATTGTTCCTCTTCAGCTCTTGGTCAATAGAGCTTTAATTCATCCTTTGTTTCCACTGTAATATAATGCTGTCACAAGTCCAGCTGCTATTTTTTGTTAAGGGTGAGATCTTCCAAACCACTCAGTAGACTCCACACCGTGTTAAATGTAACTCTAAGTACTAATATGCATTTACGTAGTACACTGAATATGCTAACACGCAGCTAGAAACTGGTGAAAATTATTCTCATAATTTTATGAATTTTGAAAAGTATATCACTTGCTTACAAAGTAATTGTCATAGCCAATAACTGCTGCGTACACAGTATTTTGTTGACTCTTGGTCCAGAGGTAAAGAGACATAAACAAACAGGTTTTGTTACCCAGCTGGACCTGTTCATATACATAAACCATAAAGTGCATGAAAGATGTTAATGATATAAAAGAAAAAAGTTCTGAAAGGTCTGATAAATAAAGTGATTCTACTTAAGAACATGCATTTTCTGTTTCTAAGATAGTACCACAAATCATGGAAAGACCAAAGGGAGTACTAGATGTTCTCAGGGAAAAATAACTATAACTGCATAGGTGAAAAGTTGGTCCCACAGTACCTGAATGTAAAACTCTGATTCATCAGAATGAGGGTTTCATTCTTATATTGATGTAGGTGTGATCTCTTTAACGGAATTAAAATGGAAATGTGCATCATTCTCATACAGAACTCATTTGGTTCTTTCTTTTTTCTACTTCCAGAGTATAAAAATTAACTGTTAATGCTCCTAATGCTTTAAAAATATTTCCAGCTATTAATGAAAGATAATTTATACATCCATGAACATATAAGCAAAAGTAAATGCTGAGCTCTCCTTACTTAAGCAATCACCAGTGGCCATGAGAATTACTGGTCCTATGTTGAAAGTTTCATAAATTTGTAAGTATTTGCCAGAATGAGGCCCTCATATATATAAATGAATGGTCAATTGCTTATGTAAAAAGTATGTTCCATTTTTTACTTATATGTAAAATTAAAAAGCAGATACTGCATATCAATTACTATCTTTTTGATCAGATGATTTATGAAATGCTGGTCAGTGAAAGTCAACCAGTCACCTTAATATTAGAAAATACATCTTTAGGACAAAGGACACAGGGAGAGACATAAAAGGTTGGAAGCATAGAAGCATATCCTCATAAGTACTAAGCAATCCCTATTGTTGGATGACCAGATTGAATCATCATTTAGGTAGGTCTCATCAAAGTTCACAATCTTCAAGTCCTTCTTAAGGTACATTTCATTCAGTTTGTTTAGCGTTCGAGCAAAGGTATATTTAGATGCACAACTATACGCTTCCAGATTGTAGACTTTGTGGAAGTGCATATCAAAATAGGGATTATCCTAAAAAAAAAAAAAAAGAAAGAGAGAGAGAGAGAGAATGAAATTATTACATGCATTACAGATGTTACAACGGCAATCTGTTGTTCTCTGCCCAGCTACCTTCAGGGCTTTTTCTCAGTTTGATGGATTTGAAAGGACTTTGCATATTTCTATTAGTACTAAAGGGTCTTTTAAAACTTTACAAAGTAGCAGTTTATAATTAGCTGCTATTCTTTGCCATTAGGAGTTTTGCCCGAGTTTTCAGAGTTTGCCCAAGCGATATGCTGCACTTTATTGTGATGATACAAGCTTGTTTTGAAATGAACCGATTTGTCATGTTGCCTAAAACACACTATATGAAAAGCACTTGCCTTGGACTATAACTATATATGCCTGTCAGAGGAAGAATATTGATCACCCTTCCTGCCTAAATTGTAATTCTGTGTGCTTTCTGGCTCTTTGGCATAATTAATCCTCACAGCAGCTAAGTTCTGTTAAATTCTATGGATATGAATAACTATTAGGAATATTTATAGTAGTGTTAATCACCCTATAATTATGAGTTTGAGGTTCACTTAGGCTTTTCTTTAACCAAAAATGAGACAGATTTTGATCATCCCAGTTGTGGAAGGCTGAATCATCCCTGAAGGATATTTTAGCACACTTCAGAAAAAAAAGCTAAAGTAAATTCATGCAGGCAAGTGATAAGGAAATCCTCTGGCTGCCTTGGCTGGGGAAGGGACAGCAACATTTCCAGAAGCAGGATAACTTGCAGAGGGGATGTAAAGTATTACTAGTTTTGGCTTTTTTTCCCCTCTGGCCTAAAGAGCTCACAGGATGCAGGGATACTCTGAACCTGAGCTCACCTCCTCCATCTCTATCTCCCAGGTTCCTAGACTTGAGGGCGCTGTGCACAAGACAGAAGGAGAACAACCACAGTTTGTCATTTTCCTTGGAGCAAGGCTCTGAAACCTTTCTTGTGGGCTCTGGATTTCTCTTTCACTAGGATAATGTAATCTGAATTCTATTTTATATTCATTTGAAAGCACTTTCAAAAGGAAAAAAAAAAGTCATATTTTCCTGGACTACATGTATTATGCATGGACAACAAACGTCTTCTCATACATGCAGTAAGATATTCTCCTCAGCATATTCTTCTAGCTTTTGCCAAATAGGATTTAATTCTGCTTTTGATGTTGTTCTGTATTGTGCTACTGCAGGTTCATTTTACCCTTCTGAAGTTGTATCTGAAAGATTAGGACTTTTTTAGCAGTAAGTCAGCCAGATCTAGCCAAAGCTGTTTCATATTTACACACACAAATACACAAATATTTAATTGATCCAAGTAATGTGTGTTTACGCTATGTGAAAGAGGCTCAGCGTTGTGTGCTGGTACACCAGGCAATGCACTTGCAAGATGTTGTCACACAGAGAACAGGTTCATACATTCAAATGAGTCACATTCTCCATAAAAATATTTAACGAAATTTTGTTTTCAAATACACATTAAAATCTATGGGATTAATGTCAGTTTACACTAGAAGCTGCAGGTAGAGAACTTTTATTCCCAGTTATGATGAACAAATTAGAAAACATCCAGCTTGTCCCTCAGATCTCAACCAGAGAGATGAAGGAGGTAACAACAAAGAAGAAAATCTCTCCTTCCTCCCACCCCCGCAACAGTGCAAATGCAATACAGAGCTTCTCACATGCAATAAAACCAAAGTTCCTTGGAGGTTTGGTTTATTTTGTTTTTTATATAGCTTTCTTTTTCAGATAATGCATTTTAATTGCATTTTAATACTTGTATCCTAAATTGCAACACAAGAGAAGTATACTCTAATATATGTATTTAATAATACATAACACTTACAGTATCTGCTTCTTTTCCATCAATCATCTCCAGATCTTTCAAAAACCACTTTTCAACTATTTCATATTTCTCCTCTCGATCCACTCGCAAGTGTTTAACCATACATATTTCTACTTCTTCACTTTTAGTCACTGCAAGAAAAAAATAGTTTAGATATGCAAGGAAGTACTTCCCAAAAGTTCCAATAATAAAAGACTTAACCAAACTACATTTTAGATAATAACTTAAATTATGATAGGCAGGGCTGTATAGAGCTGTACTGGACTTAATAGTTTTATTTTGCCCTGGTAGTAGGAAGAGCACCATGTTCTCAGTCTATGAAACTTGTCAGCTTTTGGTAGACTTAGGATTTACCTTACCCGCCCTGTGAAAAGAAAACCTTGTCTGTGAAAAAGCCTTTCATCTGAATTCACTAGCAGTGCAATGAAAGCCTAATTCTGGATCTGTATGGATAATCCACTTGTCCTACTTACTTTGAGGGGGAATCTTTTTGGGTGCTGGAGTCAGAAAATTACAAAACTGCTACCAAGGCTCTGTATTTATATGACTTGTGCTATACTTTTCATTCTGTGGATGAAGTTCTCTTATGAAGCCATCAGGTTTTTAAAGCAAAACTCGTATTTCCCTCTAAAATATGTAAATAGGCCACTTCACAAAAATAATATCAAAAATATTTCTTAAAGCTTCAAGTTGCCCAGGGCTATCTTTGTAGAAATTACTATTTTCCAACTTAGGCGGGAAATGAGAACAAAAAGAGCACAAAGACACTCTTTGCAATAACTACCGTTATTAATTGATTACACTGAGTGCTGCATAGGAGACTAAATTTCTGTAACACACAACGAGTGTGAAAAGCACCCCAGCCTGAGCAATCTCCTGCACATCCAGCATGACAGCTGCAGGGCAGGCCACTTCCCCAAGCCATGCGGTAGCCTAAGGTAAGGGCAAGATGTCACCTATCTCCTGGCAGGAGCATTTTGACTTCATAGCACAAAGCTACAGATGCAGGAGCAAAATTCTTTTGTTTCTAAATACTGCCTGAATTTCTGAAAACCCAGTTTGAAACTTGTGTAATTTTATCTTATTCCTGATAAAACATCTCTTACGTCTCACCTGTTTATAAGAAAATGGCTATTAAATAAAGACAAACAAAGTATATATGTTGGAGATACGCCTCCTTCCCATTGCAAAGAAAAACAGTGGAAAATATATAAATTGATTATAATTTCTCTCAGCCTATAGCTTCCCTGCCTGGGGAATACAAATCACTTTTGCTTTTTTTTTTTTTTCTGGTTCTATCAGTCATCATTGCTCAATGATTTTTAACCAAAGGACCATCACTGTATTATCTTCTGTAGAGAAGTTACAATGGTTTTCATTTGCAAGCAAATCTAGTAGGCTAATCTTAGAAAGTTCTCTTCATACTTTCAATTTCTCAGATTTTGTTTGTATGCTTGCTTGCTTGTGAGGGAGTATGCTGACTTTCTCAGAGTTCAAACAAAAAGAAACAAGCCCAAGCCCAAAAGCCCCCAGTCCTGTCAGAAATACAAGGGGATGCCCTAGTGGCCCCCAGGTCCCCCACACTGCCGCTTCTCTACCCCTCATGCAGGAGCAGAAATTGTACGACATAAGGACAGAGCACAGATGTGTTAGGAATAACAAAACCAGGAGCATGTCCTGCCCAGTGGTAAAACTTGGGCAGACTATTTTCATCTAAAAAAACCAACCAACAAGCAACCAGATTTCTTTACCTTTCCTGCATTTTAGATACTGCTTGTTCTTGTGCTCAGTTAACAGAGTTAAAATTTAATTTCTTATATAGAACATGAACTCAGATCTACTATGTCATCCTATTAAACTCTAAAAGCTTTTCTTGAGGAAAACACAGCTACAGCAATGACTTCATAGAGCACAAACTATTTCTTAAGGTCTTCCATGGACTGAACACCTTTTTCAGAGTCTCTGCTGTATAATGCGATGTTATCCTTACCGTTTTTCTCAGGCATACCAATACAGGGTTGTGAAAATCCATGAATGTGGTTACATTTCAGCTCTACATTCTTCCAGGGTTTATGAAGCATTTATTGAAAGGACACTATTGCCTTCACCTAAGAATTGGGACTTACTATTGTGAAGAGGAGGGGAATTAATGTTGGGCGTATGGCACAAAAATAACATTGTTCAGTTACCCACACCAAGATTTTGCTGTAATACAGATTTCAAAAGGCATAGACCTCTAAAGTTTTGCCTATAGTTTGACTGATTTATTTTTTCCTGTTATGGTAGTTTGAAAACAGCAGGAATACACTGAAGCTGCATTGCAGGGATAAGATTTTAGATAATGTGTTTTGCTCCTACAGAATCACAGCAGATTACAGTAGCTGCTGGCAGCTGGATGCAACCCATCTTTCAGAATCAGATTTCCATTATACACACCACTTACTTGACTATGCCTGAATATATTAAGAGAGTTTAATATTGGGTACTGGAGAGATCCCACTCTTAGTACTCTATGTAATTTTTCTTTTATGTCTTCAGAGATTTCCAATCAGTTAATCCGATTAGAAACTTTCTTTAATGGCTTGTTCTCCTCTACCTTAAAAAGAAATTTTTAGTAAAGATTTTAAAGGTGCATAATGTTATTTTTCCTCTTTCAGTGTTTCACAACAGCAAACTGTGTAGATCTACTACACACAAGTAAACATGCCCCTACTGGATAGTTTTGTAAACTATGAATCAGGTTGGTATTTCCATACATTTGGAAGCTCTGTGATGTTCAGGAATTCATTTCTTAAAACTATTTTTATGGTTCTAAAATACAAAGCCTGTTCTGCTAAAATTATACGGGCGCAGGGAACGTAGCTTGCTCAGTATTTCCAGTAATCTGTAAAACAACTTGAATATTCTAGTGACTTCAGCTGTTTTAGAAAGATAATGGTCACATAATACAGTTGACATCATCCCATGTTGGGTGTTAACCCAATCTATGTCTCAAGTATATAGATTATTTCTACCCGTTATATGTATTTTGAACCCGAAGAGGAAATAGACTGGAAGAAGCATTCCCTCCTACCTAACTACTTAGGGATGAGAGCATTTATCTTTTCTAGTATCTTTCAGTGTTGTAAAATAAACAAACAAGCTTTTCTGAAACTTTGTTCCAAAACGATCATGAAACAGATACACCTGAAATCAAATTTAGTAAAGAGCCAGATAATTAAGTTTCCCACTCGCAGCAATCTTGTTTTACTCGCAGTTTGTGCCCAATTACTAACTCAAACGTGTATTTATCCAAACCACAAGTCTAGCTGATGGCTCCCAAAGCAGCTGGGGCAGTCTGTAGGCCACTAGACCACGGCAAGGGACAGTGCAGAAGCTCTAAAGTCACACGCGTTTCCTGCAGTGTTAATGTACTGTTACGCTTCCTCGTGGAAAACCTAGTTAGAACCCCAGTTCCTTCCGCTCTTTTAAAGAAGCGGACGAGGCGCCCGCGGCCCTGCCGCGTCCCGGGAGAGCGCGTCCCGCAGCTGCGCTGGAAGCGTCCGCCGTTCTCCCCTGACACCGGAGCTCAAGCCCGTGGGAACGGAGGAGAGGTGGGAGACAAACGCCGTTTTCCGAAGGCTGCCGGCAGCGCGGGGACAGCGAGCTGGGGGGCTTCGTGCCGTGCCGGGGCGCTGCCGGAGACGCGGGCGGCGGGGCGGCACCGGGGCTGCAGCCGCTCCGCTCCGCCGCCCGCTGCTCCCGCTCCCTTGCGCGCCCTCGCACCCACCCGCGCCCAGGCCCACCTCCCCTCGCACACCCACTCGCGCTCGCCCAGGCGCCGACCCAGCCCC
>JANZLQ010000056.1:16746714-16769694 GCA_026212715.1 Elanus axillaris
TATAGATATATAGACTTTGGTAAAAGATTCCTCTGCTCTGGATTTATTTCTGGGCTGTGTGTATGCAGATAGTGCTCAGAAGATCCTATCCTGCGATGTAACTATTTTCTTCATTCCTCCTTTTAAATCAAATTATATTTCAAAAAGTATTATAGAGATTAAATTACTTCTGCAATATCCTCTAATGCATTCTCAAATGCTACATTAAACAATGCCTCTGAGTATATAGGTAGAAAGTTAGAATGGTGATTTAAATGTTGAATGTTTTAATAAGAAGCACAAAAATACATAATTCAGTATTGCTCTTGATTCTCTTGATTCTTTATTCACCCTTCCTCTGTTAGAATGTAGTGGGACAGTTTTGGTGCAGCTGGTATCAGGATTACCTGTAGGATTCTGCGTAAAGCCCAGAAACTTTTTTTTTTTTTTCATATCTAACCTATCCTTCGTAGTCTTTTCTCCCTTCCTAAATTACAGTGGGGAGAAATGACCATTCCATGTTGGAGCTGACTCACAAAATAATTTTCTTCCTAGAAGAAAGCAAACCAACAGGTGGGCAGTAACTTACCCAGCCAGCAAGGATACACTAACCGTGGACTGGGATCAACTTCCCATTCCGCCAGCCAACACCCCGTCCAGCCATCCCTACCTCAGCTAACCCCGCCCATGAATGTGGGTCATATGGACATAAACCAGAACAAACTTGTTACTTGTTACAACTCCTTGTTAACCGGGCCATAAACAAATTTAAATCCAAATTTAACTGGGATTTACCTGTAACTGTTCAGATAGATGAATTACAAATGACTGTGAAAGCTGCACAACCCCCAACCCAGGCTCACATTGGTCTACAAAGGAAGACCAAAGCTCTCCAACATGAAGTAGTCACCAGGGGACTGTCTTAAAACTTTCTGCTAGATATTAATTACTTCTGTTCTTTTTTGTGCCCTGTCTTTTTCCCTGCAAATTTTCCCATGTCCAAATACAGTTTTCCTTACTGCACCCAGGACATTAACATTAATAGATGTAGTAGCAGGTCCTAAAAGGATAAATCTCTCTCATCTTTATTGTTTCTCAGTCACACTGGTGAAAAAACAATTCACCAGCTTTAGAAACAATGTTTACGATGGGTCCCTTATTCTTCTTTGCATCTACTAAGGTGTACTTGTATATACATGTAACTGGGGGGCCTGATCCAAAACCCATTAAGTCAGTAACAAAATTTCCTTTGATTTTGGTGGCCTTCAGAGCAGTCATTACTACAGGCACAGCAGAACAGTCACTGTGTTTAGGTGGGACTTTGGTGGGACTGTGTTCTGCATGCTGAAGCCCTCCAGAGGATGTACATTTTGATCTCTTTCTCAAATTCTGGGCAAGAAGCACATCTTACAAAGCAGTGTTTGCTGGAAGCATCTTTCCCATTGCTCCTTGCTTGACAATGTTACGAAATAAAAGGAAGGAAAATGCAACGTTCAGAACAATCTCTCAGAGCTGCAAAGTATCCCTGTAGGCCAAAACCCATAATTTATCATTTTATTTAAATTAAGCTTTACTTTCCTGTAGCTGCTGTTTCTGGTTGAAGTTTCAGCCAGGCATGGTTTTCTCTATTAACACTTAGTTTATTGTCTTTAGGGCTCCAGACCACCTTTTTAACATCATAGATGAGATTTTAGAGTATAAACTAGAAATCATGAAAAACATTCTACAGTGATCTGGCTGTATAGAGAAGTTTCCAAAGCTGACTTCAGAAAACTGATTCTGAATGCTCATCACCTATTTTTCTCCCTCTTGTTATTAATGATTTACTTTTCTCAGGTCTCTTTTCCCACTGACATTTATAGATAATCTGGCTCCTAGTTATGGCTAGTTACTCACAAGTTTTAATAGCTATGCCTATAAAATTAGATCCCGGTGCAGTGAAGTGTAAACCTAGTTAAGTTGTACTGAAAAATGTTTGAAGCAGCAGAGAGAACAGTGTTTCACACAGAAGTGCTATTCAGTGAGGTATGGCTTGAGTCAGTTTTAAAATAGACACATAGAAATACATGCTGGAGAAGACATCAGTTGGTTAAAATGTTTTTGTAGATCTCAGTTCTGGTAAAGAACACTAAAACCCAAATATGATTGATTTCTCTAATGGTAGGATGTAATTACTCGGCTTTAAAAGGTAGTACTGTTCTCTTTTCTTGGAAGAAAGGAGATATAAAAGAGTTTATCTGAGATTTTATCTAACTGAAGCTCGAATTTGTCAAGTTTATATTGAGGTTATACTGGTTTATCATCCTCAAAATGTAATCATGACCATCATTGGGATAAATGTTGCCACATCATGGCAACATCCTCTCCAAAGCTTTCCTTTCAACAGAAAATACATACTCATTCTTCATAGAATAGTAACCACATGGTGTTTTATGGACAAAATTTAGAAGCATATTTTGAAACATAACACTAAGTTGGAAGTACTTAATTCTTCTATGAAGAGTTTACATATGTTGAATTTTACACGCATATGAGCTAAAAATTAGGGCCTGTCATGGTTTAATCCCAGCCGGCAACCAAGCACCACCCAGCCGCTCACTCACTCCCCGCCCCGCAGTGGGACGGGGGAGAGAATCGGAAGGGTAAAAGTGAGATAACTCGTGGGTTGGGATAAAAGGCAGTTTAATAGATAAAGCAAAAGCCGGGCACGCAAGCAAAGCAAACCAAGGAACTCATTCCCCACTTCCCATGGGCAGGCAGGTGTTCAGCCATCTCCAGGCCAGCAGGGCTCCATCACACGCAACAGTGACTTGGGAAGACAAATGTCCCCCAATTCCTTCTCCTTCCCCCAGCTTTATAGGCTGAGTGTGACGTGATACGGTCTGGGACATCCCTGGGGCCAGCTGGGGTCAGCTGTCCCGGCTGTGTCCCCTCCCAGCCCCCTGTGCCCCCCCAGCCTCCTCGCTGGTGGGGTGGGGGGAGAAGCAGAAAAGCCCTGGGCTCTGTGTGAGCACGGCTCCGCAGGAACGAAACCAGCCCTGTGTTACCAACACTGCTTTCAGCACAAATCCGAAACAGAGCACCATATTAGCTAGTATGAAGAAAATTAACTCTGTCCCTGCCAAAACCAGCACAGGGCCTTAAGTAAGTTAACTCATATAATAAGACTTTAGATTCCTGTTCAGCAAAGCACATAATAATGCATTGATTAATTGGAGCCACATTCAATTAACAGCATAAAATCCTGGCATGATGAATTCAGCACTTTGCTTATTCAAATACAAGCCATTCAATGTCATACAGTTTTCTTTGTGGAGGTAAAACCCCGAAGACAGCAGTAAAGTAAAAAATAGCAGTAAAACAATGTTTAAAAAAATCCTGTGAGTTTCTAGGCATACAAATGACTGCTAATCTTCTGACAGCTGGAAGCTTTTGAAAGCTTAGCTCAGGATTTTGACAGCTGTGTTTAAAACGGTAACTTTTGGTGGCATGCTTTATAAAAATACAGGGGAGAAAGCACAGTAGAGAGTTATGTTAACCAAGAAGTACCTTGATAATTACATTTGAAGTAAATTTGGTTGTGATGCCAACCAAACTGCCCTTTTATATTCTCATTTGCTTGTAATTTTTTTAATAAACCCAGTTTTTCTTCAAGAGTTACCCAGAGCAACTTTAACAGATACTGTGTTGAAAGCCTCTTCACACTTTTTAATAATGATTTTCATCTCTACCTCTGTAGTCTCTAGTAATAAATTTCATTGGTCTTGGCACAAGAACCACTCTCTTTCCTCATGAAAATTGAACATTATTATTAATGTAGATAGTCAATTACTTCAGATTAATGTGGATTTATATTTAAAATCAATACATCAACGTGATGCAAAGCACTCTTAAAACACTATAAACTTCTGCTGGATATCTAATCCATTTTTTAAAAATTCATAAAGAGTCGGGAATCTATACAACTGCATAATTTGGATGGATATTGTATTTAGGGGATGAGCACATAGCTGACAGTTGTGTGGCTTAAAATACGTTTTATTCTATATAGATCTTTGTAAGTTCTTATTCTGTCAGTTACTCAAAAAGGTTAACGTCAAATACATTTAGAGAAGAAATAAAATACAAAAATGTTGAGAGTAAATTTAATTCATCATGGGAAAAATCTCGTAAGGGAATGGTCAACACATCTCCAAAGGCTTTCAAAGGTGGCTGGCATTGTCAAAGTGTAATTTTAGTAAATTATAAAGTACAGGGTTCAGTATAAGGATAATTAACTGAAATGTAATGACCCAGCATTTGCAGATCATGTAATCTGATCTTAAACTAGTTTCTAGTTTCCTTTTCATGGAGCCAGAAGGGTTTGTTGTAATGAAGGCAAAGGGCTGTCTGCATTGTCCAGTTTTAGCTGGAGTCCTGGATGTGGAAGACACTACCTGAAGGTGAAAGTATTCACAAGACTAGTAGGTCATCCACCTTTCTCCAGGCAGGATCAACCCAGTCTAGCTCATTTGTCTGGTCTGCTCCCAATCAGAGCCACAGCTTCTATAGTGGTCATAAAGTCTTGTACCTTGCATACCAAGCTGCAGCACAGAACTCTAATACCCTCCTGTTTGCCTTACCCACCTGACATCCTTAGGGCTCTCTGGGTGCATAAAATGAGCATGATCTGATGCAGGGTGTTTGAAAGAAAGAGTAGGTGTCCAGGGAAAACTTCTGCTTTTTTGACTTGGGAAGTCCTTAACATTTGGTGATGAAAACTTGGATCCATTATGGTTTTTTATTGGTCTTTATTAAATTCTTACATTTCACCCCATAACTGGAAAAAGAAATAATTACATATTAGTGTAAGTTCAACAAAATATCCCTAACAAAATAAAACTACAGGATGCTTCATCTTTTTTCTTGTCTGAATTTTGAGTTAGAACTGGAGAATATTGCACAAAGATGGGAAAATTGTGGGTCAACTTCTTTTTGTCTCTGCCAGGCCTCAGTTCATAACCTGGATTACACTTGCATCATCTGTTCCCCATTGCCTTCGCATGGTAGTGAAAGGTTTTGACTGAGCAATGCTTTTCAGCTGGCTAATGTTCGTTACACGTATGGTTAGCATTCTCCTACAATTATGCTTCATAGTCTCCCTTTCTCTTCTTCCGTAGACACACATATAGTATGTTATTTGTTTTCCTTCCCGTTAGTGTCTTGGTAAAGAACTACATGATGACAAAGAAAGATCCTTGCTCCGTGGAAGTGTAGACGAGGACCCTGCACCTGGTTTGGAATGGCTGGTATCTACGCATGAGTGGACACTGCTGATGGCACTGGACCAAATCAGTCAGTGATGCACTGATGGCCTGGGACTGTGTAATCAGAAAATCACAGGTCCTGTCCACCGGAAGGTCTATTCTACCTGCAGCATTTACTGTGTGATGTAGCTATATCTGTAAAATCATTATTAAGGGGAAATTCTTTGCTCCAAACATATTTTATACTGCTGTTGGAAAAATTGCTGCAATCAATGAGATACAGAACTTCAGAGAGATCTGCCTTTCAGGAACCACACCAAAGAGCTACAGCCACAGCTCTGAATTCTTTGGCAAAGACCTTTGAATCCTTTTTTTGCTAAGAGATGTCTCAAAAAACCCCCAACTAGCTAGTTTCATCTAGCAACAATATGGAAGTTGGTGATTACTGTATGATCTTTTAAGGTCCCTTCCAACCCAAACTATTCTATGATTCTATCATTCTAATTAAGCTGTAATTACTTTGCTTCCACTGAAACACCTATATTAGAAATTCCAATTTGGTCATTAAATAATTACCTCAGTTCTCTAGTCTTCATTTCAAAAATGTTCAAGTTCTTACAGATGAATACAGCCTTGTCGGCCTTATTAGTTTGAGCAACTGGGTCAAGTTGTCTAGCTTTTTTCTCTAGTGTGTGCAAGTCTCATTTGATGCTGTATGTTAACTTATTCAAATTCAGATATTTAATAATTTTGCTAATGTCCCTCTCATTTGTTGCCTAAAGCCAGTCATGCAGAATAACACCTGCAAAATCCTCCTTGTGTTGCAGACTTTCCATGTTTGGAGAACCTGGGTGCTCCCCACTGAGCTACTGGAGAATGAAAGCCTGAAGAGGTTCTGTGCTTTTCCACTCACTCATTTATACACTAAATCGTGGAATAAGCATAGGCTTATTTTGATTACACTGGTAGTGGGAAATTCAGGTGCTGTACTGCTACAGGGCAACGACACTTCTACTTCTATCACAAGCAGTACATGCTGAAAGTCAAGTAGCTGAGTTTATGGGAAAATCTTTACTGAGTACTGGTTTATATGGACTTTTTGAATTAGTTGTTATCTAAATGAAATTTTAGAGAACATTACTATGGATCTTTGAAGTTGAAAATATACTGTGGAAAGTGACACAGCAAAATAGTATATGAAAATTATAAATAAATGGCTAATATTTTATTGTATAAAAAGTCATGATTGAATCATGAGGCAGTAGTGTAAAGTCTACACACTGTGACCATGTGAGTGATTGATACAGAAGCCTGGCAAAACTTATATCGACAATGCATTAAGAATATAAATACAATTTTTCTGTATTTGGCTCTTGAGACTCAAAACTGTTCAAATTTGTCACCTTTAAAAATGTTTTCACCGAAGGATAACCGAATAAAAAGGGCAAACAGTATCTTTCATTCCAGCACAGTACTCACTTTTTTTGCAGTCTTGAATGGACAGAAGCAGCCTTAATGAAAAAAAAGCATCACTTACATTGGTCATAAAGTATAAAATACCCACAAATTTGTCATTTTGATGAGTAGGTTCATTCAATTTCACTGTTTAGTCAATCCAAGCTAGAGACTGATTTTTTTTTTCATTTTGTGGTAAATTTTTCCAATAGCCTGGAAACAATACTGGATAAAAGTTAACAAATATATCCTCCCCCTGCTCCTTAGTGATTTAAGGATATTGCAGCAGGATAGTGAAGCTTCATTGTGTCTGCCAAACATAAAAACATTTCAGAATCAAACCCTTCTCATTAATTAATTAAATAATTAATTTATTCTGTAACTAATTAAACTTGGTTTCCAAAGAAAATCTGCCTGGTGGCTGGTTGATTTTGTAGTAGAGTTGCACTATGGCTGTGTGGGAGCTATTCTCTGCTTAAACGTCAGACCAAGCTGGTGGGAGCTGCTGTGAATGTCCTAACTGCAGGAAAAGTTTTGATCATAATTAATGTCTTATCGGGCACCAGAGAATGCACATCACCTCAGTTTCAGTTTTTTCTGGTGTGGGCGCTGTGATAGATCATGGACTCCAGCTGAAACGCTTGTTGGTCTGGATGTGCTCTCTCTTGTGTAGGTTTTCAAATGTCTGTCAATAATCTTAAGCAAGAGATGGAATAATTGGGTATGTGGCAATAATGATTGCATGTGCTTGGGAGTGTGCATTTTGTACAATTGTGGATGCCATGTTTTCTAGGCTAGAATGTTGCAGATGATTATGATGGCTTAAATTATAAATGTACATTTTAAATAATGTACACATAGCAACACATGTGCCTCTGTTTCCTTGGTGTATACTATTTTTTCATTGCTTTGCTCCTCTCCAGCTGCTTCCCCTTGAAGCAAATAAATAATATCATTGGATTAACTGTTCTCATTTAAAACAAAGCACAGACATAAATGTTTAAGCCGTTTTGAAGTATTTTTCTTTCATTCAAGTAATAACTTTTTGTACACCTTTTTTTTTTCTAGCTACATTGGCAGGTATCCAGCAGCGCAGTGGGTGATGTTCAGCTTAGGCTGTCTCATGTTGGAAGAGATCTGTTATTCAAAACCAGTGACTATTTTACAGGTAACCTGGTTGATATTTTTCCTGTCTATGTATTCCCCATAGTAAGAGTACAGAGGAACAGTAGCTCTGATAACAAGATAAAACAGCCATATTAGGCCACAAAGGAGATTTCCTCTGCTTCTTAGGATCCTGCCATGACTCTGACATGGAGTGTTAGTACGGAAAGAATCCAGACTGGGCCTATGCAGAGTGGTCTTTCCTAAACTCATCTGGATCCTGGCAATCAATGTCTTAGGGACTCTCTAAGCCTGAGGTTGTGTTCAGTCCATTATGTTTAGTAGCCATCAGTAGAGCTATCTTCTATGAAATTATCTAATTTAATTTTTAAATAATTTATACTTTTGTCCTCCTTAGCATCCTGTGGCAGTGAGTTCCATAATTCAGTTAATATGTTGGATAAAAAAGTATTCCCTTTTGTTCATTTTAAACATGCTATCTGATAATATCTTTGGACATCTCCTAGTGCTTGTGTTGTAAGAAATAGCAAATGGTTATTTTCTATTTCCAAACTGTTTGTAATTTTACAGGCTTTTATCACATCCTCCCTCTTAATAATTTAATTTGTAAATGGAAGGACCCTAACCTGCTTACACTCTCCTTATATATCTGATCAGTCTTGCTACATTTGCCTCAAAGTTTTTCTTGTTCTGCTTTTGGAGAGGATCTCTCAGCTGAATGCACATGCCCATCAAAATGGCACCTATTTGTCACTCACTGTCAGCTCTAGATTTGGCCAACCTCAGAAATTTTGTATTCTCAATAAATTTTGTTACCTCATTATTTAGTCCCTTTTTTCCAGTTTGCTTGTTCATATCTTGGACATATTAGGTCCCAATGCAGATCCCTGATGGACCTAAAGTAACTTTTTTCATTGTGAAAACTAACACTTATTTCTGCCTATTTTTCCCCTCTCTTTTCCCTACTTATGGGTTCATGGGAGGAATTTCCCTTTTACCCCATGTCAGCCTTATCTATGTCAGTCTCTTTTTTTCTAGTTCCCTTCAGAGACTTCTGCAAGAGCTTGTAGGAATCTTTTGGAAATCTGTGCATACTCCATCAGCTGGATGTGTCAATATGATTGTCAGCTCTTTTGGACAGTTTAATACATGTACAACCATGACTTATCTCTGCAAAGCATATGGTTTCTTCCCTAATAGGTTGTTTCAGCTGTGTTACTTTTTATCTTATTAAATATTACAATTTTTGTCGGATGCAATGTCAGACACAAAATGTTGTCAGAATGTTGTCTGCTCGAGGAGACTTATTCTTCATTTTACCCGTTCAGTCCTCAACTTTGTTGTAGTCTGCCTATGTGTGTTGACCCTGTGTATATGTACAGCCTTTTCACTTATAGGAGATCTGACCAGATGTAATGATCTGCCCGGACAGATCACAACACATTCTTTCTACCTTCTCCTATATTCTTGAAGCAGCAGTAAGAAAATAAATCATACCAGAAAGCTCAACACCTTTCAGACTTGGACTTTGTAGTGGACCAAGCAGGTAGCAAATTAGTTATTGTACAAAGCTGAAACTCAAAATAGAAGGTCGTAGCTGTTGGCCAAGCTTTTATTTGTGTAGTAGAAAGCATTCAGATAAAACTATTTTCTGTTAAGTATTTCACAACCTGTACATTATTGTATTTTATAAAGAATCTGTTGTATATATTAAGATGTACTTCAGTACTTTTTCTGAAGAAAAAGAAATCCATATCTCAAATGTTTCCCCATGGCCACTGCAGAAACTTCTATAATTAAAATATGTTAAGTGTCCGTGGAGAAAGGTGGGATACAATCCACACAATTGCAGAGACCAATATTTGCGTATTCCCCTTGTTTCAGAACAAAGATTTTGAAAAGCTTATGTATTTACTGAATAGTAGCTGCAAGCAAAGAAGCCAGCAAGACTGCACGCAGGTAAGTAAAATAGATTTCTGCTGATAAATAATTAATCCAGTAATACTGGTGCCCCATATACATAACCATTGCATTTATGCAAATATCATTTAGAAGGAGAAAGAGCATTTGCTTGGAGTGCACAATTTTATTGATGGTTCTGGCATTTTAAACTATTTCACTTGAAGCTGTCATTCCTGCCTTGAGTGTAAGAGTGCTAATCTAGCTGATATCAGTTTCCCGATCTTGAGGGACCTGCACTTGGCAGTCTTTGCTGTGGTATGAAAGAAGAGCAGATGACAGTATCGAACACTGGCAATGTGTATACTCTGGGGAAACTTAGACCTTCAGTACATATTATTAGGCATAAATACTGGAGTACTAAAATATGCTGGTACATTGAGAGAACTGTGACTATTTCTCATATTGAAGCAGCAATTTGGGTTGAGTCTTTGCTGTTATTTTACTGGGGAAAACATTCTGCAGAGGGGAAAGAGAAAGAATGAGGGTGAAATGAGATAATTAAGGATGCATGAAAACAGTTCTTTGATACCAGGACAATGAATATTCAAGATGGAAGATTTATTTCTGAATACATCAGGGTGTTTTAGACTTCCAAACTAGTTCAAAGACAATTCTATAGGCTTGTTGAGGTTTTTTCTCACAATTAAGCAGGACAAGAAGGGCATAGAGGGACAAGATGTTTTTCTGCACTTTAAGTTTTAATATCCTTACGTAAATAGAGTAATCCTCTTAGATACACTAATGAGGAAAGAAATTTAGATTCCCTTTTTGTAGTGGATACAAAATAAATAGGCTTTTTAGAGTTAACAGGTTTTTGTTTAGTTGCACTAATAGGATGAAGCTTTTCTGTAAGCAGGAGGCTTGGTCTATAGCATTTGGCAAATATTGACAAATGTTGTCTCCTTTAAGAGGCTGCAGCATCAGCTGTCTTGTTCATCAGGAAGGTGACTGATCAACTAGATAACACTTCTATAATGCTTCCACTTTAAAATTTTTGCAAGCCATTTTTTTCGTCAGTTCATGGAATTGACAGTATAATCGGTGTTGTATGCTACTAAACATTTCTTAATTTGGCAAATGTGTTAACAAGGCAAAGTCTCATGGCTCACACTGTTGAGGTAATTTCCAGCTCAGCTCTTGCAGTGTTAGTGGTAAGTTGCTTTAGAGACTATTTAGGCTTTTCAACCCACAAACACTATTCTGACTTCTTTACCATCAGTGTCCATCACCAGTAACCTGTACTGACAAATGTCTTTATTCCCGTAGTAGCACCCCACCAGTTTCTTCCTCAGACCTTGGAAAGGCTGTGCCTTACCCTACTTTCTTCTTCCAAGAGGCAGACATGGCTGGCGTCATCTCTTGTTCCTCTACTTAGCAAACACGAAGGTTGCAACCCTCTCCTCTCTCTTTTTATCAGAAGCTGGTGAGATGGGATAGCTCTGAGGGCACTTTGATGAGGGATAGCAAATTGTAGGCCAGATGGTAGTGAAGTGGGCATGGCAACAGCCAGTACAACTTGTTCCCCTGTCCCCTTCCACTTCAGCTGTGAGAGAAGCTCTCCCATGGGCCTCTGAACTGAGGATGCTCAAAGGGGAATCATTTCACTGGAAGATCTAGGGGAATAGGACATATAGGGGGTAGTATGCATCCTATTCAAGGAAGGTGAAGGAATATGGGGAAAAAGACTTTCAAGCAAGGAGAATGGTTTATTTTTTTTAATGCAGCAGCTGACCTAAAAACAAAAAACAAGAAGATGTGGAATGAAATGACAGAACTGGAAAAACCAAAGTAGCACTAACTTTGCAATGGAAGTCAAGTACTGCTGTGACGAAGCCAGCGAAAGCATTGTTGGCAAACTCTTTTGCCAGTGAGTAATTTCCAGCAGGGTTCAACTTTACTTTCACCACAGTGCACTTTCAGGTGGCTCTTGTGTGTTCTGATAGCTTCCATGAGCCCTTTATTAATAAAAAAATGGGGTTTTTTTCTTTTTTTTAAGACAAATAATTCTGAAGAAGAACAGAACATTTCAGTATTTATCTAGTAAAAGACACCTCCAACTTTGCCAAGCTGTAGTTCATCAAAAGTTAGAGGAAAGAACATTGTACTATTCTTCAAACAAGCAGTATTTTCAAATAAAACCAAATGCAAATTCTCATAAAAAAATGTTAATCATACCTCAAACTCTTGACCTTGCAAAATAAACCGTTGACAAGTATCTTTCTGACATTTTGCAATTTAAGCCACAGTCCCATCAAACTGCATCCAAAGCAGTTAAGAAGTAAACGTCCACTGTAGCAAAAGCAATGTTATGCAACATAGCAAAACCAGCATGCTATATAGAAGGATACTCTTTAAAATGTTAAAGACAATGATTTAAACTCTCAATTCTTTAAAATGTTCAAGAAATTTCCCAGCCTCAAGTAGGTTATCCTACTATCTCCCACTTCCCTCCAAAACTTTCTCTAACTTCTAGGGAGTTGTCAAGGCTTATGATGTGGACAAAAGGGGCATGAATATGGGGCAAAAGCAGGTCTTGCAGTGCAAAACTGGTCTCTTTATAAGCACTGGGAACATGCTAAAAAGTCTTCAGATCTCTGTTGTGCTCCTTTCTCCTGCATTGTGGGATAATAGAACATGTTTATGCCTAAGCTGTGGTGAGGGTCGATGAAGGCTGTATGAGACTGGGCTGGCAGTGTGAGACCGTTAGACTCATCATCCCTTCAGACCTAGTAAGTTATTTAACATTTGACATTTTGAATAGCAGTCGTGATCCAAGGCTTTGTAGGGAAAGAGGTGGGGAGCACATGCCTGCTCTGGCTGCAGACAAGTCACTTCGTATTTCCACTCTATTCTGCAGCCAGATGGATCCCAACCGGGTTGCTGAGCAACCCCCACTCCAGCAGCTATTAACAAGTGACTGTTGTTACTATTTCTTGTATCATAAGCACATACAATCATGTAATTAAGGTTAGTGAATCAGCCTATATCTACCATTCCAGGATTTATGATGAAAATAAATATATAGGCATACATTTTTAAAGGGCGCATGTATTCCTGTCTACTGATGAGGCCAAAGGGAACTGAGGTGCTCAACCTCTTTGGAAAACTGCAGTGCCTCTGTGGTTTTGGGGACCTCCTACGCTGGAGAATTTGTTCCTTTGTAAACATTTCTGAAAGGATGGCCTGCCTGTGCGATATGTCTCAAGACAGCAAAAATTAATTTCGCAATTATTTTGCCATTTCCCTTTTCAGTCTTTGAAAGACCTTGCAGATCAATACCATAGGACAAAAATCAGACTTTTAGAATGCTGTGCACAAAGGTTTTGTGTGAAAATTGGTATTTATGTGTCTATTGTACAAGCGTGACTGATGTGTTGGAGAACTGCCGAAATAAACATGCATGCAAGTTACTAATCAGGTGTTTTGGTGTTGATTTGATAGTAATTGTACAGGAGAGGAGCATATGTCACTCATTCTGTGGGTCGTTCTGACCCTACTATGACATAAAAATAGTCTCGCTAGGTATATAAGGCTTCATAAAGTGCCAGTGAGGGGATCTTATGCTTGATTTTCTAAGAAATGTTCTGATGTCTACATTTTGCTGCCAACATTTTATGACTATTTACTGATGACATCGCATCATGTTTAATTTTTTCTTTTGTATGTGTCTTTTAGATGGGAAATTTGAAACATTATTATAAGGCAAGGACATACACCAGGTGAATGCTATTTAATACTGTTTGAAAAAGAGACAGTGAAAATTTCAAAGCTCAGGCTTTGCCTCTGAAATATTATGTGAAGCTGAAGCAGGAGACTTCATAGCTCTAGGTGCGTACATTCATATTTTAAAAAAAAAATTAAAAAGCCCTTAAAATATTTAAGGTTGTATTTTCAAAGGCAAAAAAGGAAGGTCAGTGCTTTGACAATTATTTGCTATTCTTTTTATTAAGACTTGAACAGTATTTATAGTGTCAGAATAGTGAAATTTACATTTTTGTACACATGAATGTGTATTGATGATGAATGGTGATGAGTGCTGTCTGATGATTTTGGTGTGCAGGGCTTATACTACATTGATAAATGGGAAAACTCATGGAGATTACATTACTTCCCCTGGGACAGCAACATTTATTCTAGACCTGCAGAAAGAACATCTGTACAAGAAGAAATGGCAAGCTGGGGTAGACTTTATACATGGAGAAAACGTTTTGAGTTTTTTCCCATGACAGGATGAGGTAGTATATAACTAGCTGATTTATAGAAGACAAGACCTAATTTGTACACCATCTACACTACAATTTGATATAGAAGTATTTTTAGAGATAAAGCTGAAGATTTAAGTTGGGTTTTTTTTAAGATTATGAATAAGGAACAATTTTTATTGCCCATCCTAGGATTCTTTTTATATTTCTAAACTATGTACTGAAGGCACTTTTAAGTGACCTGGTCTTCATTCAGAGGATGAGTCCCTGAGGCTAGAAGTCTCTCTAAGTAGTTTTCTAATGCTATTTACCCAGTCTATTCCTGTTGTAATGAAAGCAGTAGGTTTTATATCATGATGTGCCAGGGACTGGAGTTAATTGATTATGTTCTCTGTAGGGAACTTTGAAATAAGAAACTTGATTTGCCTTTGTTGAGAATGGAGAAATGGGGGAACTTACTGACCCCATTAGAACATTGCCATGTATCTGTAGGATACTCTGTGGTCTTCAGTGATAGACTAGAAGTGCTTTTGGTTGTTGGTGTATTTAATGACGTACACGGGAAAGCAAGGAGAGACTTCACAGAATTATTTAATGGAATCAAATAATGGTTCTAGATGGGTATAAAAGGTTAAGTATTTTTAATCAGACTCTTTTGTCATTACTAAGCAAATAAAAGTCAATATTTAATATTCACAGAGATAAATCAGGCTCTGAATAATGGCCAAGCTACGTTACAATAATGCAACTCAATTTGAAAATGTCAAAGGAAACATTCTGTATGTTTTAGCAAAGTGTATTTGTTCATGATGGTCATGGTTTTGTGGATTTTAAAAAAAAAAAACAAACCCTGTAGCCAAAACATCACAATCTAATTTCTTGTTCTTCCAAAAACTGTGAAAGTAGTAAATGTGATATAATAATCTCCTATGCTGCAGAATACCCTGTTAAAGAAGTTATGCATAAGAGATGTTTTTCTGTATGGAAATCTCATAGAGAGGAAGGGAGAGAGGGAGCACAATTAACCCACTGACTTTTCTTCACTGAGAAGAATAATCAAAGTGGAGACAATGAGTGAAATGGTGCTGATGCGGACTGTGCATGTGATTTCCCAGAGTGTTATTACTTAGCCTTACCAAGGGATTTTCACTGAGTTTGAATGGGCATTTATAGGCACAAAGAGTTAGTATCCCATTTAAAGAACTTATTTTTTTTTAAGATTGGGAGACTTTATAGTATTCCTAGTAAGTAATGCTTCATATAGCCTCTCAAGGTATCAGTGTTTCTTCTGGTTTCACTCTTCATCTTATTCAGCAGCAGAATTCACATTTTTCAGTGCTGTTAGTTTGCATGTGTGTGTGAATATGTATGTGAAGGAAAGAAACAAGTAGATACAGAAACAGGAAAGTAAGCTGCATCCAGGGAGTGGAAGAGCTTACAGAAAATCCAGAAGAGATCATGGAAATTTTGTGAAGACCTTGAGGCACGAAGCAAGCAAACTGTCTTTTTGCTTCCCCTCTTTTTAAAAAGAAGTGAATTTGCATTTTGGAGAATATCATACTTACTAAACCAGAAGAAATTTTTCAGTGTTTTGCTCTACCATTCAAAGCTGTTGGATTAATTTCTGATTTGAAAGGGCTGTTTGAGGCAGGGCTGCTCAAAGGACCAAAGGATGAGAATTGTCCCATTTCATCATGTGATAGGAATGAGCGTAGGAGAGCATCCTCTGTCCTGAGACAAAGGATCATATTTTTATTAATTCAGTGCCTTAGTATTAGCTGATTCAAAGGCAGATAGCATTTCTGATTCTATGACCTGAATAGCAAAATCTTTGTGTGATCAGCCACGGAAAGAAACATCTCATATACCATGGAAAACCGAGTAGTAAGGGAGAAGATAACCCAGAAGATGATGGTATTTCTACAGCTTTCCTTTGCAGATGAAGAGGGTGGGTAAACATTTTGTCTCAAGTAGTGCACCACAGTTAACACTGAAAATGCCTAGTGGCTTTTCTCCTCCAGGCCAACACAATCCATCACCTGTCTTTTTGTATTGTAGCTCCCAGAGAGAAGCTGCCTTGGTTAGTTTGAGAGTCACATAATAGCTCAAAAGCCAGATATTGGCCCACATGGAACTGTAAATCACTTTCCACAAAGGACAAACTAGGTCTGTGTATTTGGAAGATAGGTATGATTTCACATCTGCAGACCTCTGTTTTGCACTAAATATATCCAGGAGAAAACCCATCTCCTCAACATCTCTGTCTGCTACTATCCACCCAGTTATTTTATGTCTGGGTCTAAAAGGCATCTGTGTTTTCAGTGGTCCATTTGGGGACAGTTACCATCTTCCAGAACCACTAAGCCCTCTGTCTTCTTTGCAACTCCCATTATGATGACAGATACATTTTAAAATTTTAAGTAGCCTTGAGAAGAACATAACTTTTTACAGTAACTTTTTATTACATTTGCAGATGTCCATAGTTAGACAGCAGTAGTCTAGCCTTTTTAAAGGGATGTTTCTTCTGCTTTTCTTTGCTCCTTTTGAATTTCACTATACATATTTTGCTGGTGGAAATGCCCTCCAAAACAGGGACAGTATCTCCAACTCACATGGTGGATGTCCATCTACATCTTTATGCATAATTAATATCACAGAGTCAGCAGGCTTGTCGTTCTTTGTTTTATAAAGAAAGATTGAAGTTTAAACTGTAAGAATTTGTCCACTTAAGGTGAACTAAGTAATGGAATACAGAAAAAAAAAGTTTTAAAGCCTTCTCAGCTCTTGGACTTTGGAGGTCCAGTATGGGGGTAGCTCTTGTAAGTGTTTTCTTTTTTTCATCTCTTGCATTAATAAACAGTGGTGCAGAACTAAAAAGCATGGACAAACTTCTTCAATATTTTAGCAATGGCAATTATGGTTGACAGATATATTGTAGAGATCTCAAAGCAGTGGCATTTGCTGTAAACTCCCCCTTTTGAAATATTTTGTTACATAATGGTCACCACTGTCCAGTAACAGCTTATACCAATTGCAATAAGGATTCTGTAATATTGAGGCAAAGATCAAATTTGGTTTCTTTTATACTAAGTCTCTGTGAAACAAAATTTATATAAATATTACCACAGAATCACAGAACAGTTGAGGTTGGAAGGCACCTCTGGAGGTCACTTTGTCCAACCTCCCTGTTCAAGCAGGGCCATGGATAGCCGGTTGCCCAGGACAGTGTCCAGACACCTTTTGAATATCTCCAAGGATGGAGAGTCTACAGCCTCGCTGGGCAAGCTGTGCCAGTGCTTGGTCTCCCTCACAGTGAAAAAGTGTTGCCTGATGTTCAGAGGGAACCTCATGTGTTTCGGTTTGTGCCCATTGACCCTTGTCCTGTCACTGGGCACTGTTGAGAAGTCTGGCTCTGTCTCCTTTACACTCTCCCTTCAGGTATCTATACGCACTGATAAGAAGCCCTCGAGCCTTCTGTTCTCCAGGCTAAACAGTCCCATCTCTCTCAGCCTCTCCTCATAGAAGAGATGCTCTAGTCCCTTAATCATCTTCATGGCCCTTTGTTGGACTCTCTCCAGTATGTCCAGGTCTCTTTTGTACTAAGAATCCCAGAACTGGACACAGGACTTCCAGGTGTGACCTCAGCAGTGCTGAGCAGATGGGAAGGATCACCTCCCTTGACCTGCTGGCAGTACTTTCTCTAACACAGCCCAGGGTACCATTTGCCAACCTTGCAGCAAGGACACATTGCTGGCTCATGTTCAACCATAAGCACTGCAAGAACATCCTTTCCTGAGCTGTGATACACGAACCCTGAAGGCATTCCTGGAGATTACAGGTGCCTGGAGCAATCATCTAGTTTGGATTCCACATTTAAATAATAGTAAGGAAGAATCCCAAGGGTCTGCAAAACTATCAGCAGAGATTTAGAAAATCAGATTGCTGAGGAGAAAATTTGCTTCACCCTCTCATTGTTTTTCCTCCACAGACTAATAAAACTGTCACTGTATAGAAGGTTACTGTGAAGAGGAGGGTAATTGTTGTGCATGTCACACCTACGATATACAAATATACATATCTACAGTGGACAAAACAAAATAAGCAGCAAAAAGATTTTCATTAGATCTCAAAAACTCAATATAAAGATAGTCAAGCATAAGAACTTGATCCTATGAAGGATTTTAGAACCACTTTCACTGGACTTTTTTCCATAAAGGATAAGACAAAACTGTCAGGATGGGCAACTAATTTGGTGTCAGAGGTACATTGTGACAGCGCTATAATTTTCTGCCCTCTGGGCTGATACCCAGAAGGGCTGTATCTTTCATGATTCTAGGTACCGAAGTACTGATCCCTAAACCCCTTCAGACTCCCCCACCCCCAAAACCATCCCTTTTCCTCCTGGCCAAAGCACTCACCTGGGGTGTAGGACAGTCCTCTAAAGGGATTTCAAAGCACATATGAAATCCCTTTGGGGTCGAAATAGGACATTTCTTAATCCTATTTCAACTCCAAATGTTCTCTAAATAAATCAGGTGCTTAGCTTGGGCTCTGGATTCTCCTGTAGTTAGTCACATGAAGGTCAGACAGTGTCTGCCTCTAATGCTAAATGCCAATCTTCTGTAGCTTTAATTGGCTTATGATTCTTATTGCTTTTAAATGCAGTAAGGTATACAGTATAATTAGATTGAATTATCAGTTAGTTACTGCAATAAATATTGCAACAGTTTATTTATCAGCTGTGTAGATTGCTGATGTGAATTCTTCAGAAATTAAGTGAAAAAAATTCATAGAAGTCTTATGAGATTCATCAAAATAAAACTCTATCATGCTGAATTAAAATGTAGTTCTGTTTTAAAGACATTACAAACATGGAATTTGTAACTCCCATGTTTTTAATATCAGTTGTAAAGCCATTTCTGGGCCGCACTGTCACCTTTTCATGCAGTGGGTGTTACTTGTCTACTGACTAGATTAGTAACTAGATAACAGACTATGGAAGTAATGCTAGCTGTTCAGTTTTGGTATTGATAAGAAACCTCAGCATTTAGCTTAGTTTCTGAATGAAAATGTATTATTATTTACTGTCGGTCTTGAAAGTTGTCATGGAAATCTGCACATAAAATTACTTTTTTTGCTGGTATAACTGTCCCTAATTAAGTTATGTCAATTATAACTATGATAAATACCTAGCTATGTATCTTACAGACATACACACCTTATGGTGAAAAAGATGTGTTTGGAATTTATTTTAAAATATGAACAGGTTGACTCAAAACCGATTCTTTTATAGTCTTCTATAACTGGTTTCATTCCATAGTACTCAAAGTAGTCAAAACACAGTGCCTTTGCATTTTTACTGATAAGATAAACAAATGCGTTGTAGCAGCTTACACCCGTATGTAAGATCAGTATCGTGTGATACGAAGGTGTCATTCCTACATAGGCACTTTTGTAGCCATAACCATACTTTATGCAGTTCCCCACTTGTTGGAAGTGCTGCAGTAATGTGCTTTCATCAAGGGGCTTTGAGTCAGACAGCACATTGCTACATTTGCCTTTGTCAAAATTAACTCTGATGCGAGATTCTTGCTGCTGTTACCAGAAGAAGTGAATTGTTAAGTGATTATAGGAAGCCTTTTGGTTATATTCTCAGCTGTCTGCTTTGTGGAGTTCACCCTGCACTGCTTTCTGGGCCTGACTCTGTGAAGGAGGGGTGTGCTCAGTGTTTTTCAACCATCATTAATTTCAGTGGGAACTGAGAGTTCAATGCTTTACAGAGTTGGCAAGCTTTTCTCAAACTGTCACAGGATTCAACCCCATAATTTTGCAGAGAAGGATGTAAATGGGATTTAAAAATCCAACCCATTGTATGGATACTTGAAAAAAATATGTTTACTGCAATATACTGGCTGTGTTTGATTCATGGATGTATTAAGGGATAACAAAAAGTTGGTATAGCTTTTAGGTGGTAGAATAATGGCCAACGGCCAGTAATGGTCAAGGTGGTAGAATAATGGCCAACGGCCAGTAATGGTCAAGTCTGCACTTGAGATGCATAAGATATGAGTGGTCCATAAAACCTAGGACAACAGCAGGGGTATGTGAGCTGAAGAGCTGCATCTTCTTGACACTTGGTAGCAGTATTTAGACATGGTGATGATTTTTAAAAAGTGAAATTTTCACTATATGCCTTCTAAGTCAAGATATTTATTTCCTATAAAGTCCAGATTTCTCTTTCTAGCTTGGATTAAATAATATAATACAGCTGTAACTACTTCAGTTACTTACTACCCATATGCCAAGTAACCTGTTCCTTTTTTTTTTTTTAAAGATTACCTTTTTGGGAAAAAATGACAGGTAGCTTGCAATTTCAGGATATTTGGCCTCAGAGCCAGAAACAGCAAGGTTCAAGCTCTCTTTCTTTGAAACACCTGGCTCTTCCTTCATCTGCAAAATGCTAGAGTCCTCCTGCTCTGCAAAGAAAAGTTCAAGTGCAGAAGGAAGTGGAGAATTATTCCTGCCAATCTGTGAATTTATAAACTGCAGCCAAACCCTACCTCAGAGGAAAAAACACCAAAAATAACCCATCAATGAGGAATCTTGAAATAAATCACCCTAAACCCAAATTTAAGCAAAAATAGGAAATGAATGCAATCTAGAAACTTAAACCCCAAAATCACAGAACAAAAAGAGTTTTCACTCTACCCCATGAGAAATGCCCACATCCCCATGAAGCTGTTTTTATTTGTTAGTGCTGTCGATTTAATGTGGAAGTTACTTGAGTGCTACCACCTCTGACCAAAAGATATGGTCTGTGGAACTGCTATACTGTGTCTACCTGCTTTACCTCGGTGAGGTCTGGAGACACAAAATAGGGGGTCTCTTCTGTAGTTCTTAGGCTGCTTTTGCTTAATTTTCCCAGGCCCAGAAATGAATTTAGCAAATGGCCTATGTAGCTCAAAATACTTGTATTTAAGATTATAAACCTTGCTGTGAAATCTGACATTTTGTAGTGAGTGTGAAGAGAGGATGCCAGAAAGCATTTTCTCTCTTACAAAGTAGGAACCTTCAATAATACATTTTTAAGGGAGTAATTTGTTTAATCCTGAGAGACAGCTACAATAATCTAAGGTCATTTAAGTGAAAAGAAGCTGCAGAGAAAGTCAGAGCAGCGCCACCTCGCTCAGAACAGTGAGAGAAGTAGCGTGTTAATACTTAAAGAATTTATTCATGCATTTTTTATAACTTCTAGCCTTTGTAGTTGAATGTAATGAATGGATCTCCAAGAGCTTGAGTCATCATGCCCGTAGCTGATGCCAGTTTCCAGGCATTAACTTTAATTATTGATGTTTTCCCTAATAGACCTGATGGCACATTTTTAAAGTAAAGGTTCTGTCTTACTAAAGGCATGCCCTGCTGCCGGGCACACAGGCTGTCCCTGGCAGAGGTGAAAGTGGAGCTTCCACTTGCACTTTAAATTAAGGCTTTGTTTCTCAGTTTTTGCTCTTCAATTACTCAATGCAGTGCTTTCACCTCTAGGCTAGGTTGTCTTTGAAGAAGCTCATAACTGGAGAAGCAAACCAAGTGTGAAGGGCTTGAGGGGTCTTCCAAAACCTGTGAAGTTGCTTCAGAAGGCAGCACAATGCTCTATTTACGGTTTCATGACATTATTGAGCGGCAGCTTCCAGACTGATATATGTGCCCCAAGAGTTTTCAGTGACAATGTTTTGTGCTTCATAGTATCTCGCATCTTCAGTATACATTTCAGCATTTTTTTAAACAGTAGCTTTTTAGGCAGGTAGCTGGGTGTTCCTTTCATTAGATGAAAAAAATGGGCAGTGAAAAGTGCAAAGACTCAGATATCAGATTTAGAGGTAAATTTTGAGTTAAAGAATTCCTGGCACAAGTTGAAACCAAAGTTATTTCTTAATTCATAATTTTACTTGAATCAGTGTAAACTCATCTGCAAATCCTCTGTTCTTCAGAGAATTCACCAGCAGCAGAGGTGGGGAGGTGAGAAAGAGATGGTGCAGCGTCCTTTCTGTGTCTCAGTAAGACATGACTGCAACAAAGACTTAATAAAATAGCTCTTTAATATGACATAGTAAAAAGAGGAATATAGATAATGAATAAATCCCCTTCAGATGCTGGGCACCCTGCATTTGTGCAGCATCAGACAGATGCTGGGTGGATTTTCCCACGGCATGCCATGTAGATCCCCTCCACAGAGAGAGGTTTCTACTTTCTAGACATTCAAGCTCTTACATAGTTTTCTTACAAGAACACAACTCTATTCATAAAGGACATTCATGTGAGAACTTCTCTGTGTACTTTTAGGATGGATACACCCTCCTGTCTGGAATAGGTCCTCTTTTGATCTGAGAGTGGATGACTGCATTCAAGCTTTCACTAGCAAGGTTCAGAGTCACTTGTTTTGATTGCAGCATCCTTGTGAGCAAAACCTAAACCTTGCGTGTAAGCCATCTCTCTCACTTAGGTGTGTTTTTATAATCTGTGAAGGCAAATGGAGTTACATGTAAGTTTTGCTGTGTGAGAGCAGTCAGAGCTCAGTGTAATTTTATTCTAAAGGTAAAAGCATATAGATCATGAATGAACTAAGGCAGAAAATCAGGAAAATAGACTGAAAAGGGACTGACTATTCAGGAACTTCTGAATTTTAATCCTGGCATTATACTGTCATCCTTATATACTGTCATCTAACAAGTCATTTAATACTCTACATCTCTTCCATCTTCTGTAAAATGGAGTAATTATGGTTTTTCCTTCTGAAAATTGTTGATTTTCAAACCCTTCCTGGGTAGAGCTAGTCTGCAGGTGGTGGCTACCCAATGCTTGGTCTCTGTGGTGGGTTGACCATGGCTGGACGCCAGGTGCCCACCAAAGCCTTTCTATCACTCCCCCCCCTCTTTGCTGGACAGGGGAGAGGAAAAAAAAATATAACAAAGGGCTTGTGGGTCGAGATAAGGACAGGAGAGATCATTCACTAA
>JANZLQ010000056.1:16769794-16783937 GCA_026212715.1 Elanus axillaris
GCTTCCAGCAGCTTCTCACAGAAGCCACCCCTGTAACCCCCCCAGCTACCAAAACCTTGCCACAGAAACCCAATACAGTCTCCATGATATCATATAGCCCAGAATGCAAGTGAGACACTGGGAAGAACTGCCACTTTGTCCCCACTGGTGTGTCTAGAGGCACTTGAACAGAAGGAGCTTGGTTTATGGCATGGATGGCTGCACAACAGATTCCCAATCTTTCTCATCCTTCTCATCCAGTGGGGATATTGTCCTCATATAATTTAAGTCACTTTCATGGAAGGATAGTATGTTATATTGTTTCTGATGTCATCAAAAGCATTTGGGTCTTTCTGGATGTTTTTTAATCCACTAGAAATTAAAAAGCAGAAAACAAGCTTAAAGGAGATATGCAGTGATTTCTCATGCTGTATTATTTGTATTTGTTACTTGTTAAGCACTGACTGTTGTGTAAGAGACAAATACTGACCTGATAAACTTACAGTCTAAATTAGCTTATAATATAAAATGAGTAGCACATTACAGAAGTCAACACATATGTGTAGAATATGTAGAAATCCTAAGAATATAGGATTTTCTTGAAGAAACTCTAAGGGCAATGGATAGATTAATGGGTAAAGATGATACAGTGGAGAAGAACCAGTGTGGCTTTTGTAAAGGTAAGTCCTGCCCCCTGGAATTCTTGAGGCTCCTTGGAGGTGTCAGTAGGCACATGGATAAACATGGTCTAGATGAGGTAATCTTGGCTTTCCAAATGCTTTTGGCACACAAATCTAGGAGTAAAGTTTGTGAAAATACTTTGAGTTTAAATATGTATTTTTAATATATTGCTAGGTACCCATTCACATCTTCAGGCACCTAAATACTGTCAAAGAACTGGCCTTATGATTTTACAGTATCATTGTCTTTGAACAAGCAATATTAAAACTAATTAACACATCCCAGGAACCTGACATCAGCTTTTCTATCATCAGATTTAATGATACCTGGTTTCTTACTCTGCACTTTTCTCCAGGGCTATAGCTTTAATTTTTTTTTGCATGTTTTCAATCATATTCTTGCAGATTTGCTATATGAAAAATACTGTACGATATGCAACTTTCTAAGGTAAAGTTTTCTTTAAATAGCTGGTTTAAATTGGACAATCAGACCTGGCTATAATGCTGCCAGGTATTATAGATAAGATGTTCTATCTGTCTTTGTTAATTTTCTTTGGATTTTATTAGCTTCATTGACAATCAGGTCTAAACTCTACTGATATTAACTGGAGTCCTCCAGCTGACTTTTGGGTTTTGCATTGGGTTGTAATGAACAGACAACTGCAGAGTGCTGATAAATATTTTTTTATCGTGAGCCAAATTAATCTTTAATTTCACTGTGTCCCTTCCATAGAGATGCTGTGAATAAATTCATGTGTGATATTGATTTCATAAGAAATGTCTGATTGGGAAAATGGAGATAAAAGGCAAGGTAGTGAAACATGCATTAATTAAATAATAAATATAATAACAGAAACATGAAAGACAAGTATAACAGGGAAAACAATAGAGGGTTTTTTTAAGTATCTTAATTTTATGTTATGCTTGTCTATTATACCTGCTTCTTATGTCAGTCAGGGTTTTTTTTAAGTTTCTTTGTGTCAATATCATGGTAATTGCCTTTCAGATACAAATGAAAGCACACAATAGCCATGATCTGAGGCTTAATGCACGACACCCAGGGGCATGTTCATTAGTAATTTAAACTGCAGTGCTGGCTGATTGCAAATAAATGAAAATGGATATATTAGGTCCAGTTCACAAATACCAGCCACATTGAACGGAATTAAACTTTGGTTTAATTGCACTTTGGTTAAACTGGTACAAACAATTGGAAGAGAAACTTTTTTTTTGTTTTAAAATGTTCTTATGCCTCCAAAGTTACCAAAAGATGAGAAGCCATTTTTAACTGAATGAAGGTTGTCAAAACAACACTTTTCATATTTTTTAGCAGATAAAGATCCCAATTTTAGTTTTCCTTGGAGCACAAAGTGTATGTAAGAAAGCAGTCTGTTCTGCACTGATCTACATTCAGAAGTCTTCAAAACTGGCTGTATTAATACTAAGCCTGTCATCTTCTGATTTGACTTCTGCCATCACTTAAGTCTCTACTGCTGCTGGTTGTGTGAGGGGCACTCAGTTAGTAACAGGATGTCTTATTCTTATAATAATTTATGGAAAGAATAATTTTTTCCTGTTATCTGGATACAATCCACCACATGCCCCCTGCTCCTCTGACTGGGTCTGTGTGGTCTTTTTTACCATAACATCTGAACCACATCAAAACATCATAAGCAGAACAGTACTTAAGACCTCCCACTCTCTATATCCTTGGGTGCATTACAAAGGATGGTGCCATTAGCCAGAGATGCCCACAAAAATTTGGTACTAAGGGGCATGGGTTTTAAACTACAAGAAATACAGAAAATGGACTCCAAATCTGTATAGGAAAAGCAATGCATCTCACAAAAAGTATGTGGCTACCCTAGGGGTAATAATTATTCTTTTTATTTGCTCATATATTTCATTATATGCTTTTAAATTTTTTTCCCACCTCCTTGATTTTTTTGTTCTATATCCCCAAGTATTTCCCTGGTTTGTGTAGTAGCTGCCACAGGTGGCTGAGGGTCTGGTCCCAGCCCGGGCTTTCCCTGTTGTGAGGGCCTTGAACTGTGAGTCTGGTGATGAGATCTCTAAAGCCAGATCAGCAACAAGGTACCAAGTTAGCAAAACCGAGGGGAAGGTATTTCCTGAACAAGTTCCATGGCCCAACTTCTCGCTCCAGCCTTAAGCTGTTACAGGTAGTTGCTGCGCCTCTTTGGTCCCCAAGCACCTCCTTTCCCCTAGGGAACTGCATCTGCAAGCTCTTCGGATGCTTTTATATCTTACAGCGTGTGCTATAAATTGAAAAGAGTTGTATAATCTCTGAAGGTGTGAGACCATTTGGAACATTGTTCAAGAACTGGTTCCTGACTATTTTCCTTTTTCTGAATCTGCCTTCTCTTTTTTATATGACTGATTTACTTTCAGCCTTCTCGAAGATCAAAATATGTTCTAGCACTTCTTTTGGCAACCTCAGATAGAAACATGGCTGCTGAGGAGCATCAATCATGTCCAACCATAATGCTTAATGTTCCATGACCACGTCTGCTGTTTTGTTTTGCTTTTAGATTTAAGTACAATATTAATGTATACTTGTAGTCAGAGCCCCAGTGTGATGTGGCCTTACTTTTTACAGCAACTCAGTCAACCTTGGCTGAGGGAAAAGCATTTGTTCTCAACATTATTTTTAGAAACGCGATGTGTCAAAATTTATCTTTAGAATTTTTCTCTAAAATATTTCCCTTTTTCTTAAGAAGATTGGAATATGCCAGACATTTTTGGCAACAATTTGTGACTGAACTTACGTAAATTTTTTTCAAGGCAAAATATTTGATCAAATAATATTTTTGTTTCATGCAAATAATATAATAAAAATGCACATTGTGTATCAGAACTAAAATTTTTTAGTAGAAGCTTTAAACACTCATTCTTGGAATGGGTTTGGTTTTTTTGGGTGTAAGTGATGAAGGTGACTAGGAGAGACCAGAGAGAAAGATGCTCAGGTGCTCAGCTGCTACTGTTACTGATCCGTGTCATCCTGTCCAAATTTTTTATGTTGACCTGTGTGTTACCAGTTTATTATCCATGTGTAGGGAATTGCTTGTCCTGTCTCTGCAAGCTCTCTTGTGCCAGCATGAGTTTGTGCTGGCTGTGCGGGAAACTGAACTGGGGACTTAATCCAAGTTGAAAATGGTCCAACCGCAGCAGGAAGCAATAAGCTCCCCAGACCAGTTTGGTCTCATAATTGCTTTTGCCAGCAGGAGAGGTTGGTGTAGCTGCAGGAATGAGCAGTAGCAGAGGGAGGTGAAATAATTCCTGGCTTAATTGATCTTAAAGTAAAACTCTGGCGAGCAATCGAGCCCCTAGAAATGCGGGATTGGGGACAAAACCTTCCCTGTCCATTTGCACAGTACCCCAAACAGAATAATCCTGACACTTTTAGTCCCTTCTCATTAATGCAAATAGATTATAGCTTTTGCTGATTTACTCTTTCTAACCACTTTTCCAGTATGTTGCCAAGTCTGCTATCCTATTCCCTTCTAGACTACATTAGGTTTATTCTCCTTAGTATTGTTGAAAGATTAAAGGGATTGTAAAGGGATTTGGTGCACACTGAATATATTCCTTTGTGAGGAGCAGACCAATATTTAGTAGGGGGTCAGGCTCTTTACTGTGGCTAAACGTGTGTGGCATTCCCAACAGCTGAGTGGTTTCTCTCCGCGAAGTTGCAGTGTTTAATTAGGCAGCTGGTGCCATCTGGTGCCAAGATGACAGAAAGGCTTTCCTGTGACAAATGAAAGCTGGTTTCGTAACGAATGGGTGGGGGAAAAAGGCTCATGACTGGGATGATGCTTGCATGTTCCAGAATATATGCATGCCCTGTTGGAAAGTTCTTTGCTAGTTTTTTATTTAGGTCGCATATGTGGCTGACTTTGACAAGCAATGTCTTGTAAACTGTAAAAGGAAATATTCCCCTCGCCCCCGTAATAGTAATAAATGTTTAAATACTACTCTGTGTGCTTGTACCTCTTTGCAGAAAGCAGGGCAGATCCTATTATTTTAAATCAACTTACTTATTTTGAAATAAAGCAGTGAAACTAAAGAAAAATTAGCTTGTACTTAATTAATCTTAAACACTTAAATTCAGGCAAAGAAGGTAAGTAACTATCCAAGAGACACATTGGGAACTAGTATGGGCCAGAGTAGAGCCCACGAGAACCCTGGATCTCACACAGCCCTCAGCAAACTCTGCTCTGCCTTCACCTGGGAGTCAAATTATTTCAGGGGAAAAAAAAAAAAAGCAATCCGGTATCACAGGGAGGAAAAATATGTCCACCAGATGGTGCTGCATGATAGCTAAGGGACCCGGTCAGGGAAGAAAAATGCAACCACTTGGTGAGTTCTTAAAAGGATTACTGATGAGAAAATGATCATGTAATTAGAGCAGGAGCCGAAATAATTGCTGAAATGACAACTTTTTTCTTAGAATTGGTATGGTATTTTATAAGCAAATAATTCAATAATCTTCTGTGTTTTTTCTCTATTGTCACAGGTTTGCTGAAAGTAAAAGAAAAATGGGAACTCTAGCGAATAATATATTTTAAAGGTATTTACACATTATGTAAGTGCACAAAAATCGATATTCACGATAACATCTCACATCTAATAACTGTAGTTACGTACTCATACTTCAGTAGGAGCCAGTTTCTTTTGAATAAATTTGGCTCATCCATGTTTGTGTGAATTTCTGACATGATTTAGTCATTAGTCATTTCAGTATGACAATTTGGACTTGTTAAATTCTACTGATTTTGTACTTAAATACAGATATTTATGTCGATAGCAGAAACTACTGTTCTTGCTGAAGGAAATCTGGTGTAATATATGATCTTGGCATGAAGCTTTTAATGTTGCATTTCATACCTGCCTCGGCTCTTGGTAGATGAAGGATGTTGACTCATATGGCTTGTGATACAGTAACCTGACAAGGACATGAATCAAAAAAGAAAGGCTTGTGGCTTCATAGCTTGATGAAAATGAAAGGATGCTGTCCAGACTGTTACTGGCAAGTAACCATTCAGCTGTAAATACAACCCACCTCCAGAGTTTCAAGTGGCGGTAACCTCGAACACTCATTAAGACACGTGGCCAATCTCATCTTCCGCTTGTACTTCCTAGCCCACCGAGCTTCCTTATGTCGGACAGATTTTGTTGTGGATTTTGAAAGACTTTAACTGAGGCACTCTTACTGACCTGTGTGAGACCAAGACGTCTTCTGATTCAGCCAGTGCCATGTTACCTGCCCGAGAGGTGAGCACCCTTCGGAGGGCGGCTGCCACTCTGGCTTCCCCACCGCAATGCTGGCAGGGGCAGGAAGCCCCTTCCCAGGGTCAGCTTGTGTAATGGGGGGAGCGTTGTTTAATGGCTTATAATGAACCTTGGACAGCCTCTGGTTAGAAATACAGTCATTTTTTCCTGAAGCAAGTGAGAAGAATGTTGTCTGAGGGGATTTTCTATACATTTGTCCCTGTCAGATCTCCACTCACAATTAGCCATGTCCTGGTGCTTCAGATAAGCAGTGATTTAATGATTTTGCAAAGCCTTGATTTGAAAAGCCAGGCTTTGGTAGCCTTATAGATCCCACTAAAAGCCAGGTTGTTGAATTTTTCCCTGTTTCGTTCTTTGTACCTAAAGGTCTGATGAAGGAGTAGTAAGAACTTGAAAGTTTTGTGATCTTTTGGCAGTAACAACACTAGAAATGTGTAGGCTCATGGATGCTTTTTTGCCATTGTTCCAAAGAAGCTGGGAACAACCTTGTCAGCCTTAGACTTGAACATTTTTAAATCGATTTTGCAAAATTTTATCCTTTTCCTAGTAGAAATCCACCATTCCATGGTGAATTCCTTTTTTTTTGGGGGGGGGGGGGGCTTCCCAAATAGTTTCTCTTGCTGAAAGTCATACATATTTGTGTATCTTTTTGTCACTGATTTTTCAAGTCATTTGCTTGTCACTAGTTTTTCTTATTATGAGAGAGATTTTAATTTCATGATAACACTCTTTGGCCTTTTCTCAAATCCCATTGCTACACAGTCAGTCCTTCTTTGTATCCTTGTCTACTTTCACCAGCATTTTTCTGCCAATTGAGATTTTCCATTTTTTTCAACACACACAGAAAAAGAAAAGATTTTGACAGTAAGAACCTTTGTCCTGATCAATTCACCAATTACCTCTTTCCTACCCTACCAAACAAAAAGGCTACAAAGTTTATTAATCATCTAGTATATCTATGTTTGAGTGCTGGTGCCTCCCAAGGCTTAATATTCTTTTGTCCAAAATGTGATCTTCACTTAATAATAAATGTGAGAAAATACTGTTGTAAATTAAGCATTTGTTTCATTTATGTCCCAAGACATATCACTGTATGTGTCCTTTCTCCAACCCTAATCTGAATTTTTGTGAGGTTGTTAATTTTTCAAATATTGTAAAATAAATTGTTAAGGATGAAATCTCACAAAGGTGAATTTATTTTCGAAGGAAATCTGTTGGCTTTAAATAACTTGAAATCAAAGATTCAGTTTAGTTTAATTTTATATCTCTGAGATGTCCTACTTGGCCAGTCACCACAGAAACAGTGATTCACACTCTTCGCTATATCTTTCTGCTTTTAGTGCTCTTACATTCCCTCCGCTTACTTTTTACGATGCATGTTTGGCTTCCTCTTCATCATCCTGTGACTATTTTGTACTTCACCACTAGGCATCAGCATTGCTCTCACTGTTTTTAGAATATTTCCTAGCTAAGAAAAGCTGCTGTTTAACTCCAGCCCCAGCAAGTAAATGATTCACTGGTGGACTGTAAGGCTTCAGTCTGCTTTTCTGTGGCAAATTATCTTGAACAGTCTTAGACCAAAGTTTTAAAGAAAACTCAAGATGCAAGATTAGCTGATGTCTACTGTATATGTGCATTATATTTATATGATCTGTGTATCGAATGTACCAAAGAACAGTCATATTTGGTGGTTTACAGGGAAGTTTCCAAAGGCTCAAAATCCAAATGTAAGCAAATTCAGGTGGAGAGACGATTTGAATAGAGCAATGAAAATAACAATTAGGAGCCATTCAAGTGCATTTTACAAAATGCCAAACCCCCAATCCAGTGATAAAAAAAAAAAAAAAAGAAAGGGTTCTCCATAAGTATTGTGGAAGATCATAAAGTAAGAATTAAGAAACAATCAGAAAAATTAGGGAACATTTCTAGAAAGGCAAAAGGCAAACAGAACAAATCTAGAGAGACTGGAAAGAGAAAATCTACCTATGCATTAAAACTGACCAACACCAAGCATCATTCCCTGGTAAATATACAGCCACCCACTACATTTTATCTGGAAAGAACCTCAGTACTTGAATGCACTGTGGAGCACTTCAAAGTGCTTGTGGTAACCATATTTATGAAAAAATTATGACTTGTGGCACATTTAGCCTTAGTGAATGATGAGCTTGTCTAGCGGAACTGACATAGGAACTTCTGCTTTCAACCCAACACACCCTCCACATCGCTCTAAGATGTTCTTCCTCTGAAGGATGGTAGCTGTTGGTGGCGGTGCAGCCCTGGGCTTGAGTGCCTACCTCCCTTGCAGGCACAGTCAGCGCTGATGTAGATAAGTGGCTTCTGGACTGCAGTTTGCACACAGCTGGCTCGAAGCATGGGCCGAGCAAACACGTGGTTGCATCCATCTGCGTAGATTTGCTCCATGATACTGAGAAGGGAGGCACCAGAACAGCCTTCCAGCAGCAGCAGCAGCAGGTGTGGCCAAGCCTCCCAAAACATCTGACTTGGCTGTGATTCACATGAAACTTGTTGAGCTGATGATTGGAATTACATGACATCGCTTCCTGATCTTGACAATGGAAGATGTCCCCTATCTTTTGTCCCACAGAATTGGTTCCTATGACTTAGCCAAAGTCAATGGTTTCAAATACAGTGTGAAGAAAGCCTTGGTGTTTTTGGTGGCACCAGTGCACATCACAGACTCCCTGCTGTGTGACCAAACAGAGCTTTGAGCATGCTGTTGACTCGCTGGAAGTTAGGAAGCTCTTGCAGGGTAATCTCACAGCAGCTTATCAAGGATGTGCAAACCTCCAAATAGATGCAATTATGCACCTAATCGAATAAAGCAAGTGTTATTTCATTTCTGCATTACAGAAGAAACTGTGGGTAAGTGTGTGTGTGAGTATGTGTGTGAGAAAGAAAATGAATTTTGCAGCAAAGATATGCCTCGAGCTATTCTTTCACAGCAGGCACTTTAAATTTGCCTCGTCCACTTACTGCCAAACTAGCCATGAAAGTCAAAACATGAAATTACTTCAGTTCAGAAATCTTGCAGACATAATGGCCTCCTCCAGGGTTGGTTCTGCATCCCATTTCCATGGCCCACGAAGGGTGCTTCGGATCACCCTCTCTCTGTATGCTATTTGAAAATCCTTCTCTGTTCTTCATGCCAAAGCAAGAAGCTTCCCTGTTGTCCTTTCCTGCTCTCGCCTGGATTTTATCTTGCTTTGGGGAGAAAATTGATTGACTGGGAGGGATGGGAGCTTTTCTCAGGCAGCATTTCTGAGCTTCTGGAGGTGACACCTTAAAAAAAGTCATAGGCTCACTCCTCTTTCCCTCCAGTTGCCACTGTCACCCTCAGAGTCTCCCCTTTTTTCCCTACATACAGGGGAGGGATTGCCATGGCATCAACCTTTGCTGATTCCTTTTTGTTTAAAAAGCCCTTACAGACTTCCACAAGGATAAAGTGATTTGTGAGGAATGACACCAGGAAAATTATCAGATTGTGTTGTAATCACTTTGCAATGTAATACAGTTTTGTTTAGTTAAGCAGCAGATGTATCATGAAATTAGACTTCATAAAGCATTTATCAGGTCATTTCTAATGTTATTCCATATTTGTCTAATCTTTACAGGGAGATTTTCTTCCTTTCCCTGGGTCCAATTTAATTTAGAACAAAAATAGTCTGGATTTTGCAGGACAGAAGCCCTAAAAAATTAAATTTTTTATGGCTTCTGGATATTAAAAAAAATTGAATCAGGCACCTTATGACTACATTGGTCCTTCCTCTGCAGATCTCCTTAAATTTGCCATATGACAGCATAATTTCCAGGCTGGTTACAGGAGCAGGGGCAGTGGCAGGGAGCCATCAGCATCCCAAGTCCTGTGTGGAGATGGGTATGTCAATGGTGGTTTCTTCCTTCTCACTTTAGGATCTGGTTGGCGTCATTGGTTATGTGCTGTACACTTCGCCCTTTCTTCATGGTCACAAGGCTAATTCACATGTGAATGAGCTATATGCAGTGTGTTTTACAAGCTGGGTGCTTGGTCTCCTGTACCTGCACTCCTCCAGGCTGCATTTTTGCCCTACAGTCAGAGACAGTTGCTCTGCACAGAAAAACCTCTTGTTGTCACTGTCTGTTAGTTACAGAAATATGTACAAGTTGCACCACACGCTCATATAAAGCTAAGCAAGAGCTAAACCAAAGTAGGTTATAGTTACCTGGTCATTAGATAATCGCAGCTACAGCTAGACAAGTTAAAACAGAGCCCCAAGCAGGCTGAGAGGAGTCTGGACAAAGCCAGGGGGTCTGGAGGTCTCTGCTAACGCCACTTACATCTCTGAGCTAAAGCTAACGGAAGGTATGGTGAGAGGCATGGTTCTGCCTCTGTATTTCAAGCTCAGTTTTCATTGTTATTTGCTTCATGTATTACAGAAAGACATGAACGTCCCAATTAAAACGGGTAATTCACTTCTATTTCAGTAAAAATATAATCTCATCCAAATGCTTCAGAGTGGAGTAGGAGGCTTATTAACAAGCATAAAACCTGTTTCCTTTTTCAACAGGAGATTTGCAGTGACCTTTTCAGAAAAAAAGAGGCTCTCTTGTTCACCAGTCCCTGTGGAGATATTACAGACTCTTGCCAGTAAAATGTAACATAACCAAATATTAAAAAAAAAATACTTTTTCTTGAAACAGTAGGGAGAATTTGTTAATAACTAGGTACAAATGTAGCCAGCTCTAATAGCTCAGAAAATCATTGCTTTGTAGCATTATTGCTGTATTTATCTGTTTTGATATGCCACCATAATACTGCTAGCATTTTCCTGGATTTATAGTGCAAGTTCTGGCTTTCCAAGTGCAGTGAAACTGCTCCTGATTTACATTGCTCCGAGTCACTGGAGAACAAGCTCTTAAAAACTCCACCTATAACTAAAATGTGTACCACAGGGCTTCTAACGCCACTACACAAGTGAGCAGCGGTATGTTTCTACTCATGAGACCATGTTTCTCCATGAACTGAAAGATATATTTAAAAAATTGTTCTCAAGTCAGCTTTTTGCAGTTTGCAAAGCACACATTCCTTCCACTTCTCTGGCATGAAATTGCCCTAAGAAATTCTGGAGATTACTTTACTTCCAAGAATTTGTACTTTTTCTGCTTTCTTTAGGACAGGAACGAGAATTATCCCAGAAAGCTCAAATGGTCACTGTAGTATCAGTAAGTATATTAAAGATACCTGATTTACAGAAGGTACATTTAAGCTGTTGTAAGGCATGGTGTTGAGAGTTGCTGTGAGGATGCTAATGAAAAGCCTGGCAGCCATGAAACTGAAGAGGATGGGCTGTGAAGGTGGCAAGCAACAGAATCGTTGCGTATTTCCAATGACACCACAGTCCTTGTTGAAGAGCTTTGCCTCTGCTTGGAAAGGGGTCATAAAGCGCTGTATTCTTGTTCTGGAGTTTGGGCTCTGAACAGGGGCTGTGTGCTGGAGCTTTTAATGTTCTGAAGATGAGGTGGGGATTTTCAGGGCAACATATTGCCTTGATATCAAAGTGGTACTAAGCACCCGTTTACCTAACATTTGGGTGCTTTCTGGCAAGCCCAGCCCCAGGGTGGGATCCTGACCTCCTCCACAAACTGTCCTGTGAATTAAGGACCTAGACATGAGTAGCAGGCTCCAGACTGACAACAGGGCAGGAGAGAACAGGGAAAGGAGAGGCATGGTGAGTTTACTAGTCATCTTTCAGGCCTGATAATGAATTACCTGCTATTTTAAGGCTCCTCAGACTCAAAGCCTGCATCACCTGTTCTGTTCCCAGGTGGACTTAAGTCATGGCTTTTGTTCTACAGTTGACCTAAAGCTCCTGCAGGTATAAGGGATATTTACGGTCTGTGGTATGTGTATCCACAGTGATCAGATATTCCCCTTGCCTCTGTCTCTCCCTCCTCTCCTGCACAATTAAATGTTGCATTGTTGTTATTGCGGGAAACCAAAATGTAGGTGAGCCCTCTGCTCATATAATGTAGACTACCCTATGAACTGTGATTTGGATGCCCTCCTAGACTGTAGGAGATACAGGTTTAAAGTTTCTTAGGCTGAAAGGATCTCCCCCCTTTCCACATTAGGGCTTTCATATAAAGCAGCCTCTGCATAGCTTTGTGCAATCAGGATGCAAGTTTTTGCTCATCTGTGCAAAAGCAAAACCACAAGTACTCAGGAGAAGTGTCAGCACATGGCTACATCTTGCTACTTAGACTTGAAGCACTCACTGAAAACTGGAAGTAGATTTAACATCTCTGTAATCAGTCATCAGAGGTTTGTTAACTGTGAAGAGTCTTCCAAGGCTGGAAAGATGATTGATGCTACCTCAAGAACCATCAGGGAAGCACTGTATATTTCTAAAGCCAAGATTTATGGCTAAGATTTCATATTTTGATTAAAGGCTGATTAAAGAGCCCAGGGCATATGAAAGGAAGAGCATTATCTACAAATATAAATCAGAGCAACCTCAGAATATATTGTTGGTATTTGCATGCTGGTACTGTAGCTAATACTATACCTTTATTTTCTTCTTCATTTAATTTGTTGGGGAAAAAAATTACCTATATTCTTTAAAGCAAAACTCTATGGACACCTGCAGTTTCAGGTGAATTCCTGTACCTCATAGAGCAGACTGCCTCATGCAATTTTTTAGACTGGAGACTCAAACACAAATCAGAAAGATTTGTGGTTTTAAAATTACTAGTAGAGTGCTAGCTTGAACTTCTCACATGTTGCTGCATAAATACTGATAAAATGCGTAATTATAATGTTTTACTAAGCTCTAGCCTGGTACTGGGACCGGTGAGTGGTTTGATTGATTTGGACAGGAAGATGGTCCAGTCAGGTATTGCTGAAATAAGGGCTCTTTATTATGCAGATTGCTTTTTGTTTCTTTCTTTCTTTCTTTATTCATGCAGTGCTGATGTTGTGTATATGGCCAGATAGTGAAAGAGTCTAAGAAATAATATTAATCAAGCAGTACTTAAACATATTTTAGATTGGTATGGAAGAATTGTAAGTATGCTAAAGTTGCTAATAAATCCTTAGCCAAAACCAAACAAACACAAATTTTTGGAAAAGAAAAACTTGACTTCAGAAGTCACACAATTATTTGGAATTAATCACACTGATTTTTTTTCTCAAATGTACTAACCATATCCTAGTGTTCAAGTTGCAATATTACACCATGCGAAATAAGGACATCATGCCAGACTTTATTTTGTCAGAAGGGAATTAAAAAAGTCAGAGAAAATGAATCATTTCCTAAATTAATTAATGTATCACTTACTAACTGTCATTAAAACCTTGTTAATTTGATCCAGTGACAAAGCTAATTAAGAAGATATATGTCCTTCTAAAGCCTAATGAATATTTTAAGCACTTTGTTCCTTTAACATCTTTCTCAATTGGTTTAATAGACAATGGCAGCATCGTGTCATTCTGCACTGGCCAGAGGAGCCTTCGGTGACCTGGCTCGGAGCGGTAATGAGGCGCTGCAGGCAGATCTAATAGCAGGCAGTCCTTCTTGGAAGCGACGACTCTGTTGGAAAGCTGAAGGGTGAAGGCAGAACTTCTGAGCGAGGGCAGACCTTCCTCAGCAGCAGCACATGGCTGAAGCCAGACACTGGTAATACATCTACTAACTTAAATGCAATTATGAAACTATGGAAATAGCAAAAGTCTCGTCTCCCTGCTTACCTATTTAAAATGTTCTTGTTAGAGGATTTGTTCTGTTGCCAGCAACAATTTCAACAGCCATGTTTTCAAATGGGAAACAGGTTCCTTTCCTGTGCCCAGCCTTATGCTCTTCGATTACCTTATAAAATATTTCTTTTACCTGTCAAAGTGTACAGTAGCCTCTTGGGATGTTTTGTCAGCAGTGTAGGTGGCGATTTTATTCTGATAGTCTTTCTACGTGATTATTTTCACAAGAATTTAAACTTTTTTACAAACACAAAAATATGTGTGACTAGCAAGATCTCATATCCAGTTTTGTAGTTTAGCCATGTAGAAATAATGCAACTATTAAAACAAGCAGACTTCCCTTTTACTACATTTCTACAATAATTTAAAAGAACATTCCACTATTATTCCTTTCTTCTACTTCTTTGCTTACTCTTCCCCC
>JANZLQ010000056.1:16784037-16804502 GCA_026212715.1 Elanus axillaris
TCCCCCCCCCCCCCCCAAAATAAATTTGTTCAACCCCTCTCTCCTCATTCGTACAGGTATTACTTATTGCTTCCTGAACCATTTTTAAAAAGGATTGGATATTTTTGTGGGCCTGATGGTCAAATTGCAGATGCTCTTCACAATATTTTATGTACCTAGAATAGCTGAGAGATCATTTCTATACACTATGCCTTCCCTCTTGCTGACATCTTCAGGCTTTTAGTCCAAATGCCTTCACTGACACTGGCTGTAATGCTTTTTAGATGGTGAAGATCTCGCCATAAAATTTTGTGCATCTGTGTGAATGTATAGTGAGGTGGATGTTTAAGAGAACAGCCTCACATGAAACAGAATTGTATAGGCTGTTAATTATTAAGATAATAATAACAAATTAGTATGACTGTTACTCATCAAAAACCAGAAAATTTGGCCGTTACCTTACAAAGAAAGTCCTGGAGGAAGAAGGTGAATGGTACAACAGGGAGGATAACCTCATGATATAAATAAAATGCAATAGTGAATGGGATCCAAAGCCACTTTGTTGTTTGTGCCATATGACTGGAACATGGAAATGTCTGGCAAATTAAAGTAACTTGCCACTTTTTAATGTGTCTCACCAGATAAACCTAGAAGACACACTCAGAGGTGTAGTTGGTCTCCTTGTGCTCTAAATCAAGAAGACAAGGCAATGGCTTACAAAGCCAAGGGTAACACCCAGCCAGACATTGATCTGACAGCGATCCTACTCCTTTTGTGTCTCCTGAGGGCCTTCTGGTGCTCTGCATGCACGTGGAGGCAAAGACAGCTCATGAGTAACCCTGCAGAATTAGGGCTGGAACTGTAGAAGCATTTGAGGTTTGCTGCTGCTGCAGTTTGAACTACAAAGCGGATCACAGGCTATTTCTGCACTTAGCCACTGGTTTCTGAAAGCGGTGGCTTCTACCCCAGTACCTTTCTGTATTCCACTGTGGAGCATTTTATCAAGCCTCCAGAATGTTACCAAGATTGCTGTAAGCCAGAGTTTGCGAGATTTTTAGGTTGAAAGCAATTTTGTTTTATTGAGGAGTAAAATAATAAAATGTTTTTCCATGTGAAGCTTGTCAACATGTATTTAGGCAAATTAGTTTGGAAACTTCTTTGCTCATTAATGGAATGGAAAAGTTGTTTTTAAGTGCTCAGCTTTTCATTAATCTGGGGAATGTTTTGTTTTCATGTCATCATGACTGCTTTCATGAAAACAGATACAGGCCTGATGGACAGGATTTTTTAGAGATGTTGTCTATGTACAGTCCCTGGTGGCTCTAAATGGAAATCTGGTGGTTTGGTATAGCTGAGACTCTGGCCACTTCATCCTGCTTCAGAGACTAATACTTCTGTGGGGAAATAAAGAAAAGAGACTGGGGTCTTACTATTTGCTAGTGAAAACCTGTAGGTTCTTCATAGCATTTGTACACACACAGAAGCACACACAGAGATATGCTCAACGTACAAAGCCTGAAGCAAAAGCTAATAATATACTCCTTTTAATAAGTATAAAATAGAGGAGGACAATCACTTTAACTACAGACAAAAATTGTAAACAAAATTAATATTCATTACTTTATTAACATTGCATGTATAGACATCTAAAAAACAACTTGGTGCCAGGCTTATACTATGTGATTGCCATGTCAACCATCATTATATCTTAGCTTTGTTGTTCTCCCTGAGTCTTTTTTTTTGTTTTCTTTTTCTTTTTTTTGCATTTTTTTCACTTTCAAAGTAGAAGTGTTTCACTTGCAACAAATCAGCCTTTTCCAACCAAAATAAATATTCCAGCCAAAAAAAAAAAAAAAAAATTGCTTCCTTTCTGATTGTAAACATTTCAACTATGGACCTCATTTGTTTGATGCTTGTACCAGGTCTTGGACAATTGATCCCTCATCAGCAAAAATTACTGCAGGACCAAAAATAATAACAGTGCATTGAGACACTTTCCTAGATCCTCCTGCATAGGCTGTGGTGTGAATCCTTCAGCTGTTCACCATGGCTTCTGCTGCCAGTTTTATCAGCAGATCATGCTTTGTGTTGTATTGTTCAGGATGTGAGTTAGTATTCACAATCTCTGGCCCCTGGCTGGCAAACACTGCAGACAGCTTGCTTGGGACCACACAAAATTCAGTAACATTAGCCTTTTTGTCTCACTTAAAGAGGAAATTTCCCTACACTTCTACCCTACAAAGCCATGCTCCTAAAATCTGAAATGTGAGAGTATGTCATACGGTAGCCGGAGGTGCAGCGAGCACTGGCACCTTTCCACATGTGCTGCACTCACTCCTCCTGAGGGCAGGGTTTCTTAAAGTGTCATGGAGATATTTGAGAAATGCCATGCTACTACATGCGTTAAATCAGATTCTGGTTTTGGAAGACTGATAATTCTCCTCTGCAATTAACTGCAGTTGAAGCTACAGCAGCTTCTCTTTAAACCTTGTGCAAGTTTCGCTAGGAAAATTGATGTGGCCTGAAAACCGACAGCTCAGGAGAATAATTTTGCTATCATTGCAAACCGAAGCAATTGCCCTAATCATATCAGCAAAATGTCTGCGCAGAATATGGATGGTAATCTCATTTGATTTTACTTTAACCTGTCTCTAATGCATACTTGCTCCTTGCAGATTTCATTAAGATCAAAATGAGCCCACCATTTCCCAGACAGAAGTATTATTCTGAACAGTAGCATACTTCACCTTTCCTATCTCTTGCCTAGAGATATGTAATGCAAAATTGTTAGTTCTTGCACCCTGTCGATTCTCTAATTTGATTTAGTTACAGTTCTGGATCTGATATTTGTGGTAAATACAGATCACGTGGTGGTAAATGCACATGCAAGTTTGAGCAGTATTTGACAACAACAATGCATGGGAAAATCTAGGAAATTTTTTTTGTGTTGCTTAGAAACCATTCTTGTTCCGTTTTTGTTTTTTTTTTTTAAACTTTTAAGTCTTCTACACATTAGTGAGGCAGCTGAGTGCATTTTTATTCCTAAAAACCATAAACCCTAGAAAAGCACTATCAAATCTAGATGAGTGGCACTTGCTGTGGTAAACAGCCACCCAAGAGAGAGCACGATTAGTGAAGAGTATGCTAGTCTGAAGGTTGGGAGTATGTTAAAGACCAAACTCATCACTGAACAGCTAGAGAGATCCACGAGGCCTTTTTCACCTCAGTTTTCTTTTTGGAAGCCCTGGATGGTGATTACTTACTTGGTGAATAGATGTTTTCACTTTCAGTGAGTGAAAGGGTATGATGCTCTGGTGTGCACTCATGGGAAATCATTTACTTGTAGGTATACAGGACCACAGAGATGTACAACGTACACATGAATGCAGATGATTCTGCAGATTATGGTCCCATTCCACCAAATACCATGGGGAGTTATGGATGGCTGATCTTCAAACATCAGAGCCCGCCTATTCAAGTAAGACCAAATAAAGTTGAATTAGTGTTTGTTATTTTTGCTAGGTTTAATGTTGAAATCCCACAGATGACTTTATAGGAGCTTAGATTCTTCATCTTATTACTTTTTTTTTCTAATATTTGTTATTGCTAAAATTTAAGTTGTTTTAACTTCATTCATGCTAGCAGACGAATAGCAAAATGAGGATGATATGGTGCTCAGAAATACCACTTGGGGAAATGTTCCCAACTGTTCATGTATCTCTAAAATTCATTTATCTGCTTTACGCATTTTCTATGCATTTTGTGACTCTGCTGATTAATACTTTTGTGAGCCTGATTTTTATTGACCACATAAATCACTGACATGAAACTTGCATTGCTACATGTCTCAGTTCAGTATATCATTATGACAACTTTTGCTAAATTGCCAAAACCAAGTTTTACAAACAATCCAAATGCTCTAATCTAACAAAAATATCATGTCTTTTATTTTTGATTCTGGGTAACAAATTTGATCAGTATACCTTCCTGGAAAATAAAATAGTTGCAGTATTTTCAACATTTTCACAGTTCAAAACAAGGCAGGCATTAGCAAATTAGCACATGACAACTTTAAATTACAAGTTTAATAGAAGTTTAAATACAGATTTTGTCTAAAGAGTTAGCTGTTAAATTAACAACCGATTATTTATAAGTTAAACTATTACTGAATTACTTTATGTTAATAATATAAAGACTTCATGGGCAGTAAAACAAAGGAGAAAGATGATTGACCGTAGATGTGCTTCTTACTGGTGATGGCTGGTAGCTGTGCATACATGTCACAGGGTAAGAGCAGACCATCTCACACAGATCCTGTGTTTCTCTGAGATTGCAGCATGGCAGAAGTACAAGGGAGGGCTTGAACAGCAGGGTTTTTTTTTTCTTGAAAAGTCACTTTAATTCTTTTTTTTCTGTTAGGAATGATTCCATTTACTTGCCTCAGCAGTTCACCCAGGTTGGAAAGTTATCCATCTCACCTGTGAGTTCAAGCCCTGCTGCTGGTGCCCTCCGTGGAAGTTGTAAGATGCGATGCGTATGTTGAGCAGTGCTGACATCTGCATGGTTAGTATAGGAACATCGGTAATTGACGTAGCATCAGACACTGACTGAACAGCAGAGGGCAAAGGGGTTAATTATCTGGTGGTTGTCATTCTCCGAGATGCAGTGGGTCAGCGTGTGCTAGTGGTTCCTTGGGATTCACAACTGGGACAAGTGAAAGAATAAGCAGGAAGCTGATTTCTGAAACCAGCAATTCCCGGCACAATACTACCATTTTAATCCTCCCACCCTTACAGTTGAAAGAGGTTGCAGGGTGAACTAAGAGGCTGCTGGATGGCTGTCCATAAGCATCCAAGTGAGTCTGTCGGGAGGCTCGCACAGCCCAGCAACCACGAACCAGGTGTGAATTGTGACTACTGGATTCCTGTTGTACTAGTCTATGTATCTTTATGTACCTTCGAGGCTCCTTTTTCCTCCTCTGCACTGTGGATAAATAACTGCTCATCCAATTGATGTGGGAAGGGAAATGAGGAACCATCCTGCTTCAGAACAATGCTTCTTTGTTTCCACTCTAATCTAGCATTAGCTTAGCCTACCTCTGTAGGGAGCCGTAATACTTTCCTAACCACAAGGCTTACTTAAATACCTTGCAGTGCTGGTTTAACATCTCAGATGTTCTACCTGCAGTTTGAGATTTCTGTAATGCCATGTGTAATCATATCCTGTTTACTCTTTTATATTGTCAGACGTAAAACATCATTTAAGTGTACTGTAGCCTCTGTCTTCACTGACTCTGGCTTCCTCAGACTGTATCCTGAGGTTCAGACTCTGTCTGTTGTGACTTATTTCAAAGAAATACTGTGGGAGTCTGCTTCAGGCAATCACTGGGCTATCCTGCCAGAGTAAATTGTCACCATAATTGGGGTTGAATCTGATTTGCTGAGGTCAGCAACAGTTAAGGTGGATCAGCATTTGACTAGAAGTGGTTTGCTGAAGTTACTGTAAATGAACCTGTGGAAGCATGGAAGTTGTAAACTGTGATGTTTATATGTGAACTACAGGAAAAATAGTGGATTTTGTCCCAGAATATCTATGCTATGTGAAAATACTCATAAAATATCAGTAACTGGAAACAGAGACAATTTCTTCCAATGGAAGAAGTGAGTATTTCTAAAAAAAAGATTTGTGTGGTTTTCTGCGAGAACACAAAGAAAACTGAAGAGGCTTGGAGAAGAGTTTGATGTTACTAATACTGGCAGTCCCAATAATAATACACTGAAAATGGAAATCGTAGCAAAATACACCTAAAGGTTGCCATTTGTGAGGAAACATTTTTAGAGCTGGCAAGTTCTACCAAGCCATCCTGCATCTTGCAGGTTGGGCAGGAGACATTGCAATCTATGAACTGAAATCCCTCTGCACCTGAGCCTGGGAACAAAGGCAGAACAAGAATGTACCCACCAGTGTTTGCATGCTGGACTGGACTGTCATGGAGCGACCAAGTGGCACTTGTTAGGGCTTTGTAATAAATGAGTACCAGACTCAGTGGAGAGTTGGCCATTGAGGTGCCATCTTTTTAGCCATCTTTTTTCCTCGAGTACACTGACTTTTCTTGTGCTAGGTGGAAAAGTGCTTTGATTCATTTTGTTTGTGCATCTTGGCTGTATCAAGCACCAGAAACTTCACATTGAAAGATATGAAAGCTAACCAAGGAGTTTAGGCACCACTCTGCAGAGATGCCCTTTTCCTTCTTGTATTGAGCCTATGTTCAGCCTGCTCCAGCTCTCATCTGTATTAATACCATGGATTAGGCTTTAAGGATTATCAGAAGGGAAGAAAAAAAGATTTCATAAACTTACAAAGACTTTAAAAATCCTTGTTCCCCACAGCTGTGGCAATCCTGTAATTGCAGGGAATGTGCACTTGTGTCCTGTAAGCCAAGGACCTACAAAATGGAAGTCTATGAATTAAGTCCTGGTTCCTACAGGTTGCTTTCCCTCGGGCTGCTCCATAGGACAGATCATTGTAGAGACAACTGATATGTAATTCAAGAAAAGGTCAGAGGTGATTTAAAAACAAACAAACAAAACCCACACCAAAACGCTAGCAGCTCCCACGTCATGTAATTGTCATGTATCCCAACAGCTGGCTGGTATAATTGGCTTGAAGAATGATAGAACAAGACACTGAACAACCACCTTCTGATGGCTACAGCACCAGGCTTCTGGCATACTGCCCTGAAACCCGACAGAGCCTAGAGCTCCTTCTAGGTAATCCTGGAAATGAAATGCAATCTAGAGGTGTTGGCTCGTTTGTGAGCAAAGCCTGGCCCTGCTTTCCCCTTTGTTTGAAATGTGTAACGTGCATGTGGGACTTGTTCTGTATGTTCAAGCAAAGGGGTCTTTCCATTGTCTGGTGGCTTCTTGCATGGAATGGGCCTGTAGGTTCAACTTGTGTTTGCGAGCATGTCTTTAAGTAAGCACAATGCATCTTCCAGCTCAGGGTGGCAGAGGTTTTTGGTCCATCATGGTGAATGTCAGTGCCTACCTTAGATCAGCTATGGAGGAGGGCTGAATCTTTTACCGCAGCTGTCCAAACTCCACTCCAAGCCATAGCTGATAGAAGTACTGATCTGCTAAGGAATTATATAGCAAGCATAGCCCTCAAAATTATATTTGCCTTCCAAAAGAGTCTTGGAAAACCTATCTGTCTGTTTAATTTGCTGCAAAATATTTTTTGCCTCTCTCAGGATATAGGACTGCAGATGCAAAAAATTAAGGTACTAGATAAATGAAATTGTTTGTCTTCCTGTTCATGTACTGCCAGTCACAGTTTGAACCAAGATTTTGTTTTGCGGAAAATTTCTGTTCTTATTTACACCTCCATTTCTGCTAAGGGCAGAGGTGCATGTTTTTAAACACATTGTATCTGGGAGGAAGGTAATGAAACAGATTAGATTTGCAGAAGAGGAAAAGAACAAAAGTCAAATACGTGCTCTAGTTGTGAATGTGAAGGACTTGGTAGAGCACTGTTTAGTCTCAGGCAGAGATTTCCAGAGTGCTATTATTATTTTAATTATGTTTCAAAGGACAAACAAATATTCAGGGTTTTTTAGATTTGAAGGACACGGGGGAGGTGGAAATGCAATGTATCAAAGGTATCTCCTCTTTTTCCAAAACAGGAAATCAGAGCTTTGTATTAAAATCTGTGGTCATACAAATGAAGTAATGCTGTAATTAGAATTTGTTGTGTAATCTAGATACACTAGGAATTTGTGCATACTCCTGTTTTATTGTCTGTTTATGCTATTTTCATGGACTATGTGTGTTTGTGGGTTGGGTTTTTTTTGCTTTACTGTCTTCTTTGAGCAAACCATCTGCAGCCTGTTTTTCCTATTATCAGCATCTTGAATCGGACTATAAAACTTCCCATACTTGGCAGTTGTCTATACATATATACTCAATGTACTATGTAGATTATGTTTATAGTAAGGTGAAAATATATCCTCATGAATCATCAGCAAAGAAGCTGTGTGGGGTTCTTCTAATATGTTTTGCATAAGCTGTTATTTTATAAAACTTGTATGTATGCTCTCGATACACTGCCCAAATACCATAGGCCTTTTTGAAAATAATCTTAATTTTTCAGATCTAGTGAAATCCTATGGACGCATGGGTATGAAATACAATTTATGCTAAACCAAGATATAGTTACTAGACCATCATATTTAACTTAAAGCATGGCATGCTTAAACCTGAAAAGCCTCTTTTCAGAGCTAAAGATAATACATTTTTTTCCAGATATTAATTTTAAGTCAACACATGATTTGGAAGCCTGTGCTGCCATAGTGTTTGCAGGTTGTCTGCACAATCGCACCCTTTCTAAAACACACTTTAAATAAAAAATGGCCTCCGGTGCTATGGCTTGAGTCTCAAAAGCACGTACATAAAGATCCTTCCTGGGCTAGGGAAGTACACGCAACTTCCAGTTTTCTAATATCCTCAGAAAGAGTGAGATAAATGGCTACCCCAGAGATAGGAATCATGTAAAGCCAAGGCTTTTTTATGAGAGACAGGACAGACCCTGGAAAAGAAAAATCCAATTTTCTTCACTGTGAATCAGTCTCTAAAGGCTATTACCCCTTGAGGAAGGTGAGTGAATCTCTTAACAACATATTGCTGTTAACAACTACTTTATTGTCATCTCTTGTGTCATGAAATGAGGACTACAGAGGCTGGAAATGCAGATTCCCTTCCCTCATGATTCCCACTCAAAGAATACTGAGCTGCAGTTTCAGTTTTTTTAGGCAAATCCACTATCAGAGCCAGGGCAAGAGAAAAGTTACATTCAAGAACCATTAACATGCTCCTCAAGACAATAGAACCACTGAAAAAGAGAACTAAATAAAGCCAAATAATTTTTTTTTTTTCAATGAGGGCTTTAAAGAGGCACTTGAAGAAATAGACTTAAGGAGTCTAATTCTTTTACAATGTGCTTCTAGAAATAGAAGGTGCCTCTTGAGACTTGTATAATTTAAAAATTATTCTTACTATTAAAATATCCCACAGAATCATACCTGGAATAAGAATCAGGAGAGACTGATTGATTAGTACTATAGCTATTATACTTGCTATGTACATGTAACATCCACAGGTGTCTATAGAGAAGATGACCCTAGAGAAAACTATATTAACATATCCAGCCCGCCTGATGGTTTTGCGGTGTATTTGTGTCTTGTGTCCATGCATGTTTTGGGAAGATATGGGCTATATCTTTCGTTGGTGTTGCTGTCGAAGTCATTTCACTGCCTGCTTCTGTTGCACTACATCCTCCCGTAGTCACCCTCCTGTAGTCCTCTATGTCAGAAGTTCAACCACAATGTGCATCAGTGACTTGTCCTCCTGTTCAGATGGGGACCAGTGCTACCATACCTAGGGAGATGCAAAAGCTGTGATCATGCTTGCAGCACCGTGGCATACAACAGGGGGAGAATTTGCAGGGGTACCTTCCCATTCTTCCATCTTTCCACCTTCGGCATGCTTGGCTCCTGTAACGTGTGGTTTTCAGGGACATCATAACCGGCTACCTATAACATGTCCTCAGATTGTCCTGTTTGTACTTTTAATGCAGACCTTAGAGTTAACCATCTTCAGTGAGGGACTGTTAACAGAAGATGATCTTTAAACAAGATGCAGCGCAAGGCACTGTGAGAGAGGCTTACCTAGTACACCTGGTAACTACTGTGCTGTAGTTATTGTACCACCATGGTAGCATGAGGGGAATTATATTTTAAGTTCATAACTTTAGTCCTTCCCAGCTGCCCAAATTAGACATGTGCCTCAGCTCTTTCTTGAACCCACAAAGAGATCTAAACCTGCACTGATTATTCATTTCTGCTACCTGAGAGCTGTGACTGAGTGAAGCCTGGCCAGGGAAACTGGCACAGAGTCAGGGTCCCATAACCGGGACCAGGACTCCAGTGTTCAGTGGGATAAGACAGCCTTACACAGTTCAGAAGTCAAATTCCCAAGATCTACCTGGGGAAACTCTCCCAACAGCTGGCTGCACCTTTTTACTCAGCCAATGTTAATAAGAGCTCTAGGATTTGGCCTTAGGGTAGTGATTACATAGCAGTTAATTTTTAAAAAGTATTAAAAAAACCTGCTGAGGTAAAGCTAATGGCTCCATGGCCATGCTTGAGTTTGTTCATTATGCAAAACCAATTTTACCCAGGGCCAGAAGGACACTGAGCAGGCAGGCATGAGAGCTGTGCTACAGTGAGCTGCTGTGATAAGGCTTTCTGAGCTCCAGGGCAAAGTTGGAGAAGTGGGGAAGCATTACAGGAACTTCAATTATTTTGCATGTAATGCTGTAATTAGTATTCATGTAATTAGCAAAAGCTCATGCCAGCAGAGCTGTTGAAGCGTGGGGTGTGATGAGGGGTGAGCAGTGACAGGAGTGACAGAGGTTCGTTCCCACGTGAAGACTTTGTGCTGCTGGGGCAGCTCGTCCTGGTTCTGGGCTCCTGCCATGAAGGGCTCGGTGGGTTGCTCTTCTGGCATCCCCCAGAGGTGCTCCCAGCTGGCAAAACGTTCCTAGCACAGGCATAGCCTAAGGGAGAGCATGGAAACAGTTCTCCCAGGCTGGGCAAATGGAAAGGCAGCGGTAAAACAGGTCTCCTCCGGGAGCTGTGAACAACAGGCAGGCAGCTGGGTAGTACTGAAACACAGACTTTGGGAGAAAGCTTTTCGAACTTGAATACTTCACTGCTGGTGTCATGGAGTGTAGATCTTTTGTTTTTTACTTGTTTACTGGAGGCATGTTTATTAGAAGTGACACATGTGAACATGGGAGTGCAACAACAACAGTGAAAGAAAAACTGCAAGGGCAAATAGTTCAGGACAGCTTTCATACTGTGGTATGAACTGAACTCTGTTTTCTCCCTTGTCATCTTTCTGATTTTTATTATTCAGCAGGCTGAGGGCCATGTTCTGCTCGTAGCTGTAGCAAGAAAAAAAAATAAATCTCCAAACCAAGAGTGTGCTGAACTGAAGACAGATGATTTGCTCGGGACTCTGTGCTGTGGCTAGACTCGGGGTTCACATGTAATTCAGCAGAAATTGGCTCTTGGTATTTTGTCGTTCAAGGCACTTTGTTTCACGCAGAAGGCACTTTTTCAGAGAGAGTTTCTTTGCTCTGATAAAAACAAAAGGAGGACCATTTGTGGCACGTTGACTATATGGGTACGTGTGTGTGGGGGACACTCCCAGGAGGATAATCCTAGGACACCCCAGGATTATCCTCCAGCCCTTCGTCAGGTCCTTATATCACTGATTTCCCTCTTAATTGTACTGCAGCTTTTGCTAAATTCTCTAAATCCAGTTGCTTTTGCAGGCAGCCTGGCCCAGGACCTTTGGGCCCTCTCTAAAAGACAAGCAGCTCTACAGACATCTTTAGCAGTGCACCGTGAACGGCAATCTCCCCAGTTTAACAGGGCTCTTGTGTCCCTAACAGCGCATTAGCTGCACCCCACCTCCAGTTGCTCTGCCTCAGGTGAGCACTATGCTCTGTGCCTCTGGGGTCCCAGCAGCTCCTCTCCCTCCCACAAACATCTTTTTTTCAGGCTGTCTGGTAAGGTGTAGGGGCAACTTCAGGATTTACTGTCGCAGGTTTAGGGTTACTTTTGCAGTCTGACAATGACCTCACAACAAAACCTGAAATTTTAGTGGGAATTAATATCTATTGCAGACTGCCATTGTTGAAGTATTAAGTATAGAACTGATGAAGCCTTATAAAGCATCTCAGGATGTTCAGTGGACAATTTGCCTCCGAAACACCCTCTCACATAGTATAGCAAATTTTCCCTGGGCCTATAGGGGAATGAGACTTTATTGTACCTTCCTCTCTGTGTAAATCTGGAGTTCATTTTATTATCTATAACTCAGAAGATCCTTATCATCATTAAAAACATGTCTGAATATGGCATAATTTATTTACAAGTTTCAGTGTAGGATTATATTTGGAGGCTGGAAAATTTCTTATGTTCCTCTCATAAATTAAGTAGTGCCCAATTTCTATTACTTTTTAACTGCTTGCAATCTCCAGGGCAAATGGGAAGAGGTGTGAAAGAGAAGCCCGTCAGAATCAGTTGAGGAGCATCACGCCTCCAGGTATGCCAGAGCCTTTTGGCGCCTTGGGATCAAACGGCTTGTTGCTTGTACCCAGCTGCACAATACTGTGTATGATTTGTGGGTAAGTGAATTTAATTTGTTCTCTTACTTGGAAAGAGGAGTATGAGGTCAAATGAGACATGCTAGATGATGAGCTACTCCAGAGTTGGTCCAAAAAGGCTACTTTTTCTAAAAGGATCTGGGGAATACTTCAGGTATTAGGCATCACTTGTGGTGTCACTGATCATATATATCATAGTTAGAATGCTTGAAGTAACTTATTAGTAAACTCAATCACTTGTACTAGTCAGTTTAGGGGAGGCAAAATTTAAGTACTGGCTAATCTTAAAAACCCATGTGTGAGAAGTTTGTGTCATGGTGGATTGCAGGAAGATTGTTTATAATAGTCTAGTTATCTTTGAAGCCAAATTGTACTTAACTACCTGGGGAAAAGAAGTCATCACAAAGAAAATTTAGAAAATAACAGTTCTTAAGCCAACCTGACATCTATTGTCCTCCACTGGGGAAAACTACATGAAAGAAACCTGGCCTTTAGAGCGGTATGAAAACTGGCTCTTGGAGTAACATGCAGATGAACTTGTTAGCTGCTGTTCCTGGTAATGATACGCAACTGCTACCACCGCATGCACAGGATAACAAAAAAGCCATCTTAGCCAAGTGAAGAGAAATTAAATTGACAATTGACCCATTCTATATTCCTAGTCATTATACTGTTAAATATTTAGCAGTTTGGATAGGTGCCATAAAAGGGGAGAACATTAGTCTGGGGAATCATAATGATAGTTTTGAGCTGTTCTTTAGTGTCCTGCAGTTCCAGCTCCAACAACTTAAATCATTAAAAATGTAAATGGGTTAGTGTTAAAATTGAAATGTGTTGTTGATATTATCAACTAAAGGAATTCAAAGCAGGCTGAAAATGGTTATTACTTCTATTTAGATCCATTATTAGTGATATTAAATCCTACAAACAACCATATTGACAGTCACTTCAGTGTTAGTGCTGCCATACCTGCTTTGTAACTCTTCTCCTAACTAAGCAGGTAAAGCACAAGTACATTTCCTTTCCTTGGAAGTTAACAGAAAGCCAACATGAAGCCTTGTAATGGATCATTGCTTGTGGCATATCATTTTGTGACATTTGGTTAGAAAAGAGAGGGAAAGCTAGGTTTGCTGGAGAACAAGGAAAGCTGTCCTAGCAAGACAGAGTTAATCACCTTTAAAGTGTCTTCTGTCAGCACAATGTAAGCGGTGTAGGTTGATGCTCTTCAATGTCCTCCACCTACATGCTGATTAACATGAAGTAACTACAGCAATACTAAGATACCAGAAAAACAGTGCAGTAGCCTTGTCTCTACTGCACAGTCAGAGCTGATGCACATTGGTCTTGTACTGGTGACCAGTATAAGCATTTCATTTCTTAGCAGAGAGAGGGAGAGGGGCTCACCTTGCAAATTCATCTGCCTCTGTTTTCTTATTGAAAGGAGTTCCTGAATGCATGATTTTGAACTCAAATGGTTAACAACAAATTTACTCCTCTAATCACAGAGATGCTGTATCTTTCACTGTGTTTAATTTCTACTGCCACTGTAAAAACCAGATTCCATGTACCTATGCTGTTCAGTTCCAGTTGGTTTTATTTGACCTTCCACAGTCCAGAACATTGGCCTCTATTGCTGGCATCACACCATCTGCTGTCCTTGGAAACAATCTGGTGTGAAAGTGCAAGATGACAGGGCAGTATTAATAATTAATAATAATTGCTTTGACAATTGAAGTACATTTGGATCTGGTATAAAGGTGTAAAATCAAATATCAGGATATCCATACTTCCTCCATGCATAAATTTAGACCAATGGCTCAAGTTTTTTCTGATTATAATCTTTTTCTTTTCAGTAATATTTTTTTCTTTTCAATAATAATGCAGCTTCCTTGAAGTCAGAGACTTTCACACCCTGCTGTTGTAAACATTGTTGCCTAAAAACTGTTTTCTTAATGTCTTAATCATTTATCAGTTATTTCAACATATGTAACTCAGTAAAGATGGGCAAAGTGCTGAGGTTTTCCAACATCCACCTGATTTTGGAAGGAGCAGAAGGGAAACCTGTAAAATTAGTTAAAGTTCACAAACTTTTGAGAAAAACAAGAATGTCTTCCCTCATTTTCTTCCCCAAAGTGATTCATATTTCTTAGAATTAATTTGCTTTTTAGCAAAAAAAGTCTTGGTTTTAAGGTATTAGCAATAAAAACCCTCATTGAGAATGTTATTCTTTGAAAGCTGACTGAACTGTTTCCTTAGGACTATATGGAGAATACAAAAGAAAACAGCTTTTTGTTTGTAATAGGTGTGAGGGGTCATTCTCTATACTGAAATGAAGAGATCACACTTCTTTAAGAAGTATCAGTGCGCATCATCATAACCCTGATTTGCAACTTTTTCTCCCCATAGGTATTACTCACATATCTGAAAATACAAGAAAAGTTGAAAAGCTCAGTTTAGATCCCTAGTGTATGTCACAAGCCTACAGGTTTCGCTTTTTAAATGGTTTGAACACAACATTATGCTCCATTTCCTTGGGTTTGAACTGTTAACGACCCACTTTCTCCTTGATGACACAAGGAGTGTTAAGCAGTATCGTGCATTCAGAAAGTAGAGCCACAGTGACAGCAGTTGCAGCTCTTATAAAAGGCATTTCAAAGACTTAGATCTGCCCAGACAAGTGCTGTCAACTCATGCTTGACTTTTAGGATCAGCTGAGTTCAGGGACATTATATTTTAGGCCTTTTTTTTTTTCTGGGATGAAGATGCCTCGCAAGTAACCTCCACGTCTGCAGTAGCAAAAGAAGACAGCTATGCTTTTAAATTGTTACTGCAAGATCAAGAAATGCTCATGAGTAATTAGAGATAGTAAGAAAGCAATAGACTTAGAAAATCTAACCTAATTTTTTCAGATTCCTCGGTACACTTATTTCGAAGACTGTTCTTTTTTTAAACAGTTTGTCTTCAGATAGTGAAAATCTTTATGTAATGCTTATTGTGGAATGTATTATAATTTGGGATGAATCAGGACCAGTAAACTGAAACAGGTAAAAGGGTTGCACAGATCTCTTAAAGCTACTAGGTACAACGTATGCTGGGGACACATGAAGAGATCTTCCATAGCCAGGGATATATCAAGGAAACCCCAAGAGACTGCAGAAAGGTATGCTGCCAAGATAGGGGAAAAGGTAGGAGTAAAAAAAAAGCTAAGTAAGGAATCTTTATTCTCAAAGAATGAATGTATCATAAAACAGTATTCCTAGTTATAGGTACTCTACCCGTTGCACAGGTATAACGCAAATATTGCAGTTGCTTTATGATAGTCATCAATACAGAGATTTTAAAAAAGGAAAAAAAGAGTGAGTGTTTGAGTATATGGGATAAGCCCATTTGAGCATTAAGACTTTCTGAGTGTCCTTCAGCTAGGAAAGGTTGTAAATCTGTCCAACATACAGAATCACTTACAATTTTGCAGAACGTTAGTCTGGAAATGTGCAATGTGATATAAATCAATTCAAAATGACTGGAGTGTGTCAATTTTTGTGGAAGATAATACCCCACCTGCCACTTCTGAATCAAACTTAAAAAATACATAAAAAGTAGCACTTCAATTCCAAAACAGACTAGAAGATTAAGACTCACAGTAATGAAATCATGCCCTCCAAAAGGGGCAAATTGCAACTGACACTGATCAGTCATTCTGCAGAAGCAGCCAGGGCATATTAATCACTTGATGTTACCCGGAGTTTCTCACAAGTGCTGCCTGCCCTTCAAACCCTCTTGGAAGCAGCTAAGAGAGGGGTCCGCTCCGCTTTCCTGCATAGGAGCCTCCTGACAGCGTACAGAGCCTTATACCAGTGGAAGGAAGGAGCTTTTCATCCCTTGTCTCTTTTTTGCCTGCCTGTTAGCTATGGCAAACTAGGGTAGAATGTACATTGTGACTTGTGTCTTCTCTTTTTATCAGCTATGGGAAAGGTATATGCTTGCACGTCTTGAAACAAGAACCACAGAATTCAAACCTGTCATGGGTGTCCCTGTTAGCCTCCGACAAATAATTTCTAGCTTCATTTTCCGTATTTGAGAAAAGTAGGTAATATGTATTCTGTTAACCTTCCTTCTTGGGGGACACCAGGAGTAATTAATCTTTTTAAGTATCTGTTGCTGTAAAAGTGGCATCCTGTACAAACATATTTGTTCATGGGACTGGAAAACACACACAAAGTTTCAGAAAAAACATAGTCCAGAAAAGGAAGCAGAGCATGGCAATGTGTCCTTACTCTTTCTTTGAATGTGTTTGGGTTAAAACAGCACTGCTACTTCAGTAATATATTTTTAATAAAGCTTATAAAAGCACCAAATATGTAACCATGATTCCTTTACAGAAGGCTGTTCTTAGTCTTCCTTCAGATACCCATCATCATCTTCACCTGAAGCCTGTTCCCCATGCTTGGCTGCTCTTTGTAGGCTGATCCCAACTTTCTTCTGTTTCAGGTGGAATTTATGGAATTTCACCTCTGTTGGAAAGAGAGAAGGAATTAACCTGAAGCCTCATGCGAGGGCCCACTTGTAGGGTGGAGGAAAAGCAGAGCCTTCCCACCATGTTATGGGTGAGTGGGTAGAAGCTTGCAAATGTTTGGGGCGTACGGCCCCGTACAGCACCAGTGCGTGGGATGAGCACACAGGGGACGGGAGACCAGCCGACTTTCTGCTGTGCACCCTCCTCTGGGGCCTGAACACCAGCCTATGAGTAGACAGCCCTGTAAATATCGCTTGAGCTGCTTCAGCTGGTGCATTGGTATTATTTAAGTCTTAACTGTATTTGTAATCTTCTAATTAAAAGATTACATTTACAAATGAACAAGAATTTAATGACAACAGATAGTTGCCCAGGCAATTAGACTAGGGGATATTTCCATGCAGCTTCTATGGCATTTCACTGATACTTTTGTCAGTGAAAAATAAGACTTTTAATTTCGGCTTCACAAGTTGGGTTGTTATCATGTTATATCATTCTGCACACAGTGATGACTGCGTAACTAAAGGCTGGTTTCATAATACAGGGCAGTTCACCCTGTAGCTATGTTTGCCCTCAGCTATCTGCCCAAAACCTTGGTCAGCTTTGAGTCGCCTGCTGCATATTCCAGCCTGAGATGTCAGAGCTGGTGCTGGCCACTAAGAAAAGTTGGTGGTGGTGCTCTTTTGCCTTGCTGCATCAGCTCAAAAATTTCTGTGGCTATTTGGGAGGAAAATGGAGAAAACCTCTATATGCAGCACAGAGTATTGTATATGCAATGTTCTATGTACAAAATTCTACAAAACCCCTGTTGTATAAAAAGAAGTACAAAAACTCTATATGCAGCATATAATATTGTAAATACACATAGAGAAAAACTCTACATAGATAATTGTATATAGAGCTTAGCCCTGAGCCACCAGGCATTAAGATTGTCTGGAGCAAGTCCAGCTAGTGTAGGTTCAGATAACTCTATGGATACTTCTCCTCAGCATAAATGTGTTGTTCATGCCAACAGAGCACCTGAATTTTTTTTTTTTCATTTAATTATTTCCAAAAGGCAGAAGCTGTCTCTAGATTCAGAGGGTTTATCACAAGGGACTAACGTCAGGAGCTGTCAGGTCATGTATGTCTAGTGAAATGTCTAGTGAAATGTCTAGTGAAATGTTAGCTCTCCAATCCTGACATACACTGAAGTGGTAGCTTAAAAATAAAAATTTCCAGAACAGAATGTTAATGACTGATTGGGCCTCTTCATCTGTTAGATCAGTTTAAAGTTAGTGTAGCTCCATTATTTTGCTGCTTCACCTGTGTCAAACCAGAGAAACAGAGCAATAGATGCTCTTTCACCAGGGACTGACCGACTGAGAAACTGGTGCACATATTCTATGTCTCTCTTCTTAGAAATTTAACTATTCAAGCAGAAATTGTATTTCCATTAAAAAATCTATTACTATATTATAGTGCAATAAATATATTTTCATTAACTCTGATCCTCAGTCTCTTTCTTTCACTCCTATTGCCTTTTCTTTGGTGACATTTTTTCTTGTCATGGAAAGGTCATGACATTTCAAGGTGTTCACTTCCTGAAGCATGACTCCTCAAAGTAATGAGATTCAGCTGACCTGTCAGTAAAAATCTGCCATGAGTGAAAACAAGCCCAAGCAAAAGCAAAGCTCAGAAGCGTTGATTCGTGGTCACTCCCAATGGGGCTGATGGCTGCCCATGTTCCCTGTGTTACTACAAGATAGCCCAGAAAGGACAAATGAAACATGATTATATGTCACTGAGTGCTGTTATTATTTGAACCTCTATTTTCAAGCATCCTGTTATTTTTCATAGTGATTCAAACTCAGACAAACTTTGCTTTGTTTTAACCTTAAACAATGCTGCATCAAAAATTGTTGTAAAGAGATTTTGGGGTCCTTAATGAATATCAGTAGATTTCAGACTGCATATGTTAGTTTGAACTTCCCTGACTGAAATTTTTAGGCCTTTTTATGGGTGATTGTTAGTCAGGAGAGCAACACTGAGGACTTTCATCTCAAAGGTAGGTCATTTTAATGCTGGTATCTCCAAATGTAAAACCATAGCACAGTAATTTATAAGTAGATTTGGGCCTTATTCAAAAAGTTGGTGGTTTTCTGTCCCAATTTTCCTATTGCAGAAAAATTGCACAGGGTTTCCATTTCGATTTAGCAGTGCTTTGCATTCACTTTTCACCTGGGAAAGACTATATCACATTATTCTGCAAAACCATGCTCAGCCCAGGGCAAGTCTGAAACAAACCTTTACATCTCCCCGTTGCGCCAATGTATGCAGAAGTGGTAAACCACATTTTGGAGACTGAAGTGCCCTCTAGCCCTTTTAACCCCTACACAGTTGCTATCTAGTATTATTTGTTAAATAATCCTTGCTGAGACTTTCATTGTGTTCTCAAGCAGAGGCACAATTTGACCCAGTATATATGATAGTCTATTATAAAGTATTATGTATTGTAGACTGCTTCTGTTTTAGCTGGTGTGCTTTAGGTTGATTATTTTTCTTTTGATAAGTTCCTGTCAGTTTGCAGCCCATTTGAAAAGAAACAAATCCATATTTTTAAGCATGCACTGCTTGAATTAATTTGTTATTTTGTCTTGGAGCTCCCAATGTCACAGTTTGATTGGAGTTGTTCTGACATCCTGGCTTTCTGCAGTCTTTATTTCTGATATTCACCAAGAGGAACAAATAATAACTTTTAACAAACCTCATGTCACTGGTAAAACTGTTTTTTTACATAGATGGCATGTGTACTTGAGGAGTTCTTTTGTCTGAGAAAACAGCAGTATAAAATCAGAAGTCAAAGAATTCAGGAAGGAAAATCTCATTAGTGGAGATTAGACTGATTTTTTTCCTTGAAGCATATAACACTGTTTGCTCTTCCTGACAGCTAAAACATTTTTGTCCTAAATTTCTAAGTGTATTTAAAAAAAAATAGAGAAAAGGATGCCTTTCTCCTAGCTGTCATTTTTGTAATTTTTAACCTCTTAAAGTATGTTTATCTGCTTTATGCTGCTCTGTTCCTTAGCTTTGCCAGAGAGCAGGTCTTGATTTTTAGGTGGTAGCATGGTGCTCTTTATAACCTCAAATCCAGTCCTCTACTTGGACTGAGCTTCACCTGGAAGACCGCTGCCTGCAGCCTCAATTAACTTGCCATGAGTCTTTCCTGCTGCTTCTGCCCAACCCGGGTTCAGTTTCCAATAAACTAAGCAGCAGCAGCTTCTCCCATTTATTTAAATAGAACGGAGGGTGACTTAACTACAGAATGTGTGCAACATCCACCGGTGGAGCACAGAGAGATGTGATTTTTGTGAGCTGGTTACATATCTGAGAAGTAAAGCTGGTGGCAGACAGCATCTCCCTAAATTGGATTCAGCCTGGCAAACTAAGAGAGCTGGCTGAAAAAGCTGGAACCTCATGCATTACATCACTCTTACCTGGCTGAACACATCCTTTCTGAAGCTACTTGTTTCACTGTGACACACTGTTGTGATTTAACGCCAGTGAGCAACTAAACACCACGCAGCTGCTCACCCCCTTCCTTCCCCCCAGTGGGATGGGGGAGAAAATTGGGAAAAGAAGTAAAACTCGTGGGTTGAGATAAGAACAGTTTAATAGAACTGAAGAGAAGAAAGTAATTATAATGATAACAACACTAATAAAATGACAACAGTAATAGTAAAAGGATTGGAATGTACAAATG
>JANZLQ010000056.1:16815045-16837354 GCA_026212715.1 Elanus axillaris
TTCCAGCAGCTTCTCACAGAAGCCACCCCTGTAACCCCCCCACTACCAAAACCTTGCCACAGAAACCCAATACAAAGAATATAGAAGATTCCTATATAATAAAGTATACCAAAATCCAAGACCCAGATTCTTCCTGTTTTAAATGGAATTCAGCTTGTTATTCCTTGTGTTCATTGATATGAATCATTATATTCACTGATAGACAAATTAAATTAAGTGTACAAATGTGATATTTAGAACTCATATAGTGGCATCTTCATAAGTAGGACTTTTCCTTTATTAATCCAGGTAAAGGCTGTGTTGCTAACTCCCCGATTTTCAGTGAACTCTTAATCCTATGATTATGTATGTCAGCTTTCATCTAGTCATGGTTGTGGCTGATAATACTATCTACCCCTCTCTTTGGATCACTGCATAATCCCAATTTATATGCCCTAAATCACATTTTTCTTATCTGGTAACAGAACCTAGCCACATAGGAGAATTTAAAGAGTTGGTATGTCTTCTCATGGACTAAAATTGTTATGAATATTTTAACTCACTACACATCTGAAAGGAAAATACAGGGTAAAATTTACCTTCTGTGATGACATTGATGCAAAGTGTGTTTATGCTATTGGACCTATATATTGGCAAAGAATATGCTTGGAATTTCTCTTTGTGCTTTTAAATGAACATACATGTCAACTAAGACAAAGAATGGGAAGGAAAGCGCAAATGCAAGAACACAAAATGGCTGTAAGTGAAAAAACCCTGCCTTTTAAACCACTAAAGTCTTTCTGTTAGAATAATTTATTATCCTGAATTTACTTCCATTGAGGTTGATGGCATAATTAATGGAACTAGGATACATTAATTAACAAACAATAACCTAAGATTTGTAGCATATGTAGCATATTCCGACATATTTCAGCCTCTTCATGGCAGTTTTATTTTTAGTGGGTTCAAAACTGAAACTACTACAAGGATATTTTTCCAAATAATAATAATACTAATCTTTACAGAGTATATCAGTCAGATCATGTGTCTTTATTTAAATTTAGAGAGTCACTATACTTATAAGAACTCACAAATGAAATGTAATAAATTGTTTCTCTTTAAGAGGTATCAAGCCATCATGTGACAAAGACTTATTTTGTACATCAAAGAAACATCAAAGTCTATATTCTGTGATTCCTTAGAAAAAAATTAACAATTATACTAGCTATCTGATATAAAGTGTAAACATATACTGATAGTTAAAGTCCTTTTTTTTTTTTTTTCAGGATAGTATTTGGAAATATTTCTTCCAAAGGGAATTAAAAAAACAGACCAAAAAATGCTATAGAGTTTGGGAAAGACCCCAGAGCAGGCAGATATAACTTTGTGGCAAAGGGCAAACATTTTATCAAGCTTCTTTGTAAGGGACCTTATTGTACTCATAACTAGTAGTACATGGAAATAGCAACAGTTAGAATTCCAGCCATTATGCACTGTGATAACTAGCAGTCTTTAATTTGCAATCATGATGTTATGCTTATATGTTAACCCAGCTAAATACATAAGCACATGCATAACTAAGGTCGTTATTTCAGTGGGACTGTTCACATGTTCAGTGCTAGGTTCTTTGCTGCATAAGAATTGTAGTTCCAGCTAAAAGTTTGAATGCAGAATTTGTAGCACTTTCAACTCCTGTGCTGAGTAACAGTAACCCATATTTTGTGAACTACCAATACAGGAATCTTCTAGATCTTCTAGATTCTAGTCAGTGCTATCATGGATAATTGGATTAGCTTAAAGTAGGTGGTGCAATAACTTCATCAATCCTTAGACAGAACAAGAATGGTAGTCTAACTAGGGTTTGTTTGGAGAGGGAAGGAATATAGAACAGTCACAGTCATATCATGGTAATAATTTTTAAGAAAGAAGGCATATTAACAAAAGCCACACTAGTTCAGACTATATTTTCATCAGTCCTGTACTCTGTGTCTAACAGTGTCTTGCTGTGCATAGACACAAAAAAGGTGGAAGGACCAGGGAAAGTGTGGAGCGATCAGTCCTCTGGTATATAGTCCCTATCTTCTGGCAAGCACATCCTTGAGACCTTCCAAGCTGAAGGCTTCATCCAGACCATTATGTAAAACAGTCATTAATGGATTTAAGCAGCTTTTATTTTTCCCTATAAGTTTTAAATAAATGATTATTTATTTGGGAATATTTTATCATTTTTCATTTAGGCCTACAAAGTGAAGAGCTCATTAAATCCCAAGTAAAATGTGTAATATTAAATATGCACTTGAATACATTTTCTTCTGTAAGGCTGAAGCCAAGAGAAGTAATGACATGGCCAGCACTAACAGAATATAACCATTTTAAAGTATTCATAAACACAATACAAAATCTAAGGAAACAATAAAAACAGCTCTAAATTGAATTGCATTTTATAGAAAGCAACTTTTTTGATTTCCTCTTGTCAATTCCTGCTGAGAATAGCAGTCACCTTTTTAAAGGTGTTGAGACTCTTGATTTTGTACGTTTGCACGCACCTTATCTGTTTTAATGTCATAATAAATGTTTGAAATTCATCCATATTACGCTTATTTATTTACATGGCAGATTTAGTGTCTTTTAATATAAGAGTTTAAAATCCTCTCTAAATATTATTGCTGAGAGTCATAGCAGTTTATAAGAAAATTAAGAAAATACTGAAATCATCTGCCATCAATAATAAAAGGATTGCAATTATTCCCTGACTGTGAGAAAACTATAAACCTATCTTTCCCAGAGACCCTACCAGATGGGCTGATGGGGAAATGGCATAGGTAAGCTTTAAAGCCAGTAGAGGATGAGAGCAACCCTGCCTAAGATGTGCAGAGGGACTCTGATCCCCCATGGAGCAGGAAGCCCCAATGTTCCTGCGGACTGCCAACCTTTGGTTAGACTACATGATTCTGCTGTCACCAGCTGTGCTTCAGAAAGGGTTAGCTTGCTGCTGATTTTTTTTCCTCCTCATAATGGGGAGAAACCCAGAACCTGCTATACATAAACACACCTACTTCTCTCCCTGACCAGAGAAGGAATTGAAAGGGTGGATGGGTGAAGGGGGAAATATGCTATATTAAATTAATTCTTTCTTCCCAGTTTAGACTGACACCAGATTTTGTCATGAATTAGATTCCTCTTGAGCCCCATCTTGACTGATATAATATGATCTAAGAGAGAAGACACAGTCAGTCTAAAAGATTGAACAAGATAACTTTTAGAGGGCAGGCATTAAACTCCAAATAAAAAGAGAAAATATTTCTTCAGGAATACATATGTTTCTGTATACATATGTATATGCAGGTTTGTGAATATACATGCATGTACACTACAGAATGTATCAGGGCTTTTTTTACATCTTCAAATCCTTGGAATTTACAAGGCAAGTGTTAAAATGAAGACATATTTTAGCTTCAGTTGTTATCTAATATCAGTCTCCTGACATAAAATCAATCCAGGAAACTATGTAATCTTCTTTAAGAGGTGTCTGGCTCAAAGTAGAGAATGATGTATTAATATGTTAAAAGTCCATAAAATAAATCATAATTCCATGTTAGTAATTGTACTCTTGACTCCTTTAATGTTCTAGATAATTTTTCTTAACTTGGCAACATCTGCCTATTTTGTTTCTGTTACGTTTCTTCACACATTGAATAGAAAAAGTAGAAAAATAATGAAATATAAATACCGTTAGCCACTCCAATGGCAATGTACAAAATTCTACTAACAGGCAAATTTTTAGCCTTTTCAAATTAAAAAACCCAATAGTATTGAATGGATGGTAGAGCTGAGATGGGTATTTCAAACCCAGGTAATGCTAGAATCAGGTAGACATTAGGAATAAAATACACGTTTTACCTACAGCAAAGAAACTGGCTATCATGGTATACCTGATGCACCAAAGTCAGAATTAAAAGCAAGACTCGAAAGCTTCCTTGGATTGAAGCTACTCCTGTGTTTGGAAATGATGGGAGCCATCCTGTTTTACACAATTTTTACAGCATTAGAATAGAGCATGGAATGATTGCTTTCTCTTATAACTCTGGTTATGATCATAGCCAAAGAGATCACATGACCTCAGTTTTTAATTGAGAAATACCATCATTGCTAAATAAATAAATTACACCTAAATTTTATGTTCTGCTAAGCACAAGATTTGAACTATTTTGTTTCTGAATTGGCCTGTCTCTACACCTGTAGGACAGACACCTCATATATCTGGTACCAACACAAATAATGAAAATACTGTCATTATATTTATGTGCTTTGCTATCATGAAGGTCTCATTAAAGCAGCTGGATACTTCAAGCTTTGTACTTGTTACATTTAAATGGAATTTCTATTTTTTTTCATCGTTAGTTTTCCTTCCCTTGCTGTACGGATTAGAACAAAGTTGTTTCTCATTGTGTGCAGCATGGACAGGATAGAATATCATAGGCACTGGTCTTTTCTTTAGGGGTTAATCTGAGAGGGATGATCATGATAAACCTCTGGGAGCAATCTGGGATCTCATTCCTGGGCTGGAGCCCAGTATTTGTGTTTTAAGCTTGGCATTTTTGTCCTTCTGTGAGGTGCAAAGACCAACTCTACTTTGTCCATAGAGACTCTGCTACCATGAAGACACTCTGGTTGTGTCTGGGTAATGAAATCTGGAAACTCGAAAGCAAAGGCTGCTTATCATTACTAGTACAATGGTTTAAAAAAAACCCAACCAAACAACAAACTGAGACAAAAATTGAGGTAGAATTTGGCCCTCATTCATGTGGTTTCTGCTATTTCTACATGACAACATGAACTTCTTGTCACTGACATGGAGAAATATACATAAAGCATGCCTTAAGGGGCAAGACTGTATAGCAGTACTGAAGAAATACTTTTAATATGTACATAAACAGCCTCTCTATATGGATTCACTTAAAAGACTAGATACAATTTAGAATACTTTTTTTCAGGAAAAACTTCAAGGACCTGGAGGGATTCAAAGCAGAGGCTACTTTTTCTACAGGGTATGGTTTGTTTGACTTTTTTCTTTTCATTTCATGATGAGTGTTACAAAACAAAAAGTAGAAAAACCAGTGAATTACAGTAAGAATTACAGTGACTGAGGAAACTTGTTTCAGTGAGAGCATCCCACCGTACAGGACTACTCAAGATCTGCTCCAGACATTTTCCTGGGTTAAAATAAAGACATAGTAGGAAGTTTTTGTACACATCTTAATGTTTGTGTATACATGATACCATGTCTTAATAAGTAACTGGTTATTATGTATATAATTCTCAGAGAAAGTTCTAGAAAATATGCCATCTTGGACAATCCTTCCAAAGTATTGCTCAATATGGTATGTGTGCATGTGATATAAATACAATGCCATGCTTACACACCGTATCAAAACAGCTGCTGGGCCTGACCTTCCTATTTGCCTTGTGTTTTGACCAGTAAGATTAGAAACTAGATACAGAAATTCTCATGTGAATGAAAGTCCTCTGTTAATCTTTGATGCCATAGAGTTTTTTACTCCATTTTTGCAAAATTGAGCAAGTTAAAGATGGCAAGTCAAACAATAAAAATTCTGCTGATTTTGGTTAATCTTTTTTTCTATTTAAATAAGAAAGTGGTTAATGAAAAGAAATCAAGTTTGTATAGTTGTATTTCTTATGTATCAGGATTGCATCTTTACAGTTCTTAATACAGGCCAGTTATGGGTAATATTAACATCCATGCATTCAGTGAAAAGCAAATTCTTATTAAGCTCAGCAAAAGATTTTTCATTAGCTTTACTAGACATTGTATCAAGTTCCTTTGTAGTATAAAATATTTCTGAAATGACCATGGTGAAAAAGGGGAAACTCTTTGCCTGTGTTAAAGAACACAGTCTAAAAATAAAATCATTGAGTGATGTATATTTCTATGTTACTTACAACAGACACTTATAATACAATAACAACAATCTGGAAGCACATCTTAAGAAAATGCAAAAAGAATGAGGGACAATGGTCTCTTAGAGTGACTTCTTGTGGCTTTCTAGCCCTGATAAAATCACACAAGATGGGCATAATTCATTCTTCAATCTCTGTACAGTAAAAATTACTGTATAATTCTCCTCCAGAGGTGCATATTCATTAAAAAATAACTGATCTCAGGTTTATCTTTAATGATGATCACGTTGACAGAACTGAGAAATTTCCCAGTTTCTATATATACTAAGTTGGGTGGGTCTTTGTTACTGAAACCAGTCAGTTTTATGGAGTGCTTATTGGATATTTGTCTTTCAGCCACGCAATGGAAGGAGATCAGTGGATTTTCGCTGAGGTATTTACTAAATGCTTTTAATCACAATCTGTACTTAAATTAGTTTATTTTTACACAAACTGGGCACAATATTTATGTTGACCAGTAGCCTCAGGAAACCTTTAACTGTTTTTGCAACTTCAGATTTCTGCAAAGAAGCTTCTCCCAGATTTGCTAAATTCACGTATCTTCAGATGAAGTGAATAAAAGCTGCAGGTGCTCATTTCCTAGAACAGAGAACACAGAGCTGTTTCAGGCAGCAAGAAATAGAAAATATCCCAGCTCTGTAAACATTTTTGAAAGTTAACAATGATGATAAGTGTATGTCAGGAAGAACTGATTCAAATACCTATCAAATACATGCTGACATCCTGGGGATATCATATTTTAAGTATTTAGTGTTATATCATAGCAAGAGCTGAAGCTTTTTCTTATTTTTCAGGATTTCAGATTCCTGACCTAGAACTAATGCTGGAGGAATGCTGTGTACATGGACATACTCTTTTCTTTAAAATAATTATTCATTACTAATGTAAAATTGAAAATCACTAGAATGTAAATGTTCTTAAATTCAATTCCATTAAGAATTCAAATGTTTCTTTACTTTGTTGATTATATTAAAAGCATATTAAAATTATGTTTCCTGGTGTTATGATGTTTACAACTGTGTGTAAAACAGTCACAGTATATGCATGCAACAAACATTGCCTCTAACAACATTGCTATGTGCATTTATTTTCCTTCATAAATAAAGGCACTCTGTTGTTTTAACAAGAATGTTTGCAGTGTAGACTATTGCATTTCTCCAGAATATATTGCAAGTGATTTGTGCACTCTTTAAAACAGCATCTTATCTAGGCAGGCCAAACAAAAGCTGTGGTTTGCTTTTCAAGATGTTGTTCTCTACCCCTGTACTTCCTTCACTGTAGCCTGTGGACTCCTGGCAACTGCAGGGTCAAGATAAGTGGCCTGCAGGTGGTCTACAGAACTATTTTGATGATAAAGGAGTTGGCAGTCCTCAGTAAGCCTTAAGATTAATAGTGTTTCATTGGCTGAAAAAAATGAGAATCTTTATTCTCCTAACTAAAGGAAATTTAATAAGTTGCATGTTTTGAAGAAATATCTTTACTTAATTCAACTAAAATACAATGACATGATTTTTTTAGCTATTAAGAACACAGATGCAGTATGGTTCTCATTTAGAAGACTTAACTGTGTTCTTTACATTCTTCCAGAATTTGGATCCATTTGAAAACTCAAGTGATTTTTTTGATGTAGAAATGAAGAAATTCCACTCAAAAGAACAAGTTAGCCTCACAATCTCCCTATCCTCTCTCTCTGAGCTTTTTTCCAGACCAGAGTTGTGTTAAAATATGATGTCGAGGTTGTGATTATGTTAGAAGTAGCTAATCATTCAGTGTAGAAGTGGATTACTGTTTTTAACATTGTATTGGCTGGTCGTGGTTTGAACTGACCTCAGCATTGCTACTCCCGCATCTGCAAGTTTGGATGAGCGGCTGAACTTCAGGAGGTAGCTGGGAAAACAGATGTCCTTGGAGTCCTTTTCCTCTTCTTACCCACTTGTTTTGACTCTGCAGTTTTCTGTGTCTTCAGTCGAAATGGTGCAATTATTTGTGAACTGAGGATCCAGTTTTATAAGACCCCTGGTCAGAACTAACATGGTCTTCTGCCACAAAATACTTATTGTGTTATATTATTGGACTAAATTAGGTTACTTGTTTAAGTTTTTCCCTCCACTGCCTTACACTGCTCGACCGACAGCTTCTACTCAAGAAGGCAGTGGGATGAGCAGGCCATGGCTGAAGGGCAAGACGGGGAAGCAGGGCTGTCTCCTCCAGTCACACCCAGCACCAAACCACAGCCTAAAGTGGCCCACACTGAAAGTGATGTTTTGTTTGTTTGGATTTAGTTTCTTTTTTCTGTTTCCTGTTTTTGGGGTGTTTTTTTCCCCTTCTGAAACATTTTTAAACAGATCCGTTTTGTCAGCAGTAACCAACGACTGACAGGGCAAACGGCCAGGGCCTGCTGCTGCCTCGCTGCCCTCCTGCCGCCACTGTTAGAACCGGTGAGGGTGGGTGGCCCTGCCCCAACAGCCGCCACCGTCCTGCCACCATCGGGTCAGAGCAGCGGCCTCCCTGACGAGAGGCAGTGCCCCGGGAGAGAGCCATGCAGGTGGGCGCAGAGGGGCACCCCGGCCCTGAGCTGTCCTGGTGGGGCAGCAGCTGAGACTGAGGGTGATGAGGGAGCTGGGGTGGGGGTGTCAAGGAAATGGCGGAGGCAGCATTTGGACTCGAGAGAGGTGCTGGGTGCTTCGAGAGCCATGTCCTGCTGTCTAAGGCAACTGCCGAGCCTGCTGGGCAGGGAGAGAAGAAAGGCAAGTGGTGAGGAGGGCAGGAGCAAAGCCAGCTGCCTGGGAGGGCTCCCTTGGCACGGCCAAGCCTGCTGTAGGGCCCTGCAAGGCAGAGAGAGCTGGTGTTGCTGCCCTGGTCCTGCGTGGCCTTCCCAGTCCCTGTGCGGTCCCAAGAAATGGCAGGTGGGGAGGGCAGTTTATGTGGGTTTTCTTGTGAGAATACATCAGGAAACTATGAGTTTCTAACAGTTAAGAATTAACTGCCATTGTTGTCCTGTATGAATAATAAAATACTACACTTTGATAGCTGGAGGATCACAAGTGTAGCATATTTTAAAAACATCACTAAGAATTTGTTTCATGTCATTCGCCAAAAAAAAAAAAAATAGAACTGCAAATTAAATCTATCAGAAGTGTTATTTACACTTAAGGATTGAAGTTACCCAGCCTCTGGGTTCCCAAACTTGATACATGCATCAGCCCTCATGAAGCTGATGGTAACTAACATCATTATCATTGGCAGCAGTGAGAAGTGTCATAAGGAGTTTTTTTTTACTCAGGATTGTGGCCTGCTAGTAGAGTAATACTGCTTCAGTAGTCTAGCTTCATACACCAAAATCAATTTGCGTTGGATCACTTTTGTCACTCTTCGCTCCTTTGCACTCTTACCATCAGATATCTTCTGAAGTTTTTGATGCACGGTTTCATTTATTTCATCCATGCACATTACTGCAACCTTGATCTAATCATTTAGTGCCAGCTTTTTAAACATTGATTTAACTCTATTTGTTAAAAAATTTTTAAAGGTTTGCTAGCTTCTGGTATTCTCTTCCTTGAGACTGAAGTTCAGATTGATCAGACACATCTGTTTCTGTTATGTTTACTGTGATCTAGGATTCTTGATCCAATTTGTTTGCTTTTACATTTTGTAGATGTAACAACATCTAGAAAATATCCAGTGTACAACTGATTAGACAAACCTACTGAATGTTACAAACATTAAATAGAAATAGTATAAAATACACCATTTAAGTAAAATACTATGGAAAGATTTTATGTAGGACCTAAATTTACAGAAAAACACAAAGTGTCAAAATCTTTCCTGGCAAAAACTGGCCAGAGCTCATCTTCTAAGTTACCTACATTCCAATTCTGTTTCAGTAGTCCTTTTTGTTGTGTGGTTTTGAAATTTTTTGTCCAGTTATGATGATGATTTTTATTACATTTTTTTAAATGCTTCATGATTCTTCATAATCCTTCTGCTACAGAGAAGGATTTTCATTCTGTGAAGTAGGGAAATCTGATCCTAACTTAAGTAAAAGCAGAGCAAAACACTTCTGTGCAGGCCAAACCAAAGTGCATGCATATCACTTGTATTTCTTCAGTGATTCCCTTGGAGGAGTAGTCTTCTTCTGTGGATATTTTCATACCCTAGCTGTACCTAAGTCAAAATTCTTCTTTGGTGAAGTGTTGAAAACTTGCAGTAAGACCAAGTGTAAGACTTTTTTATGTAAGTAAATCCTGAGGAATTACACTATAGCAAAATCTTCATTTGGGTTTTTCCTATTCCAGACCCATTAGTGATCATCTAATTCATTAGATTATATATGGAGCTTCTCTTTTATTTTTTCCAATGGATTATATCCATTACTTTTCAATCCAAGAAGGAGAAAACATTCCTTTTTTTTAATTCTTTATCTATGCTTTCATATGTGGATAAAGTTAAAGTAAGTTTGCTAGTATATTTGACTTGATGATGAAATAACCGTGTTCTTAGAGTCATAAAGTTACAGAAAATAATTTTCCAAACATTGTAACTATTTACAATGGAGTTGTCCTCTCTAGTCCAAAACCTGAATACTGGAGCTTTGCGGAAGGAATCAGTTAAAGTATTCAGGTATGAAATCTCTTCTTTATCTTAGCGATAAGGCACTGGATGTTTGCAAAGCCAGAGTGCTCCACTAGTAGTGAGTATTGGTAGCACTATCCTTGACTGCAGTCTGCTGAGCCCATGCAATAGGAGCACTGGAGGAACTGTCATGAACTACTGCCACTTCCCTTTCATTCCAAACCCTGACAAGCCTCACTCCATTGCTCATGCCAGAGAAACTGGCAGAGGTAAGAGTCTTCTTGCAAACTCACTGTACTTAACTTCCTTGTGAGCTATAGCGTGATTCTATTTACTTTCTTTGTGGATTTCCCAAGTACATTTTCATCTAAACTGCAAAGCATTCTTTTACTTTTGTGATTTTCCTTGAGGCATGTGTAGCATTTGATCTTCATTAGAATTTGTTTCATTATACTCATGCTAAATTCTCTACAAAAGCCTTGTTAAATAAAATGAGGCAGCTGGCAGCTGGAAAGGCCAGTGTAGTACTCAGGGGCATGGTAGTAATCCAATGGAAATCCTGGGTGTTTTCTTCAGGTAAAATTTTTGTAATGTACTTTTTGTTCATTTGATGCTGCATTATTATGAAATTACGAATACTACTAAATATTTCTGATATACACGCATTTATACAGATATTTCTTTATGGAGGTTTTCAAAAAAGTTGTTATTTCAGGGCCAAAAATACCACGCTTTTTGATTAACAACCTGTTTTATAATCTGCTTTACTACTTCTAATCCATATTCAAGGGCTCCTAATGTGTTGCTATTCTACCATTCCAAGAGCAGTCCAGTTATAATAAACAAAGGTGATAATTTCAGTAGAAATACAGTCTTATAAAGGATGCAGTTCCTTTATCTTAACCATTTAATTAAAATTACCACAAATGTAGATTTAACACATACAGAAGTCCTGTGTTATAACCATAGTATATGAAGTAGCTTATGCTGACAATATTAGTAATTAATTTAAAATAAAAAGGTCTTTTTCTTCTGATTCTAGGCATGCTTTTACATGATAATTCACTGTGCCAATACTTGATTCTTAGGAGTAACATAAAAATACTGATACAAAAATCTTGTCTGTATTTCTTTAAGTGTGATTAAGTAGTATATAGTTTGGGGTTTCTGAAGTAAGTTTCCATATAACTTTTAGGCAATTTTTTAGCTGATATTTTGGAGACTGATTATTTTATCTATGCTTACTTTTTGAGTTTTCTTTCTCTCTTATTTTCTTGCTGTTTTCTGTTCAGAAGTGAAAAATGACAAATTAAAATTCATGATAGAGAATGGTCCATGAAGGTATTGCAGCCTCTCAGTAATGGTCTCCTTTTGCTACATCCTTAATATATACCAAAGTGAAAAAGGGCTGGTTTTGGTTTAAAAAGGGGCACACAAGACTGATTTGTTGATTTAGTTTTCTTTCATAATATTAAAACAGGATCCAAATGAAGATACTGAATGGAATGACATACTGAGACATTTTGGAATTCTACCTCCAAAAGAAAAACCAAAAGATGAAATTGAAGAAATGGTTTCATGCTTGCAGAAAGAAGCAGAAGGCAAGTAAAATTAAAAATACATGCCATCAGTATAACAAAAATTGAAAATTTGAGGTATTTTCAATAATGCTTTTTGTAACTTAAACATCATACAATAATTATATTTTAATTTTAATTATTTTCACTTGGTTATTTTAGAAAGGATTCTGGATTAAACATACAACACAGTTAGTGACAAACATTATGGCATGTGACATTTATGGATAACTTATTTTCATAATTCCATAAAGGAACCAGTCAGTATAAGCAAGATTCACATTCTGAACAATTGGTAGTAATCCACTCCGGTATTTCTGTATTTTCCTATATAGTAGTTGACTAATTTCTGAAATTCGTACATCTTTTTCTTTCATTAGTTCCATGTCTGTGTAATACTTTTCATACATTTAAATTGTTTGCAAACACTTTGGAGAACAAAAGGTGACTAATTTTTTATTTGTTGTTCCTAGTGAAACCGTACGAAAGAATGACTCTTGAAGAATTGAAGGAAGCTGAAGATGACTTTGATGAGGCTGATAGGAAAGCTATTGAAAATTACAGGTATAGTAAGATACTTCTACCCAGATTAACAGTGCACATGTCACTATTGTACATGTACATGCTCCTGAAAAATAAACTCAGAATCTTTTACACGGTAATGTCTGCTGACTAGCACAATTGGCTTTTTTCACCTTCTGCTCCTTTGCCAGCAGGTAGACAGCACTCACTTTATTGTCCTACTTCTTCTGATTGCCAGTGGCAAAGAGAAGCACTTTACACCATAGTTTATTTTGACATTTTGTTAGAACAAAATTATTCCCCTTTTAAAGTACTTAATTTAATCTCAAAGCTGGATATTTAAAAGACAAAAAAATAGAAGGGGCCACAGTGGAAACCACTTACATATCCTCAGTTCAACTGGATATGTTGTGCTACTCTATTTTTAGAGGTGTTGTATGTTTGAAGTGCTGTATATTCCACACTTAGATAAGTTACACAAGTAGGGTTCATTCACTGTTTGCCTGATTAAACTGTACCCCTCACTCTGCCACTCATAAAATACTGTCTGCCAGTCTTTAGGAGTTGGAGCAATGATGATAAATATTCAAAGAAGGGAGAAGTCCTGTATCCCATTTTCTCTCTTCTGGATAGCATTTTCTGTGGATTTCAAGCCAGGAGGAAATGGGCAGTTGATCGCACGTATCCCTTTTCTATCATGTTGCACAAGAACATTACAAAAATCAGGCTCCCAACATACGTGGCCCCAACTTTGTGAAAGATACTGAGTTTGTGCATACAGAGTGTGTGCCACCTATGTCAGGATGGCATGCCATTAAAGAAGCAAACTGTATTTCAGTGCTGGTATCAAGCTGTTTAGTATTTTTAATTTATAATTAAATAATTAATCTGAGTATTATGAGCAAAATACATCTCTGCCTTCTGGATAGCACTCATTTGTGGTATAATATGCTTTCTAAAGATATTATTGAAATTAAAATGCAATGTAAATTTTATTATGAATTACAGTTTCACTGTATCATACACTGCAGCTTCTATGCTGGAATGGTGGTAGTTGATAAACTTGTGTGTTTTTGAAAGATGTTTATCAAGTCAGCTGTGGACCGCTAATACACAACTACTGTGTTTATTTTACTTCTTATCCCAGATTAATTTTAATGGCTTTTCTATTTCTTACTTCACGAAAATACTCATTCAAGGTTTATATGGAAGGAAGGCTCAGGGAAGGTCTAATTAATGTCTATAAATACCTGAATGCAGGGTATAAAGCAGACAGAGCCAGGGTGTTTCCAGTGGTGCCTGATGACAGGACAAGGGTCAGTGGGCACAAACTGAAACACAGGAGTTTTCCTCTGAACATCAGGAAACACTTTTTTACTGTGAGGGTGACCGAGCACTGGCACAGATTGCCCAGAGACATTGTGGGGTCTCCACACTTGGAGAAGTCCAGAAACCGTCTGGACGTGGTCCTGGGCAGCCTGCTCAAGGCTGACATTGCTTGAGCAGGGGGGGTTGAATCAGATGACCTCCAGATGTCCCTTTCAACCTCAGCCATGCTGTGATTGTTTCATTCTGTGATATACCATATACTGATACCATATACTGTTCTTAGGCATAACTGTGGCACAACCTTATTCAACTATTTAATAGGAGGATTACACCAATCATTTTACTTAAAATGCCATTCAGAGTTAATATGTTTTATGAACTCAAGTTCAGAAAACTTTGGCACCTTGTATGGAGACAGTCATTTTAGCTGTACTGGACATTCACATGTATACTTTTGTAGGTATTTTACAAAGTACTCTGCTGAGTTCTGCAGAGTTTTGTACTGTAACGAAGAAAAAGGAGATATGCACCTTACACAATTAAAAAAGCTAACGTGAGCAAAACATTTCCTCTGTCTAGATTCTGCCTGTACTTACTGCTTTTGCATTGATAAAATGACTAATAATTCTAATGCTAACACTGTGTATCTAGTGCTGTATTCTCATAGGAAGATAATACTTCACATAATTATGTGGAAGTTGTGAACCTAAATTATCATGCAATGTTGCTAGAGTATAATGACATTGCACATATATTATTTAATCTTTTTTGGAAAAGCCACTTCTATAGCGGCTTTCAGTTAGTAAAATTACAGCTGCTTTTAGTTCAACAAATCTCAGGCATTTTCCTCTTCTACCTTGTAAGTATTTTTATAGATGAAGACTGCCATCTACTGTTTTTACATTCCAATTTTCATGAATGATTTTAAAATTGTCTGGTAAATATTAGTATAAGTACTGGTAGTTCTTCCTCAGATTAATCTCATTTTCAGAATCTCAAAACAATTAGTAGCTGCTTTAATTTTTTCTTGCTTTGTCTCAAACGATAAACCCTTGTGCAACATGTTTGTTACTGAGGTTTTCCAAATCTGAAATGATGAACTAAGAAAATTTATTGTATTGTTACCTTATTCAATAAAGATTAGCACAGAAGCCTTTCTTGCTCTGAGATTACATAGGAAAGCCTTGAGCTAAGGGTTACTCAAAACATTTTTTAAATTAATTGAGAAATGCACTAGATATTATTTTGAAATGCATTTAAAATGTTCTGAAGATGCTTATTGTTATCATTACTTTTTCATTAGGCAGCAACGCTTGCAAGAATGGAAATGTCTTCAGAGGCGGCAAAAATATGGGGAGCTAAGAGAAATTTGTGGAGAGCAGTACGTAAAGGAAGTTACAAATGCTCCAGAGGATGTTTGGGTTATAATTCATCTTTATCGGTCAAGGTAATTACATTCTTGTTTAAGATGTTGAATACTTCAATACAGAGAATTGAACTGGTAATTAAAAAGCAATACCAAGAACAATGAAATACAATAGACTAAAGAAATAGCAGTTGTTTGGAGGCAATGGAATCATGGAACATGGGACCTCCTTGACTTGTTAATTTATGAGAGTTAAATCACTTCATTTTTGATCAATTATATGAAAGATTTCTTCTGCAGTGCATGCTTACCATCATGTACTTAACCTCACTGACATTTCTGAATTCCACTGAGAAAGCAGTGTCCACTGTCTGTTAAGGGAAGTTCATTTGCAGATTCTTTTCTCAGCAGGAGTGCTCTAACAGCATCATTCTACATTTATTTCCCCTTTGATATGAACACATCAAAACCCCAATAGAAGTCTCAGCTTTGAAAACTGAGGAAAGCTAGGGATCTTGTTAGTTTATTGGTTCCCCAATAAATTCTCTAATGGTAGCAGAAGTTGTGACAGGATCCAGCGGAAATGTCAAAGGACTCCCATGATTAGTTCAGCATGTTAGCAACTCTATCAGATGTCTTTCAAAAGCACTGAGAATAAGTATGGAATGTTTAATGTATTTTTTAGATTCAGACTAGCTTTCTCTTCCTTCTTTTTAAGTGTGTTGGGAGGAAGCTTCTTTGATTCTTCTTAGTTGTCAGGATTATTTCCAGGAGCAGTAGGAATAGGTCAATCAAACGAATTGTTCAGATTACGGTAATTTAAATGTACAGATCTCAAGAAAGAAAATAGCAGCTTTTCTTGCCTTTTTATTGTTTTTGTTTACTGGAGAACCAAGTCTATACTTTACCACTGCACAAATACGAGTCTGAGGAAACTCCTAATTCCTTAGGAATGCATGCGAGACCGCCGAAGTCTCCTGTGGCTAGTAACAAAACTGCCTCACCTGCCTCTGGCCACGAGAGGGTGCTGCTGGAACCCGTCGAGGGTCCGTAGGCTAGATCGGCTTCTTGAACTTCAGTCACAATAAAGATTCTAATTTCTACAGGGTTAACGGGCTGGAGGGGAACAAAAACCAACGCCCACTGGTTTTGGTTTTTTTTTGGGGGGGGTGTCTGTGTGTGTGTTTCTGTGTGTTTTTTACTGAGGTTTATATAGTGATTGTATTGCAAGTAGAAGCTATGAAAGTAATGAATAGGCCTATGGAGGTAATAGGACTGTACAAAGGTTTCCCTGATGTTACTTAGATTTTTACTAAAAGAATGAAGCAGCAATTACATGTTCAACTGAAAGCCAGTTCAAATAAATTAGAGTAAAATGTATATTACAGATTGGAAAATCTCATTTAAACTTTACAATAAATGGACAAAATGAGCTTTAAAATCTTAGCAGAGAACAAAATTGAGGCACAATGCTTAAAGCATCTTGGTAACTTTCCTGACATAGACTGTGCCTATTATGTATTTTTACTTGGACAGCTCTTTAAATCACAATGATCTTAGAGGAAGCTAAATAAAATTTGTGGTGCAATTCTTATAACAAATTAAAATAGAGGCAGACTAAATGAAAAGGTACATTTATTCTTCAAAGTATTTTTAACAACTTTAGTTATTTTACCAATCATTTACACGGGAAGTGTCATCATACTTTTTCTTTTCTAGCCTGCCAATGTGTCTACTGGTTAATGAACATCTCAGCCTGCTAGCCAGAAAGTTTCCAGAAGTCAAGTTTCTCAAAGCCATTGTGAACAGCTGCATTCAGAATTACCATGACAGATGTTTACCCACAATACTTGTATATAAGACTGGTGAAATAAAAGGCAGGTTCATTGGAGTAGCTGAATGCGGGGGAGTATGTCTTAAAGTGGAAGGTATGAGAAATATTTTTAAATAATTCACACTACAGAAAATTTTATGTTGTTTGTAACCGTTCCATCTAAAGATCACTACTTAAAGGTGGAAAAGGTTTTTGATTATTTTTGTAGAAAAAATCTACAAAAAGCAAAGAATTAATGTATGTAATTCTGTGGTAAGAACACTAGATAAGCATGGATATTTTGCAATTTCAGTTAGATATTTTACTGAGATAAAGTTGGGTTGTCACAAGGATGGCTCTATTTTTTGTTGTTGCTGAGACTGAGCTTGGTCTTTATCAAAAGACCTTTTCCTCTTAAGGGAGAATTCATTGCAATTATCAGAATTAATTGTAATGTGTTTTTACAGAGCTCGAATGGAAACTAGCACAAGTTGGAGCAATAGAAACTGACTTAGAAGAAAACCCCAGAAAAGACATTATTAATATGATGACACTGTCAGTGCGCAATATTTCTGCTCATGAAGACACCAATACAAAAAGCAGTGATGTGATGAAACCACTTATTACTTGAGAAAATTTTAATGCAGATGGTCTGTTCTGACATAAATTAGCTCAAATAAATTTTTTACTCCTTTGGTAAGCCTGAAACAAACAAATAAAAAAGAGCAAGAGCTTTTGTTTCACTTGTACATTTTTTGGTTTTGATTTGTAGAAGAAAATTGATGCAGTAAATGAAAATCATACTTACCTTTAGATACATACAAATAGCTGTCACTGAGAGTCTGCATTCTCCATTTCATACAAAGTCTGTTTAAATAGAATGGGAGGATATTACCTGGTGGGCTCTAATACATAAGTTTCTTCCTCCTTTTATCCCGCATGGGTGCAAGATATTCCTTTAATCCTCAGTGAAATTACAGTAGTGGAACTCTCCTCTGCTAAGTACCTTTTCAGTTCCCCCCATTGAGAAGGTGATCCAAATACAACGATGTGTATAGTGATATAAAATCAGGATTTGGCCTGAATCCATTGACTAACAGTTCTGTGTTTGACAGGTGTTCAAGAATTTTCTCCAGTGTCAAGGATAATTTTCCCACTATTTTAGAATACTGACAGATCAGTTGTTCCTTCCTAACAAAAAATAAGTATATCCTTAATAAAAGTTTGCAGTACAACTGCAGATAAGCAAAACTACATGAGTGAATGAAGAGACCATGTTCCTGATTCAGCATCTTTATTTATTATGAGTAGTGAATCAAATTGTAGAGTATTAATGTTATTTTTTTTATGATGTCACTGGAAAAATATCTCAGTGTGCTAATGAAGATTTAGTTACATACAGTTGACATGGTTTATAACATCAGGATGCAGAAAGAAAAATGAAACGGAAATACCCAAGGAGAACAAGAAAATTAACATTAGCCATTTTTTTTCACCCAGTAGGATACAGCTGTGCTATTGGTAGCTACCACTTCTAGAAATTTTTATTTTGCAGATTCAAAGAGCTAACTAGTAGATGCATTTCAGAGATAATAGCTTATCTGCAATTATCTGCCACTTCAAACTAGGAAGCTAACTAGTAGTTTTAAATGTAAATAGGTAATCACTGACTTTAGAGATGATTCCACAGTCTCGTCGGATGAACATCAGCGTTGGCTGCTATAAAAGGAGTACTACCACACGCTTCCTTTTAGCAGTGAGCCTCCCTCCTGCTGCTGTGGCTGCCCTGAGGTACACAAGCACAGTACACAACTGTGCTAGTGTTGTCACATTGGAAGTAATAGGAAAATGTCGCTAGATATGACTGGGAAGGGCCAAACCTCCTCCCCTTTGGTGACCCTTACTTCATCAAACTGAAGTGACCATGCAACCATGATTACAGCCATCAGATGTGACAAAGCAGCAGCAAAATCCAAGGGAATCTGCAGGTTGAGAGCAGATGTTTCTGGTTCTTGGTCAGTTACACCATTTGTAGGAAGAGGGTCTAGGAATGAGTGTTAGTCAACCTTGCTTTACAAGGATTATGCAGATTGTGACAGGCTTTCAAGTTAAATCCACTGATTTTAGTATTCTGGAACGATGTGAAATTTAGTTTCAAAATTGGCTTCCTCAAACCAATCCTCTTTTGAATATACCAATGAGAATCAACAAGGAACATTCTGAGCAGATGATTGTTCTATGGCTCTGAAGTATATCAGGCACAAGGTGGCAATGACAGTTCTGTAGGAAACATGGCTATAGTTAATGGAAGTGCACTGGAAATTTCTGCATTTCTGGCCCAATCTAGTCCCATTATTCAATAATTCCCAAAAGATTTGCTGCTCATAATTTAGCAATGTCTGAAAATTATGTTGGCTCTCACATAACCTTGGTGAATGAAAGAAAACTATTATTAGACACCAGAGCAAACTCACATTGATGATAAGAGCCAAAAAAATAGTATTTATAGGTGGAGAGTATTTTCATAAGACCACCACATCATTTCTAAGCTTTCTGTCCCGTTCTTTCAGGAGCCTTTAAAATACTTTCAAAAGAGAAGCAGCATTAAAAAAAACAACCTTGGTTAGGTCATAACTGCAGCAGAAAATGCAAATGCATGTCATCTCCACAGCTGTATTGCCTGTTTTGATCTTGTCAAATCCCAAAACGTAAGATGTGCAAGCCACAGAGAGGAATTTGCTACTGCAGCAGGTAGGTGTTTTGCTCCCATACATTCAAAGTGTAAAGAGAGAAAGTACAGTATCTCTAGTTTGTTTCTCTGAAGAATTACTACTGGTTACTAAAGATCTTGTGGCAAATTTGATACATACAGCTTGATGCTATTTTTAGCCTCTTAGTTTCTTGGCCATATTCTAATTCTGGTAATTATGCTTTTTTGTTGAAAATATTGCTGTATTTTCTCCTGGATTTTCCATTCCTGTTGTATCCTATCATCTTTACTACATTTAATCACAGAAGCATTATCCTTTGCATGAGTAATGAAATGATTAGTTTTGTTTGTATCACGTTTTCCTCAACTGAAAGCTAGAACAGAGTATTATGAATCAGTAAGTAACAAAAATAAGTGGTTTTACTAATGCTTTTTAGATTTCTTCAGTGGAAAAAACTGAGCTCATGGTTAGCTCTTTAGCAGCATTACTGCTAAAGAGGTTCCTGTCCCTACAATGCCTTTGCGCAAGACTTTGGTCACATGAATCAAATGGGGAAACTGATCTACTTGAAAAGTAATCCAGAAAGAAAAATCCATGAGATTTTGCAGCCAAGTCCAGTTCCTTACTTCATTCCAGACATAAACACTAATTAAGCTTCTACAGATATACATTTGCAATACACTTTTAGATACATTGCTGTTTAGGAGACCAACTGAAAAATAAACATCCTTGTAACTGAGAAAGAAAATTGGGAATATTCACACACTATTACCACTAAACAACATTTTATTTCACAGAAAACAGTTCACTGCTATGTTCTGCTGCATGCAGAACAGGTTTATGCTAACATAATCACTGCACAATTAAGCATATTCCAGTCCTGCAGTAGGCAGTATAGCTGGAATCTTGTTACAGTTGTACATGAAGACCATGCAGTATCAGTTAGTTATCTCTCTGATTAACTCTGATACCTGACGCTGTTTGTATTTATTAGCTAGGCTGTTCCACAACTTTCTCTGCAAAGTCGATAATACAGGCACATCTTGCAGTTTTTATAAGCTTTACCAACACACAAATGCAGGAATGCTAACTTTCATCAGAGATAGTCCTGCAAACTCCTACTACACCTGTGCCTTCCTGTGCTGAAATGATACATTTTCTGAATGAATCTATACCTCATCACTGCAGTCTGCCTAACAAAAATACTTTGACCCCATACAGGGCACTTCAGTTTATCAAGTTCACAATTACTCTTTTAACTTGCAGCAATGCAAAAAAAAAAAAAAAAAAAAAAAAACCAAACCCAAACGCAGACTATAAGGATTAGCAAATGAGAAGAATGGACTTAAATTGCTGCTTTTCAGTCAGAAAGCAGGAACCTTACTTGCTGTGAGCCTTCCATCAGTTTGGCAGTCCAGAAATCTCCCAGACCTCAATAACCAATATTAGCACTGCACAGTACAAACTGCACAAAATGAGCAACATTAGTACAGTATTTTAAAATTTGTATGATTTTACTAGGTGTGGAGACTTTAAACTCAGCTAGGGTCATTTCTTATTTTTAACGTTAGGTAAGACTACTTTATAAAACGGGTATTAAAAGCATTGTCCGTTGAGTTTTAGCGGTCTACGGACACCGACAAAAGAAACCACCCTCCGCCGCCAGGCCGGGTTGCTTGTATCCCTAAATAACTTGCGGTTCTGCTCCCAGAGAGCGTCCGAGATGCTGCTTATTCCTCCCTGGGAACGACCGAATGTACGACCAGGTACCGTGTCACGCGTTCAGGCGCTGCCCGGAACGCCGGTTTGTACCAGATTTACTGCTTCAGCAGGGAACCGCCTCCATTCAGCGGGACCCTTTCCGAGGGCTCGGCTCGGGGCTCCGCGCCCGCCGGCAAAACAAGAACCGGAGCATCAAGGGGCATCGCTCGCGGCCTCCCACGGCGCCGCTGCCCGGAGGCGGGGCGCGACCGGGCACCGTCCCCGCTCCCCGGCTCCCCACCGCGCAGCCCGACTACCGTCAGCCCGGCCAGCCCTGATGCTCTGGGCCGGAGACGCGGCGCACCACTGGGTTTCGCCGAGTCGGGCTTCCCCGGTCCCGAGGCGCCCAGACACGACCCCGCGGGAGCACCGCGGCCGAAGACCCGCACCCTGCTCGGGAGCAGCGCGGCCGCCGCCATTTCCTCCTCGAGCGGAGCGGCGCGGACCAGCGGGTGAGCAGAGCGGGGTGAGGTGAGGCGAGTTGAGCCGAGGTCAGGGAGGCGCGGCGACCACTGCGCCTGCGCAGACTCCCCCACGCCCAGCCCCTCCGAGCCCAACCGGCCCCAAGGCGGGCGGGCGCGCACGCGTAGAAAGGTGGGCGAAGAGCGGGGGATCCCCTCCCCTGCCGCCAGCGCCGCTCTGCGCATGCGGGGCGGCGGCGGCCCCGCGCGAGGGGCCGAGGTGCTGCGGCTTGCAGTGA
>JANZLQ010000056.1:16846266-16859173 GCA_026212715.1 Elanus axillaris
CAAAAGAACTTCAAATCAAGAAGCAATTAAGAGAAGCCTGTTTGAGGTGTCAGTGATTTAATAAAATTTTTCTTGCCATCCACAGCAGCGACATTCATTATATGTAATCAAGCTACTACTAGCAGTTGCATGGTTGAGGATGAAACTAGAGTTTGGAACTAATATGGTAGTTCCAGTGATAGCTCTCTAACATCTCAGCAATTTTTGCTTAAAATGTTTTCTGAAAATGTTTTTGTTGTTAAAATACTGTACTTTAGTTTTTTTCAAATTGCTTTTTTTTCCAGCTCAGAAGCATTAGTTAAACATTTTGTGCTGCACTAAAGCTTTGCATGATGTTTCATAGATAATAAGATACAGTTCCAGTCTTGAAGAGCTTGTGATCTGAATTTCACTGACATAGAAAGTAAGGAGAATGACCTCAGAAAGGGGGACAAGGATTCAAATGAGTGAGTCATAGTGAGTGAATTAAACAAGTTGGCGTTTCTAAGAACAGAATGAGGTAGATCAGCGAGGAGGAAGATGAGAATACAGAAGCAAAAGACAGTATAAAGCAAGTCTAAATAGTATAGGGATTTGAAGGAAAAGAAGGAAAATGTGTTAGTTTGCAGGATCTGGAAAGCATAATAAATTCAGAAGAGTAGTTTGAATCAGGATGAAGAGTAGCAAGAAGATGTTAGGAAGTGGAGCAGGAAAAAGATGTGTAGAAACTTATAAATTATGTTGAGGGGTTTGGCTTTTATGAAGAAGAAAAATAAAAGATGAGACAGGAAAAGAACTTGAGAACGTGCTGGTTTGATTGGTTTGACAGGAAAGTCAGGACACAAGTTCTAGTACTAAGGTTTTTTTTAACCCCTTAAGAATTTCAGCTATCAATTTAATTTGCTTTTAAAGTGAGTGGCAAAACAACAGGCCACTGTTCCTGAAAATTCAATCTTGGGCATTCATGTTAGTCTGTCAGTACTTTCTATTACACCTGTTTTTTGTATAAGCTGGAGGACTTCTTATGAATTTCAGCGCAACTCATGTGGGGCTGTAGAAGCCTCTAACATCAAAGTTGTTTGAGGAACTACCACTTTAAGTCAAATGGATCACAAACTTTTTTCATTAAAATAACTTAAATTGCTTTTCAAAATTATTTTAAATAAACTGGTACTACCTTTATATGGACAATTAAATTTATAGTTTATTTATAGTGTGTTATGTTAATCTTTATATTGTTGGGATAAGAAATGAAAAATAATCTCCCATAAACTTGTATAGATTTTTTTTTTTAAATGGCACCTAGACACTTTTCCTGCCCCATAGTTTGTCATTTCTTATCTGTATACTTGTATTTGGTTAAAAATGTTGATTTCTAACATTAGAATATTTCATTTTTACTGTATGGAAAAGTAGATAAGTAGGTGATAATGGTCTACCTTTCTTATCCCATTAGGCTTGTCCAGTAGACCTTCTTCAAACATTTATATTCTTCTTACCCAGTTTGACAGCCTCTTCTTTCTATGTTGTATGTACTGAGAGACAAAGTGTTAAAGAATAGGGGTTTTGAAGTTCCTGTTTTTTTGTTGCCTTATGTCAAAGGAAATCTGCCTGTCCTTGCATACGATGGAAGGAAATAGTTTTATGTATACCTTAAAGGGTCCACTTTGTCAGGTGGGATTACTGAACAGAAAGTACTGATAGTGATAACTAGCAGTGGTTTTCCCAACAGGATCATCAGCAGTGAGATTGTATTACCAAATTGGTGCATGAGTATTTAAAACACAGCACTGTATATAGCAATATAGAATTTATGATCTGTAGTAGACAGGGAGCTATTTGTGGAGTAAGTAGCATGTTTGTTTATAGAAATCTCTATTGTATAATTAGCTTCTGCTCAGTACAGTTTACTGAAATTAGTTTTTCATGAGGGGAAGATGTCTGAGTCTTTCTTATGCTGTTGTATGTTATGATTTCTGTGAGTTTTAAACTGTTCTGAGGTAGATCACATGTCCTGTTTGAACCATCATACACACACAGAGTTAAGATTGTACTGATGTATTTTTTTCAAGAAATTTGCCTTGTGTATTACGTTCTGCAAGGTCATAATATAGCCCGAAGCAACTGTAATATAATAATTGTAATATTAATGTTTTGTTAGGCTGTGTTAGAACTGTAACTTTAATGTTACCATTAGGCTGTTGCATTTGTCTCACAGTTTTGGATTTCAGGCAGTGCCAGAGCTACGTAAAAGGTGGTATGCAATTTTGAAGTACTCCTTTGTGTGTATTTACTTCATTACATTGAACAGAGGAATTGGAAAGTGAAATTGTGGACAGTTTTGAGAAGGAAATAAAGTGACTGAAATGGCAGGGGAGAAAACAGCAGCAATCAAGGGCTCACCTCTAACAGTTGTTTGGAATGGATTCATCTTTATAAAACTGGGGTTTTTTTGTTGTTTTTCAGAAGACTGTGCCAAAGACTTTTGCTCAGATGACATCACATTTGGACTACTAATGCCATCTACTCACTCTACAGGGCACAATGCATTTCTAGGTAATTTAAGTAGGTATGTAGATTTTACTGCTACTAAACCAGTAATGCTTTAAACAGAAACATCTCTTTTTCAACCTCAGGCAAGGTAGACATTCCACTGCAATCTGAGATTGAAATTAATGTTGTGTGGGGGCAAGGATAAAATTCAAATAAACTTTTAATAAGCTTTCATCCTGTACACTGGAGCATGGAACGAAACAATTGAACTAACTGTACCTGAGCTGCCTTGGAAATGAGAAGGAAAAAACCCTAACCTCATGATGGCACTGTCCCCAGCAATGAATTGTGCTAATGTGGTCCTGTGGTTTCTGGAGACTGAATTACTATCTCTCCCAGTGATATGTTACAGTGAATGAGCATATGTATTGCCATGCTCACAGCTTTTTTGAGTGGTTTGTTGTTGGTTGTTTTTTTTTTTTTGCAGGTGCTCTTGTTAAAGTGGACACGGGCTTAATACCCTATTAATGTAAGAATATATAGAAAGCAAAAGAATGCAGCTTAATAGGTTCAAGTAGCGCTATCTCTGTTCACATGTCATCTCATTTGCAAAAGGGTTGCATTTCCCCACTTCCTTGATTGAACACTACATCCTATCCAGCTGAAGATGGGCCAGGAGGTACAGATTTTCATCTTTGCAAGATTTGTCTTATCTTGCAGCAAGGTTATCGATTGCTTTGTACATCCATGATCATGTAAAGAGAAACACACAACAGACAGGCTAGTTTGTTTATGGTTCATCTGTTCATCTTATGAGTGACAAAGTGGTTTTGATTCGATGTATCATGAGGATCAGGGCTGTGGCCCCCTGTAGCCTCCATATATGTGTTTATGTGCTTTTCATTGTAAGTAGATACTACTGTTAAACTTTCAGATGTTACATTGTTTTTTTGACTGGGTCAAAAAACCCCAACAAACGGATCTATTTGGGTAGATAAGACATTGTGCCAATCTTGCTGAAACTGGATTATTTTGTCTTGCTGGCAGAAAGCCTTCCTATAGTCCTAATGGCTTATCATGCATTGGAGATGTTTGGTTGTGCATGAAGCTTGGTCAGGAATGGAGTTACAGGTAGCAGTGCTTGTAGTTAGTGATGCTTGACACTTTCTATTCTAAGACCTTGGTTTTAGTTGTTTATAATTTAGCAAGATTTGAATCATTGAGCAGTAATTCCTTGCATTATATATCTGCTTCTGCTAAAACTTTACCAAAAGTCAGCTTGTGCCTGAGAAGGAGATGAGGGTGAGGAATGTATTGTTTTCTTGATTCAAAACACAATGAAGATCTTACCACTGGAAAGATAAAGGATCTGCATATGTTAGAGCAAGCACTTGAGGTTTTAGGAGAAAACTTACTGTTATGCTGCAGTATCAGGCTTTTTTTTTTTTTTTTCTGGGCCATCCCAAACTCTTGCATTAGACAGCATAATAGATTTCTGAAAATACAGTTTGTACCAGTTCAATGATTTGCCTAAATCCATTTCATCTGTCCAAATCAAATGAAGTAGATAAATTCCAAATCCTTTTAGTCATAACCTAACAGAGCTACTGAGCACATTCTAGCTAGACTGGGAGAGGTAAACAGGCCTAATCTCCTCCACTCCATTGTAATGTCAGGTACAAATCTTGAGTAAGGAGACTTCTTTCTGCACTCCTTGTGCTTTTCCTTAACCCCATTCCCCATCTAGTTTTGATGCTGACCTTCAAGTGCTGCTTCAGTAGCATATTTCTGTAACTGTTGTGCACTTTTGTTTCAACTTTTCTATATTCTTTTATTTTCTTTATTGCTGCTCTTGTGTTCAGAACAGATCATAATAAAATAGATTGTTTTGAACAATGCATACCGTGTGCGGTTAACAGTTACAAAAAACTTCTTTTTGAGCAGTCTGAAAACTTACAGGTGCTACGCATCTTTGCTGTTGCTTTTCAAGTAATCTTTTTAGACCATGAGGGCTTGCTTTGTTTTATTAAGAATTTGTGTTTTCTAGGGCATGCTTCAACTTCATTTACTGCTTGTCTCTCCATGGACTGTTTTCCTTTACCTTTACATTTTCATAAGTCCTTTTACTTGTGTTTCTTCCTCAGCTTTTTTTTTTAACTTGTGCTGAAAATTCTCAATTTAAAACTGTTCTTAAGTTACAGAACTTTTGTATTACATAAAAACATTTCCTTAATGTTTTTCATAGAAGTATGAAAAGCAAATAACTAAATAGAGTGAAAATACTTTGGACACTAATTTGTGGAAATAGAAGAGAGGTTTAAAAGCTGTTGTACTCTTTCTTACTGACTTGTGTGCATGTGTGAGTGCTTGCAGTAGTGCCTCTGTGCTTCTCTGGAAATGTGCCCATGTCACAACTTGTGCAAAAACATGTTTACTCAGGAGAACAGTGAAGTCAAACCACTCTCTCATTCGGATTTGTTCTTATACACCTGCTGTAGAACTGCAATGACTAAGGAGTAGCAGCAACACAATCAGAGCCCATCCACAAGGAATGGGTAATACAGTATTGTAGGGCAGTTAGTTATCTTGGTCATAATTATTGGGGCTGCTCTGCCTATCACAGTAAAGAAAAATTGCAACTCATTAAATCAAAAATTGTTTAATAGGGTATAGAAAACTAATGATCTGAAAATGGTCTCTTGGTTCCTAACTGAGATTTAAGGAGAAAAAGATATTGTTTCTGAGTAAGCTAAGAGATTATCCTAGGTTTTATATTTGGATCAGAGGAGATGACTTAATGAAATAAAGTAGCGGAGTTGCTGACCGAAGCAAAGGTATGCCCTGGGACAGGCAGAGAGGAGGGGGGGGTGCTATGTGGGAGAAATCACCACCTTGTTTATCTAAAGATTCAAATTATGAAACAGATGAAGATAGACTTATGAGACAGGCTGGAGACTTGTAGTTGCACTTTGTTTTGCTGAAACTAGAATTTATGGTGTGGAGGATGATCTTAACGTTTCCACCCCTACCTTTTGCTTATTATAGAATGGCACTGAACTTTGTTTTCAAATATTTTGGGTTTTTTGTGTTGAAGTGAGCCAAGAACATTTGGTGTTCATGAGTTACAGGAAGATGGAATCTGTGTTCGGTATAGGAGTAAATGGAATGATTTATTGCTTCTTAGATTTTTATGGATTAAGAATGTAGTATTGAATTCATATTAATATTCTGTCATTGCTTAATAGGGTTTAAGAAAATCAGTGGAATAAGTTGTATTTAATGTTGATGAAAACTTCTGCTGATTCTTTGGTATTAAAACCAGAATTACTCACAACCTCTGGGTTTTTCTTTGAAGCCCAGGTCCACACAGAAGAAAGCTTCTGATGTGAAAAGGATTGACATTATACTTAAAATTTTCAACTTACCTACATGTGAAAGTTTTTATGGCATTCTTTGTGGTTTGTGTTTTGGTTTTCTTAAAAGAATTTTTCTTTAGGAATTGCTTTAAAGAGATCTGATTTTCTTTTCATCTAAATTTTGGCAAATGCAGAGTGAAGCCCATTCTTTCATTTCCAAAAATCTTCTGGAAAATTACTTGGATGTTGTATATTGAATATCAGCAAAACTAGGTGAGTCTGAATATTTTGATTATTCTAAGCAACTAATGAGTTAATTGTGTGTGACAAAATCCTGTTTATAACTTACAATGCTAAGAGAAACTCTGGCATTTAACCTAAAATCTAGAAGATTAAATTATTATATAAACAGATGACATAGCTCAGAAGGGAAAAAAAGGCAAAGATTAAGCAATATATTCCTGGCTTTACTCCTAAGGTAAAAAGCTGTGTATACGCTCAGATATGTTTTTATCTAGTGTTTCTGCAATGAAGTTCTTCCTCAACATATGTTGCTCGATTAGTTTCCCTTGGCATTTCTGTGTTTGGTGTTCCTGTGGCTGTTCTCTGAGGTGATGTTTAGAACCAGGCTAATTTCAGTGTTGCAGTAGACTAATATTCCTGTATCACTAATCTGATTTTTCTCAACTCGTGTAGTTGCTTAGCACTGGATTTAGAGATCAATTTGAATGATTAAAAAAAGCACATGTTCACCTTTAGCCCTTTTTAATTTTGTTTGAGTTAGGGCAAGTTAAATGGCAGTGGTAGTGCTTACATGCCTGTCTGTCTACACCATCTGAATTTCCAAATAAAAAACAACCTTGACAGTTCTGTCTGAAAGTTCAGAGATGCCAGAATCTTCAGTTTTCTCTTGCTGTATATAATAGCACAGGTAGTAGAAATAAATAAATGAGAGAAAAATCTGAAAGAAATCAGGGGGAAACAAGAAAAGAAGTAAAATATTTAAAGGGGAAAAAAAGGATATAAAAGATGGAGTGAAGAAAAGAGAAATGAAGCCAGGGTGACAGGGATATCCAGTTTTATGTCTTCTGCTGAATTCTGGAATAGGGGAAATAAATTCTTTTTGTGGTAGCCAGTAGATTGCTATGTACCATGATCTCGCTCTCTTTTTTTCTTCTTTTTTTCTTTTTTTTGTGGTGAGGAGTTATGAAGAAAAGCTTACAGAATTGTTCTAGAGTCTTTCAGTGCCCTCAAGTATTCTGTTTTGTGAGATGACACCTGCTTTGGTTAGTCTGGTTTGGAAAGGTAGGATATAATTCCGGTGTATGCATTAACATTTTGATTTGGATCATTAATGCTGTTTTGAAGAAAATCTCTCAATTATCTCCTCTTACCATGTACTTGCTCAGGGTGTTTGAACTACATTCCTTTTCCAGAAAACTAGTTTTGTAAGTTCTGCTGCAGGTGCAAAGTGCTTTTCTGTCTCTACTGGGGACATACAGGTCTGAATCAATTATTAAATCCCTGGAAAACATTGAATGGCCCGTGTGATGGTGATGCTTGCTTTTGGAGACCAGATGAAATCTAATCCAAAATAAACCTAGTTTGAACAGCTAGTGTGAGAGTGTCAGCACCAGCTGCTTTGAGCTACTGATCCATTTCTACTGTTCCAGATACTTGCTAATGGAGACATAGCCAAAATTATTCACTTTGGTTATAGGTCAGTGGATGAGGGCACCGAACATCTGTGATATGTATCTATTTTACAAATCCAGTTTTATGTTTCAGTGCTAATATTTACAACTTTCAAAGTGCCATGAATGTTCTTTTCAACTTTTTTGTTGATACCAACTGTCAAGGAAACAAATAAATACTACAAGTGACAGTGAATCAAATGACAAAATCATTAACTACCTTTTGAAATTTTTATCATTTGGTTTGCTTTTCTTCCCTGCTTATATTCTTAAATTGTTAAATATAGGAGTCTTCTGATTTCTTTCATTTCATGATTTCCATATAGAATTCTAAATTTTGTATACTTTTTACCCCAAATGTTTTGCTTGAGCTGCTCATCTGCATTGAAAAAAAACCCCAAGTCCAGTGTTTTATTGCAGTCATTAAGTAGAAACAAGACAAAAAATGAAAAAGATAGTCTTCACAGGTGTTTGCAGTTATTACCATCTTTCTATGCATTGAGCTGTCATGAATCCAGACAGACTTATTTTTTCCCTGGATTAAATTCCTCAATTTGAGATTGTAGATGGCAGTTGTTAATGTTTTGAAAATGTAAGTAATATTTAGTTGCCAATGTTAAATCATTTCATCTTGAAGTAACAGTTATAAGACTTCTCCCCATCTGCCCCATGGAATTTTAAGTTCAGAGATTCCCAAGAATTTTTTGCACTTACTACTGGTGTAATATCCCACATGTCTAGGCCAATGATCAGGACTAAACTCAGTTACATTTCTTGTTTATTATGTCTTTGCAGAATCTAGAATCTTATCTTTCAGCACTTTCTTCAGAAAATTTCCAAGATTCAAGTAAGATTTCTATTAATAGGGACATTTAAAACAACAGCCCTTTAATATCATTAAAAAAATGTATAAGGTCGTAGCAGCATAAGTATCAGCAGCATTTTTGAGATTTTTTTTAATTGAAGCCAGTGATTTTTTTCAAACCAAGTTATTTGCAGTGTTATTTTTTTATTCCCTTATGTTGTAACTAGCATAGACATATTATAAAAGTTAGCATATTTTATTCTCCTAGGTTTAAGCATCTCTCCATTCAATTTGTATAATCCTTTCTAAAAGAGCAATTATTACTGACACGTGTGTATGCAGCACTTTAGCCCAGGGAAGTGGTTGAGTCACCATCCCTGGAGGTATTTAAAAGACATGTAGATGTGGTGCTTAGGGACATGGTTTAGTGGTGGACTTGGCAGTGTTAGGTTAATGGTTGGACTTGATGATACTATGTGTCTTTTCCAACCTAAACGAATCTGTTCTATTGTAAAAAACCAATGCATTAAGTAAAAATCAAAATTTAGTACTTGGCTGCTTCATATAGCAGCTTCTGGAGGGAGCCTCATTGAGGCAGGTACAAGCCTCAATTTAAAATGAAGAAAAATGCTGAGAGTCAAAACATGAGAAGTGTAAGCCAGCAAGTTATGAAGAGTCCTCAGTATTTTAAGTAATCTTGTCTTAGGAATATTGTGCTGTTATGTTGAAGTGTATATTTCATCTTCATTGTATCTGCATGTTTGTTAATGTGTTAGGCATAACTAAACTGTTTCAAGCCTTAATGTATGCTTAAATACGATAGTTGTTTTCATTAGCCTGTTAGCATGTGGCCTCAACATATAAATTATATTAGTTTCAGGATTTCCTGTAAATATTGATAGCTTTTGGAATCCCATTCCTTGATACCAGTGTTAAATAGGCCACTAGCAAGATCCTACGTCACTGAAACTATATTCACAATGTTCTGAGAAGAGAATTGCCACTGAAAATAAAACCTGATTATAGTTTTACTTTTTGATAACTGATAGCTATTCAATTTTTCAATTAATATATAATGCCTTTATAAATACTTTCTTAATGTTGCTTTTCAGGACTTAAGTGCTGGATAACCTAAGTCAGGTTCTGTTAATAAAATGGGGTAAGAGCATATAAGGGGATGGATTGCCACATTTGCTTTGATTTTAAAATATTAATTGTAAAATATATCTAGTGCAACTTGATTTTTAACTCGGTCCTACTTGCTAGTCGAGATGGCAGTCTTTTAAGTAGTGCTAATTTTAGCATCTTCGGTAATGACCTGGAAGAGAAAGTTGTAAATGTTTGCAAATAAAATACGATGATACTAATTTGGGAGGTGTTGAGAACTTGAGAGTGCGGAGAAGGCTTTGAGGGGCAAGAAGTAAGCATACTGAGACGTGTTTTGGTAGACAGAGATAGTGTGGTCTGATCAGTCTGTGAAAGAAGCTTGAGAAGGGGTAAAAGAGAAAAAGAAAAAAAGCAGAGGAAAAGAGTTTAAAGTCATGCAAATATAGAGTATGGTCCCAAGTAGTTGATACAATTTTGCATTGAGTATTGTAGATGGTAAAAAGGAGTAATAGTTCTCCCATAAATAACTGAGGACTCATTTGAAACTTTTTAAAGTTTATATGGAAGTATCAGGACAGAATCTGAATTTTCAAAAATACAAAAAGGAGCTGAATTTGTGACCTTTTCCCCCAAAACCTAATCTTGCAAATTCTTACCTTAAATATGGTAACAGCAAAGCTTAAACAAAAGCTTGGCTTAAAAATTCCTCAGTTATATTATGTTTTACATCTTTCAGTCAATGACATGATCTTAAGATATTTTTGAAAGAGCTAGGGGGAATGGGAAATAATTGACAGAATTTTTGCTATGAGTGTTGAATTGTTGAATTAGTCTCCAAGGTCCTGAAAGGCTTCATTAAAAAAATTCGCAATGCTTCAAGAGTAATATTGTCATCATAATTAATCAACTTAATTTACAATTAAATTGACTGGGCCCAACATTTTGAAGATCATACTGATCTATGCGAACAAGGAATTTTTTGGTGGTCTTCCGCTGCTTCTCTAGTGACACCATTCAGAAGGTGAATTAAGTAGGTTTTCTGGACTTGCTTAGTCAGCACAAACTTTGAAAGTTTCTGCTCATGTCAGTAGCAAGCCACAGAGGAGGATTGCATGCTGCTGCTGCTGCTCAGGAGAATGAAGAAAGAATTTGAGCAAATTTGATATCTACACAACTTGATCATGTTTTAGAAACACAGAATGCTAAAAAACCAGCTGGTTAAATGTTACAGTGCTACTTCAAACTATAATTTTCCTTTGAACGGTGTTTACTGAACATTCAGAAATTCAGTTGTGTTCAGTGCTCTAATATTTGAACACTTAAGTAAAAATGTTCTTCCATTTTTATTTCCATATATATGAGCATATATATGCAGAATGATTACAGTAAAAATACATTAAATTTAGAGTTGACTTTGTATGCTTTTTTCTATTGCTGCATTGCTGTTTCTGCTTCGTTCATGCAGTACTATTCCTTTTGTTAAAATAATGCACCATCTTTCTTGCCTGAGCAAGTCCAGTTATTGACTAAGTGTTGGCTGATGTTCCATTTCCTTTTGATTCTTGCTTATAGCAGGGTGGTGAAAGAATACCTAACACCTGTCCCCAAAGTGGTTACAAAGTCTTTTGCAAAGTTTCCAGGCACAAGAAAAATGAAATTTTTCTGCCTTGGTTTTGTTCATTTTTTAGCCAAGACAACAGTTAAGACATTTTCTCTCTGTACCAATTGCAAAACTTTTTTATTTTGTTTTGGGTTTTTTTTTTTCCTGTTAGAGCACTTCTTGCCTATGTAATATGAAAGACTTATCCTGTATCTCAGGTTTTGCAATCACTGTAATTTGAGTTGAGCCTGGATTGTTATATTGAAAGTCCTGACAAAAGAGTAACTCTAGTGTTTTGTTTAATTAAATTAAGGAGTAGTGCAATGCAGGGGTTTGGAATTCTGTAACTACAGTATTAATTTTTTTATTTAACGTATAAACTTGCTCTTTCTATAATAGGTAGTTGTATTGGGAGAAAAACTGAAGGATCCACTGGTAGGCACCAGAATTTTAGAAAAGTAAGTCTTCTGTTATATATATGCATGCTAATATAGAAGTGTATTTTGCCACGTCTTTTTTGAATACACTGAAGTTAGCATCCCCTAGCATTTCCCTTGTTTAGTTTTGTTCTGTTTTTCTATTACCTCATTCTTTTTTCATTTGTTATCACTTTCTGGTCTGCAGGATCATGTGCAGGACTTCTAGGGGAAAGAGGTGGGGGAGGCAGGGAGGAGGAGCTGCTTTTTGGTAATTTTTGTCTTGGACTGTGCTTCAGTGTTGGAGCTTAAAATGTTCCTACTCTCTCATTTTATGGAAATGTGAATGTGAAGTCTCACTTCTTTCTTTTTGAATACACTTTCCAGCGAAGTGCACTGCCTACTCCATTCTTCAGGCAGTCAAACAGTCCACTCCTCACAAAAGCTTTACAGAATAATTTAGCTGTGCATGAGTCACCCACAGTGGGAAATCTAAGCATCAGAAGCACTTCCACAGCTGCACAAATTGAGGATTGTGCAATCAACTTGGAAAAAAAATGATGCCTATCACTAAATATTTTTAAAGTGTTTTATTTACATGTTTGTATTTCTACATCAGATGGATAATTAAGTTTCAGATTAAGTATCAGCTTTCTGAAATACCTGTCACTTGTTCTTGAGTGTTGCTGTTGACAACAATCCTAATCGTTTTTTATATATGTCCATTTGGTACACTTGAACAATTCTAAGGGTTGCAAATAGCTGCTGTTGGTATAAATCATTCTTCATTAAATTTTCTTGGTTTCATATTATTCATTTAGGTCAGTACCCTTGTATAAGTATCTATAGTAAGGATCATCTTAGAACAGTCACAGTTTGTGCTAATTAACATATTATTTGATAGATAGGTTAGTAACTACTTAGCAACACGTCAGGTATATATATTCCTGTGCTTTACATTTTGCTTGAGTTTCCTGTTGACTCTAAGGCTGAGTTCTGGATTTATTTTCATACCCAGAATCTGATCCATGAGTTCGGACCAGTGTATATGAACAAAACTCATTCTGTCCAGAAATTTAATTTGTCAAGGGTTGCTGCACGAGATGCAGTAATGCACGAGAGAGTACAGATGTTTCATTTAAGTATGGAGCAGACTTAGCAAGTAGTAGCTACAATGGTCCTTCCTTTGAGCACGAATTTGAATCTCATTTTTCTTGATTTTGTTCTCTGGTGTGGTGGGTTGACCATGACTGAACGCCAGGTGACCACCAAAGCTGTTCTATCACTCCCCCCTCCTTCGCTGGACAGAGGAGAGAAAAAAATATAACAAAGGGCTTGTGGGTCGAGATAAGGACAGGAGAGAGATCAGTCACTAATCATCATCACGGGCAAAACAGACTCAGCTTGGGGAAAATTAACTCAATTTATTACAAATCAAAACGGAGTAGGGTAATGAG
>JANZLQ010000056.1:16859273-16871876 GCA_026212715.1 Elanus axillaris
GGGTCACAGCCTCCTTCGGGGACCCACCTGCTCCGGCGTGGGGTCCTCCACGGGCTGCAGGTGGGCATCTGCTCCACGGTGGACCTCCATGGACTGCAGGGGGACAGCCTGCCTCACCATGGTCTTCCCCACAGGCTGCAAGAAAATCTCTGCTCCGGCGCCTGGAGCATGTCCTCCCCCATCCTTCTTCCCCTGACCTTGGTGTCTGCAGAGTTGTTTCTCTTACATGTTCTCACTCCCCGGCTGCTGTTTCTCCCCTGTTCCCCAACTTTTTTTTTTCCTTCTTAAAATGTTATCACAGAGGCGTTACCACTATCGCTGATTGGCTCGGCCTTGGCTGGCGGCAGGTCCCTCTTGGAGCCGGCTGGCATTGGCTCTGTCGGACAAAGGAGAAGCTTCCAGCAGCTTCTCACAGAAGCTGCCCCTGTAACCCCCCCTGCTACCAAAACCTCGCCACAGAAACCCAATACATCTGGTTGTAATTTAACACATGGCATGGGTCAGCATGAAATGACATTGTTGCCAAAAGATGTCTAACCTGGTGATTCACTGCTTCCCCTTCCCCTGTGCCAACGCAGTTTTTGAGCAGCATGTGCTGAAACAAATCTAGTTGATTAGCTGAAGGAAACAGTATTTTGGTTAGTTTTAGGCTTGGCCACTTTTAGGCTTTGTTGACTGTGAGATCACAGATACTAATGCTAGCAGAAGAGGGGGAATTTAATATAGGTGTGGAAATGAGTGGTCAAAGTAATGATCAAAGGCTAACACTATGAAAACATTTGTCTTGACCAAGGAGTTTGGTAAAAGTGCCTACAAATATAAATTAATTGTTAGGGTGTGAAATGTCTAGTTATTTGTAGTTATGTAGTTACATTGGTCTTGCTATCTTACATGTGGAAATTCTTCATCTGCAGACTGAGACAAAGTACTTTAGTCTGTTTCTTTCACATTCTAGGTGAGTACCCTATCCATGAGTTAGGAATGTCTTTGCCTCCTGTTTAAAAAAAAACCCAAAGAACAAAACTTGAGTTCATTGCATCAAGTTGCCTGGCATGGCATGCTGCTTTCCCTCTGCCCCCTCGACCCGGTTTTAGTGTGTGCATAACTAAGAAGCGGTAAGATATTTCTGGATGTGCCAGATAATGGTATCTTAAAGGAATAAGTTGTTGATATGAAATAGTTGGTTATCCTTTAAAAGATAAGGTGAATTATAAATCAAGAAAGACTGATTTCAAGACTCATAGCTATATGCTTAAAATTTCTCCTAAATAGACTGTGAAGGCATTGGGTGCAGAAATTACGTTCATAACTTCTTATTGACCCTCTTGCCCATCTGTTTTCTTGGGTTTCTGAAGATTTTATAATGCAATAGTGAGAAGAGAACAAGAAATTTTGACTGAAGGAGTTTACAGATTAGTTGGTACTCTATGTAAGAAGTATAAGTGTTCATTCGTATATAAAAGCTATAAATCTTCACTGGGTAGCTTTTTCTGGTCTAGGATAGAATTTTGGAAAGATTCATTTGTGTGAATTTCAAAAACTGCTTTTTAGCTACCATTCCCACCTTACAACACACACATACATACTGAAAGTCTGGCAGTTAAGGTGCTCACTGAACATGTACATTCATGTTTTTCTGCAAGATTAATTGTAGTGGAGAGCTGAATGTTGCTGCAATAATTATAATTATAAAATCTCATTTTCTAAATTTAAACATGAGTTTATATCAACACCAAACAGAAATTTTGTATGGAATGGAAGAAGAATTTACTTGGCATTATCTTGCTTTGAATGTGTACTAATTATATCTGTTGAATTTGATAATTATTTTTTTCCAGGACGGTTTTAAAAAATTAGTTTACTTTCTGTATCTATACATTCTTCCCTCTTTACTACTGGGGTAGAGGAAAAAAAAAATGTTTAACTCTGATCTGTCTCATTTCTTGGTAAATTTTCTTGTATATTTTCCAGTGTAGGAATAAAATGTTTGATAAATTCTTCCCCTTCGGTTAGATTTATTAGTATTCTTTATCATCTGAGGAAAATAATGACAAACCATTTTAGACAAATTGTTGTTTAAACTAACATCTGTACCTGATACAAAACTTTTAAAATTGCTAATCCTCTGATAAGTATGCCCATTTGTAATTGGATGAATCATTACAAAGTGTTGCTAACTTCAGGATATGTATCTTGGTACCCTATTTTAAAGTTTTTCCTTAAATTTCTGTTAATATTGAGAAAACATCAAGTGAGCAACTTTTTTTTTTCCTGGTAACTTTATTCTGTAGAAAATCATTGTTTTGTATGTAGCAGATAATTTTTCTGGGATAATTAGTAATATTCAGTGAGAATTTCAACTTTTGAATATGTGTGTGTGGTATTTTTTTCACCTTTGAACTTCTGAAAAAAACCCTGTCAATTGCCTACTTTCTCAGTTCCATTTAAGAGACTGAAAGAAGGAAGATGGGATTTTATTTGTTCCTTGTAAAATATAGCAAGTTTAGATGCCTCCTGAGAGAGAATAGCAGACTCTCTAGATTTTACACCATCTACAGCACTTTTTCCGCAGCATGGTGAGTGTTAATTTAGAATCTGTTCTTGAGATGGCTGGCAGCAGGTTGTTTCTGCCCAGAATCCCATTAAAGGAAATGGAGATTTACAGAGATGTGAAGATTTTCAGTTTTGAATTGTAACACTAACTGGTTAGCTTCTCTTGATTAAAACTCATGTTGTGAAGTACTGTTTTTTTTTTGTTAAGCACCATTTCAGGAGGCAGTAGATGTGTTTTTCAGCCATGCTTGATTATGAGCTAAATTGTATTTTAGATGTGCAAACACAATGCATACTCTTAAGTCTAACCCATGGTTCACTGTTACAGATCCAGCAGTGGCAGATGTACTTAAGAGGTTCCTGCTCCTTTTTGTAGAGGGGTACTGTTCTTCAGCTGTGCCAGTTTTCAAAGGTACTTGAAGCCACACAAGATAATAAAGATAGTATTTAAAACTGTGTGATATTTGGGTTATTTTAGATACATTTCATAAATCTGCTTCAGTGTGTGGCCAGAGCTAAAGGGGTGAGGACCTCCAGTGAGAGCCAAGGAAGGGTGGCAAGAAGCAGGGTGGAGGCTTATAAAAATGGGTGCAAATGGAGTTGTAATATGTAGTCACAGTCTTTCTCTTGTACAGACTAGTTGCACAGGATTTACAAGCATTATTTCTGCCACACTTATGGCTTTGTTATTGAAGGAAGGGGATCTCCAGTAAGGAACTGTAAATACAAAGGACTGAGAACATATTTTAAATGAGAATACAGAAGAATAACAATTGTTTCTGATGGCCAGGTCATTAAACACTGCCTTTCAAATTTGACTTATAAACTTAGTTAGGTTTGTACTATTTTTTGATTTTCCTCTGTGATTTTCTGAGACAGGGAGTGTGTTCACTGGCAAACTCTGAAAATCAGTATTATAATCACTTTCTTTTAATATATCCGTTAATAATTTGAAGGGGGCACATAAAACAACACCTCGAGTATCTCCAAATGTAATTAATTTGGATCCTAGAAGGCAAAGAAAATACAGGCAGCCTGGAAAGGGATGGATGGGAAAAAAGCCTGGTAAGTGCTTCAGCATCCCACAGCCAAGGATCAGTTATTAGAAGCCTGGCAACCTGCTGAGCACTTTCCTGGTCACTCCCAGGGAGCTGGAGGGGCAGGCTGCTCCCAGGGGTGGGCAGCCAGACTCAGGCAAGAGCCCAGATCACCAACAAGTTCCTGGTGAGGAGGCAGGTCTGAGGATAAGTCAAGAAGTCAAATCAGCAAGTCAGAGGCCAGATTAGTGGGGTACGTGGCCAGGTATGGGCCAGGCTTGAAAGTAGGCCAGGTGAAGAGACTGAGCTTTTTGCATGTACCTTCACTGCAGTCTAAACCAACATTAGAGAGTCTAACTGTATTGGGGAGGGAGCTGTGGGCTCATCTCCGTGGTAAGGAAGGGGAAGGATATGCAGGCTCCAGAAAAGAGTGGAAGAGTGGCAGCAGAACAGCTGGTCAAGCAGAGATGAGCCCAAATGATCTGCAATAGAAGAGTGGTGGGCAGGGCTGTTTTCTTTAACCACGAGCTAGAGGTGGAAATTGCAAACTGCATTCAGTCCCAAGTTAGAGGGCAAAGTTCTTGCCTGATGGCAGGACAGTCTAATACATGAAGAATGCAGGAGAGAATTGCTTTTTCCTCTAATCCTCCTCATCTAATAATAAGGATATTATTTACAGTGACTTTTAGTCAGGCTTGTCAGAGCAGCTTGCTTAGGTCCATTACCTTTGCAGGGAGTAGATAAGGACACATCTGTGTGACAAACCATTTCTAAGAACTTAACCTCTTTTTACCTTTGTGGTTGCTATGTTGTCTCCTACTCATGGTGACCTGTAGGCTCTTCTAGCTGCTGCTGTTTGTATGGACTATATACAAATAAGTCTGTGGGCAAATAGTATGCACTCTTTCAGGTGCCACTAAATCCATGATATCTCTGACCACTACCACAACAGGCCTCCTACTAAGCAGTTCATCTCTCCTATAGACTACTTGGACTTCTCTTTCCTAAAAGCCCTCAGGAACAGACTTGAGACTGGATGAGTTACTCTGATAATAGCAATCCACACCACCTGTCATCTGTCCTACTGCCCTTTCTTCATTATATTGCACACAGATGTGTCCTTGTTCACTCCCTGCAAAGGTAATGGACCTAAGCAAGCCACTCTGTCAGAGCGGGCTGCTCATGGCCACTCACAAATTTTCCTATTAAAAGCCCATCTGGGATCAAGTTGTGTGGATGTCTGTGCTAGAAGCAGCCCTCTCCTACTCTGCTTTCCTGTGAAACAGGTGAAGATACACACCTGCTGTTATAGCATGTTGATCTACAGAAAATGACATTTCTGGGATATGTCAGCTACAGACCAAGATAACAGTTGATTTGTTGACATGGTGAAGAGAAGTTTACAGTATATGACTATTCCTAGCTGCTAGAATAACATTTTCAGCTGCAAAGTTTGGACAGCATTTCTTGAAATTCCTTTCAGCCCTATCTTCTGAAGGTTTTGTTTGTTTTGATTTTTTTTTTTACTTTTGAGGTAGAAAATGGGAGACATATGTCAGTTTTAAAAGCATAATATTTTAACAGATAGCCTTGATTAGCAAGAAGGGACCAATCAGTCAATACCCTGATTTGCTTTCTGTTGGTGTGTATACCATTGCAAGCAAAGAGCAAGTATCTTGAATCCTGCTAGCTTGTTCCATTAGGCCAAACTATATCTGATTAGAGAGCAGGTTATGGTCTAAAGATCTCTTGCTCTCTACAAAAGTCTATGGTTACTAGGGAGGAACTGAACCAAGCAAATTCTTCCTCTTTTCCTCCTCTCTACCCCACCCCCCAAAAAGAAAAAACTGAAGAGAAAAATGGTTGGGCTGGAGGTAAGCTGATGAAGCAAAGAGCAAAATGGAAAACATGAATGATAGTGATGTGCAATTCTGGGCATGAGAGTGGATGGATCTCTGCTTGCCCGTTATGATGTAATGTCCCAGTAGAGTAAAACCCCAGAAGTTCATAATCCAAGTTACCAGAAGCAAATATTTCTTTGCTCCTGGAAAAAAGTGTCAAGAAGGTTTATAATTATCCTCAGAATCTGTATAATGAATAGGGCTTTTAGTGCTGTGCTTATGTTTGGAGTCAGGTTCTGGCTCAGCTCTTTGCTCACAGTGTGATTTTTCTGCTCCTTGACTTGCTTACCCTGGTATGTAACTAGTGTTAGAGCTCTGCTGGGCATCAGGTGCTGTGGAAGAGTAGACTGGTGTGCTATGATTTTGATTCTTTAAACAAGATCGTCCCTAAAGTTAATCCTCAGTGATTATAATAACTAGTTTGTTCCCCTCGCAAAATAGGATTATGGCACAGAGATCAGGTTGTATTAAAAAAGTTAGTCTATTTCTGCTTGACGAAACTGTAGTGTTGGAAAACTATATTGTTTCCTGTATTTTTCCTGTGATATTTCCTGGGTGAAATTATTTGTCTTAATAGTACATGTCACCTTGCATCAATTCTGTCTGAGGACTGTGATCTGTAAAGTAATGAAAATATTACTTATAAAATGAAGACATTTATATAAAAATATTTTTTACAATATAAGGGCAATAGTGGTTCTTCCTCAAAAATATTTAGCAATTGTTACTGTGAAGGTGAGGTGCTAGAGACCGAGAGGTTTCAGCCACCGACTATATACAAAATTAAATACAGGCAACACATTGACTATTGTCCCATCCATTTTTCAGTCCAATCTTGACAGAATGTCTGTCATGAGCAGGACTGTAGTGTAATTTCACAGTTTGTTCAGTCTTTGAAAGTGTCTCTAAGATTTAGTATCACCAACATTCATACCAGTATTGATGATAAAATTGGACTGAAGTTACTGAAATTCTTTCAGCCTAAAACGTGGAATGTTTTATCAGACAATGTGAACTTTTCACTGTTACCTTAGGTTGGAAAGTGGCTTTTTACCCTATGACTTATTCAGAACCTTGTTTCTTTGGGCAAGGATAACTTGGAACCCAATAACTTAGTGCCTCTCCATGACTGATAAGTCAGCATAGTGCAGAATTTGCAGTGGTTTTAGTTTTTGTGATTTTTGCTACAGATTGAGCAGTGTTATGTATTAATAGTTTGTATATCCATGGAAGCAGCTAAGCTTTTTGATTGAGGACCTCAGCTTTCTTAAAGATAGTAAGTTTCTAGCCTCCTTGGTTGCAGAAAAGTTTGGAAACATGCACTGAATGTGTACAAAGGATGTAGTATTTGGAGACAGATACACATAATTCATTGTATTTAAAAAATCCTCATAAATTGTTGAGATAGAACCATGACTTTAAATGCTTGTGGCTGACAATGCTGGCATGTAGGCGTCTTAACCTTTCTGCTGGCTTTCACATGCATGCCATTTCTACTGAGTTAGAGATCTATGTGGTTTTGGTTACAAAAGCTTTTCCACTGTGATTAGCTTTCCTTTTGGTCTGGTTTAAGCTTGCTTATGTTCATTTATGACATAAACATATTCCTTTCCTCCTCATCTTAAAATCCCTTTTTGAAATATCCTCAAAAACTTCTTTCTTTTTAAATTCTGTTCTAGACATATCAAATATGGTTCTGTGCTTAAGTCCCATGGTGTTCGTCTTAAGTGTTTTTATTTGTGATTTTTAAAAAAATACATCTCTACATACTGCAGAGCTCATGAGAACTCTGTTAGGAGCTGGGTTAGAGTTGGCAGAGTTGTTTGACTCCAAAGCAGTTTAAAAACAGAGGTTTCATGTTGCAGTCTCTGTAACCTAGACTTCCATGGGACTCTTTGTAACTATTAATGTTTGCACTTGTCAAACAGAACAGAATAGGAGAGGAGGCTGTAAGCACCTAAAAAAGTAGGTCAATGGGCCAGCAGGTTATTTGGCCAGAAAAGAACAAGTGGCTTCATTGAATCATGCTGTAATTATTTTTCTCCTGTTGGCAGATTGTTCTGCTGTGCTTTAATTTCCTATGTTAACATTTGCATCTGTATTTTAACTACTTAAGAGCCTCTGTTAGGTGCAGGGGAAGGAGAAACTTAAGTTTTCTAATCAAATAAGAGATAATTCTGGTGTTTTCCATAAAATCCATTAATGAATTTAGCATAAGCTTAGTTTTTAGATCCCAGCTTCCTTTTTAGAATTTAATATGCTTTAAAATAATTTTTTTCAGAAGTGGTACAAGTACATTGTAGAGTGAATACATTTTATTTTAAGAACATTAAGCAAGGCAGATACAAACAGGATAAAGATGAGAAAAAACTGATTTCATGTAACTTAATGTAGAATGTAGCATGGCTCAAGAGAAGAAACTGTATAAATGAAATGTAATGATATAAAGAGACTGGAGGCTGGTGATCACTTCTACTGGCGCTGAGTTTTTTTATGGAAGAAGAGCATTTGTGATGTAAGTTTGGAATACATTCCTGAAAGTGTTGTTGAAGTGGGTTTTGAAAGAAGGGGTCTGTCTGAGGGAGTAGCAATAATGCAGCTGGGCAACTTTGCTAGTTGTCAGCAGCAGCATTCTACACATTCTGGATTCCCGAGAGTGGCAATTTTGGAGACTTGGAGAGGAGAAGACATAACTGAGAAAGCCAGAAGAGGCCCAAATAAGAGTTTCAGTGCAAAAGGTGTTTAAATAAAGGTATAAAGATATACTATGAAGGTAGCAAGTGGAAGCAAAGATGTAGATGATGTAGGTGATACCAAATTCAAAAATAGAAATGACATCAAGATTAAAGATAGGCATAAAGTGATAGCTTAAATCAGAGATGAAATTGTGTCAGAATATCCTGCTTATCAAGGAGAAGAGCTTTGAAGCAAGGTGAATTTGGATAGTGAAATACTTGGGATATTTTTAATAAGCAGAATATGGCATTTATAAATTATTGTTGGAATGATTACTTCTCTTTTATTTAAAAAAAACAAATAAGTGATCATTTTAAAACCCATTGATTTTAAAACTCTCCTTTTTTTATTTTTTTACAGTTCAGATTTTGGTGCTTTTCTGCAGAGGAGGATACATCTAACTCCACATTGTTCTTCTAAGGAACCAGGTTTCATCCCTAAACCTCACACTTTAACAAGTCCCAAAGTGTAAAAGGTAAAATTGTATTCTTATAACTAATGAGGTTCCTATGGCTTTCAATTATCAACACTGAAGGGCTGAGTAGCAGTGTTAAGTAGTGTCTTTTGTTCTCCAGAACACGACTGAATTTGAATCTTAGAAACAGACATAGTCCTTGATTTCTGTAGTATTTGCTTTAAACCTGACAGCTTTCATTGGAATTATCTCTGGATTCTTATCCATCAGCACATGTAAGTGCTGAGAATGTTCAGCCTTTTGCAAGTTTGGATGCAAAGACAGAAGGGTCAGACCTTGAAAAGTGAGAAACAAATGTACTACAGGTGCATTTCCTATAGCCTTTACGTTCTTTTAAGTATTTGTCTTGGATGCGAAAACTAAGTTGCCAGTTCTGGCATAGGATCTCTACTGTAACAAGTGAATGATTTTGTTGAATTCTAGAAATTGAGTGCTTTGTTAAAGTGAAATAATGATTTTTAAATTCTGAGTCTGCATAATGAAGATGCCATTTATGTCACAAGTGAGAGTTTTCTGTATTTATCTGTACATATATTTTTCTTCTGCAGATTACAGGAATAATATATCGTTTGTCCTACAGAACTTCATATTATTCTTGATCCCTATAATCTTAAGCTCCAAATTTGTTTAGAAACTAACACAGGGCTAAAAATGTAATTAGTGCATACCTGTGTTAGTGCATACTGTGCAAGCTAAATGAAATCAAGTTTCTAATTGGTATCTTTATTTTAAACTTAATTCCATGCCAGCAATGGTAGTTTGCTTTTACTGCTGAGCAACTTGCCTGTTGTTGCATTCTTTTGACTAAAATTCAAACAACCATTTCTTCATAATTTACTTTCCTTGTGCCATTTCTGGCTGGTTTTCAAATAGTGCAACTTCATTACTTTATAAAACTTGGCCTACTAATTTGGGGAATTTAGTCAGTATGGCCAGTGCAATTGTTATTTTGAAGAACTAGAGTGAAGGAATGGTTTGCTTCCAGTGTGTCTTCAGAGCACTAGATTTTGGAGAATAAAGGCAAGATGAAGTTGGGCTGTATTAACTGAAGAAGTAGGTAAGAGGACTCATGGGGCATTTGGGCAAAACCACATGCAGCCCTTGTGATGTACCTTGAACGAGATTGTGCTGCAGTACAGCACTCCCAATTACTTTCCTTCTGCACTCAAGTTATGAAACTTTGTGGGGAAAAATACTAGTCTTGTGAAGCAAACCTGCATAGTATGTGGCTGTTGTAGACTGAGACAGTTTAGTTGAAACATAAGCTTTCTTCCTCAGTTTCCCCATATATTAAAAAACTGGGATAAGATTTTCCTGGAACATTTTGCAGAGTGTCTGGATCGTGGAGTTGCTGCCATATTTCTTGTGGTATTAACACTGCAAGTTCCACTGGATTTGGCACTCTCAGAAACAAACAAATCCTTCCCAGAAACTATGAGTCACTGAAGTGACTAAAACCAGCTCCTTTGAAATAAATGCAGTGCGTTTTTACTATTAAGTTTGTAACATAGTAAAAATTCCCAAAGATATGCAAGTTCAACTAATATAAAACTTCTTGCTGCATGCAGTTGTTCCTTAATCACTGACAATGTTAAAATCTTGCTGCTCCACTTGAGCAGCCTCTGAGAACTGACTTTTCTCTATCAAAGAAAATAGTTTAATTGTTTCAGTTTGTTTGACTTTCAGCCTTTCAGTAACCCGCGTAATTTGTAATTTTTGGGTACCTAAAAGTAGGTACTTGTTGAATTATATACTTATTTTAATTTTATATTCCTTCTCTCACTATTAATATTTCATTCACATTCTTTATTCAAACTCATGTGTGCAGCTGGAAAACCAAGAACTTCTTTCTGAAACTTTGTAATGAATAAGTGACTGCTTTAAGAAATGACAAGGTTAACTAACTTTCTCACAGTATAGAGATCACATTCTAATGGGTATCTTATTGTTATCATTTCACATGTCTATTATAACAATGTGCTCAAGAAAAAAATAGAGTAAGAAATAAACTACAGCTGTAAAATACTATTTCCCAAAAGCTTTCTGTTTGCACAGTTTCTAAATAGAATGTATTACTACTGAGGAGTGTATTTACATCTGTTCAACCTTCAAAATTATGAGAGTCTTTTAGGTAAAAGTTAAAATAAAAATGAAAAGCTGTATCTGAATTCCAAGTCAGAAAAAGTTTTATATTGGTTTAGTCCAGACTTACTGTGGCATTTAATAAAACAATGTTCTCTTGAACTCTCTGTCATGTAAAATGAGATATTAAAGTCCAGGTTGTGATGGCAATGGAGATGGAGACTGCATTAGAGAAGGTAGGAGGGGAGAGCAGAAGGTTGGAAGAGAGAGAAGGATAAAGAGCAGCTTATAGAGCAAATTAAAACTTCAGTATGCTCTAATGAAGAACATGTTTGTTCCTCCAGAATCACATTTTGATATTTTTTCTTCTCTTATAGGCAAACGTACAAATGTCTACCACAAGACTAAAGTGTGATATGTTATGTTTTTTACCATAAGCACCCATAAAATGAGCTCCATTGCAGACAGGTATGTGAATAGATACTGAGATTTTGAGACACTTACTATTCAATGCTTTCTTTAATAATCTTTTTCTTATGGTTAATATATAGAGAATATTAATTTATGCAAAAAAGAAGATTGAGTTTTGGGCTATTTTTGACAAAGCTGTTTTGGTAGTTGTTAGATGTGTTGTTTTATAGTCATTGGAAATAGTGATTTTTATTCTATGAGATTAATCTTAAAATGTATTACTTGTTTTCTGCCATGGGACAGCATGTGTGCAAGTTGAGCTGATTTTTAATGTTTACGTGAATAATTTTTGTATAGTACTTCAATATTTGATTAAGGAAAACAAATACATTTAAATGATTAGTGATGCTGCAGATGATAGTAAAGTGACCTGCTAACCTATTTCAAGGGAAAAGTAATAGCTGAGACATGTTTTCTGCTTGAGTCCTTGAGCTGGACTTCCTTAGCAGCTTAGGTGAACATCTGCCCTTAATATTCTGTGTATTACCATTTTTGAGACTTCAGGAAATTAAACTTGCATCAAATTTACTGAAAGTTAGATCTGATTGAAATAAATAACAATAAAAGCAAAGGGTAAAACTTCTAAAATACTTGTCTGACTTGTCAGTTCTTTTAGTAAAGTTTTGTGACATTTCACTGAAACTTAAGCCCTCTGAATATACAAATTCCTTTTAAAAGCTTTATGTTTATATAGTAGCATACAAAATAATTACTTCCTAACATCACTGCTTATCATAACGTACAATTGCTTGATCATTTATCAGTTATAAATCAGAGAGATGAGGTAGGCTTTTTAGAAGGACGGTTACTTGCCCTAAGGGAAGGAAACATGAGGATAAAAAAATTAAGAGTGGACACACAGAGGTCAGTGTGGACAGCACTAAATAGACTGAAAGCAGACAGAAGAAGTTAGTGAAATAAAATGTGACAGTCCATTATACAGCAATTTTGGAAAACAGAAGAACAGTTTTGACCTGACTTTTTAAAAAAGGAAATGAAACAGAGGTGTTGTATAAAGTATACTTAGGCATCTTCAAAGGAAAACATATCTTATTTGATATTTTAATAACTCTTTAGCAGTACGTGGACAGTTGTCAAGCTGAGGAAAAGTTATGTGATACTTGGTGAGGAAGCAAATATAATAAATAATTACTGCTACTTTTTAATGTTGACATTGTGTATTGATAAAATTACATATGTGGATAAAGTATAGCATATTCCTCAACTCTCTTTAATAGTGCTTCAGTAGTTAAGAAAAATGTACTTTCTTACTGTATTGGGTCTGGCTGAGATGGAATTAATTCTCCCCATAGCAGCCCTCATAGTGCTCTGTTCTGCATTGGTAGCT
>JANZLQ010000056.1:16871976-16965609 GCA_026212715.1 Elanus axillaris
ACTGCCCTTATCTTGACCCACGAGCCTGTTGTTATATTTTCTCCCCCCTGTCCAACTGAGGAGGGGGAGTGATAGAGCGGCTTTGGTGGGTACCTGGCATCCAGCCAGGGTCAACCCATCACACTTACTATGTACTAAGTACTATGTACTTTCTTACTAAATTTTTCCAATAATTGGAATAGCAGTTGTCAATAAGTAAAAATAAATTATATATGCCCTCTCTCATGTTTTCAAAAGGATAAGGTAATGCAAATAATCAAGATAGAAAACCAAAATTAAGTAGTGTTCAACTAAGTGTTTGCATAGGGTTGTAAGTTCTTACTATAAATAGTCTGAAAATCCTTTGTGTCAGAAATTTAAAGGTGTTTTGCTTTCTCTTTAGTAAACGTCCTACAAGGAGAGCTTACAGCAGACTTAGTTTCAGGTTATTGATGATGGTCCTTGTGAGACATCACATTAAAACAGTGCTTTGGTTTCTTGATGTAACGGAGATGATGAATAATGAGCTCCCACCCCACCCCGTTGTGACTGGACTCCACAAGAGAGAAATTTTACACTCCAACATTTATTTCTGTTTCTTTCAGAAATGATGGAAGCATTTTTGATGGGCTGGTGGAAGAAGATGACAAAGATAAAGCAAAAAGGTAAGTCTTTAAGTTATTTAAAGCTAAGAAATGTCCTATACTTGTACACTTGAACTTACTAGGGTCACTTCTAAACAATAAAAATGTGATTCTTATATAAATAACCATATTACTCAGCAGCATTTCTTTTACTGTTATTCTTAAGATATGTTGTATATTTATAACTGCGGTTCAATGATTTGTAAAAGAGTGCTTTATTCCAAAGGCTTAGCTTCACACCTCTGTGAGAAGGAGGTAGCCACTCTTCAAAAATGCTATCTGAGATATACAGTAGGTGTTTCTGTGACAGTTCTCACAGCAAAAATTCTTAAGGGGCTGTTTGCTTCAGAAACCTGCCAGTAGTATGCAGCTTATTATAAGAAAGTTTATATAAAAGTTGTTATAAAACATTTTCTGTTTTGTTTTTCAGAGTGTCTAGAAACAAGTCTGAAAAGAAACGTCGAGATCAGTTTAATGTACTTATCAAAGAGCTGGGTTCCATGCTTCCAGGTAATGCTCGGAAGATGGATAAATCCACTGTATTGCAGAAGAGCATTGACTTTTTACGGAAGCACAAAGGTAATTATTTGTAACATCAAAAAAAATTTGTAAATTCTTAATTTTTTTAATGATATTCACTTAGTACGTAAAACATTAACAATTTTGCAGCTCCTTTAAGGAAATTGTCAAAAAAATGTGAAGAGTTCCTGAAGAAAGACATTCTTACAATAACAATTTAGGTAGAAGAGATATTATTATGTTTTTGCTAATATTTTGCAAAAAGCCAGTACTAATTTTTTTTTTGTCCCATAGTTGTGAAAGAAGTCTGTTTCATAAAGAAAAGCATTTATTTTTTAAATAACCTTGAAGTTTTTAGTTCTGGACAGATGGAGACCTTTAGAATATAGTTGCTTCATAAGGCACAAGTTGTCAACGTTTTGCTTCGCAGGAAAACTGCTGATCCATTTCAGTGGAAGTACTTGCTGGAAGTACTTATTTTGATATTTAGATAAGACTGGTTTGAACAGTTGGTTTGTCTCTCCAAGGTCCACATAAAGCAAGACAAATCACTGAAAAAGCTAGTCCAAGGGAACTTAATGCTCCCTCTCTTCGTGTCAGGTATCTATACAACTGGCTGCTTTAAAGAAGATGATAAGACATGGGGCATTGTGGTCTCTAGCCAGTGTTAATGGGTGACATGCAGTGAGCATACAGACCAGGAGCATGGGCATTTTCTTTTTTCTTTTAGCTGGAAAAAAACCCCAGAAAATCTAGAAATGCTTTTAGCTGAACTTACTGATTTTCAAGACATACCCACTGGTGTATAAGCCGATGAGCATGTTTGTCATTTTGTAAACTGTCATGTGAAATGTCAAAACGATGAATGTCCTTGAACATCCTTGCTATGTTTCGTTTCTCTGGTTGCTTGCATCAGCTGATGGTGGGATATACCCAGATATGTTGTATTGAAGTTCATTACAGGTCGTTATTTCTGTCACAAAAAAATTCTTCCACCAAGTGTACACTTATTTATGGATGTTTGATATTTATGTACATAAAAAAATCCCTGTTCCTTCTCCTACACTTGTTCTTAATATGGCACCTTGCGGTTCATGCTGCCAAAAGCAAGATTAAAATTCAAGAAAATGAACACTTTCACTAGTTAACCCATTTCCCCTAGTAATTTCTGAGCATGCATACTAACTATAAATCAGTAGGGACAAAAGAAGCAGCTATAAGGTTATAAAATAAAATAAGTAAAATTGTTAAGTGGATCAATAGGTGTGTATTTATCAACAGTATGTGTGTCAATTTAAGGTATTTTAAGGTCTGATAAATATTTTTCCACGCCCTAGTGTGTCTTCTGTTAGTGTTATGGTTCAAGTGCACTAGATATGTATTCTACTGTGCCATTAAAAGGGTAAACATAACAATTAAAATGGAAAGGGAGGGCATAGTAATTTGTGAGAATTTGTAGGTTTGGTGGTTTTTTGCCAATTAAATATTGATTATACATTTGTCTCAAAAAGAAAAGCAGTATGAAGGCTCCTTTGATGTAAAAGTCAGTTCTGTAGATTCTGAGGCCTTTGTGAAAATTCATTCTGTTCCAAAATCACTTTATCTTGTTGTATTGATGATTCTTATCACAAAATATAGAGTGTAGAATGAACATGTGTCAGCCAGTCAGCAGCACCAGTCATACTTATTCCTTCAAAGTGCTTTCTGAGATTATTTTTTTAATTATTATTATTTTTTATTTTTTTATGATGAAGGTGGGAAAAGCAGCTCTGGAGATGGATGCTTTTTAGGGCATGGTGCTTTTGTCCTTCACCTGGTGGGACAGAATGCAGCTTTGTGTGACTGCACGTATCATATTAAGGTCTCTAAAGCTCTGGCTGCCAGTGCTTACTAGCACTGCTCTGCGCTGGTTTACATTAAAATATTTTGGACAAAACATTGGCAAAGGTCAGAAGCATATTTTGTCTCCTGAGGTACTCTGATCTGTTACAATAAAGCAGAGTGACCCTAGCAATAAATGAATTGTTCAGCACTGATTAGCTGCTTTATTGTTGAAAATCCTACTGCATTCAGCCACCAGGTTTTGATTAACTGTATTGCTTCTGGTTCTTTCTGGACCATTTCCACATTGGCCAGGCTTGGTACTTTGGCGGCAGCTCCAGATGAACTGTCTGAGCTGGTTATTGGCCAGTGTGGATTCTGCTTCTCATTGGGAAAAAACAGCAAGCTAAACACATTGAAATTATATTACTGAGAGCTTCTCCTTGGCTAATACTGCCTACCATCTTCCTTTGAATTTGTAAACAAGAAGTTTCTGAAAATTATGAAATATTGAAGAATTTTGCTGCTTATAATTACAACCAGCAGACTAATAGTCATACAACCCACAGATAAATGCTACAGATCTTGGCCAGGTGGCAGTTTTTTTGAGGATGCTCAGTACTGATGCAGTTGCTTCAGATCCAGGATTTAAAGACTGGAGTTTAATGTGCAAGTTTGGTTATGCTCCTCTGTCTGGTATCTAGCTCGGGAACACAACCTCAGTGCCGTTTATCTTTGAATACAACCTTCTGCCAAAATTTTTAGGCATTTCTCTGAAGTTATCAAGTGAAACAAGTTCTTTCCATGTTACTTTGGCTCTGTTTTCCAGTATCATACTTTTTCTAATTTTCTAATTATGGGAGAGGTAAAAGAACACCTGTGTTTGTCATAAGACAATTCAGAATGGTTTGTTAAAGGCATGAACTTCAGCTTTTATTTAGTATAAATCCTTTCTACTGCAGAAGCCAGAGTAACTTTTTCTTTTTTTAGTTCTGAAGTAGGATGGTTATAATGACCAGAATGAGCCAATGAACCAGACTTTTCCAGTTCTAAAGTGGAGATTTTCTGTGTCCTGTGGACTGAATGCATTCAAATCCTTGAATTTGGCATCTACTTTGGTGGCAGAGCTTTTCATTTCTGTGTCCTTTGACTTACCTGTCAGTGTTCAATACAGTTGTTCTGACTGAAAAGTTGGATTTGGAGTTAGATACTTAGGTTATCCTTATTATCCAGTCCACTATTACTGCTTTGTGATACCATTTCAAAACAGATAGCAAAAGCCTGATCAATTTGTCTTGCGTGAGATCTTATTGTTGGAAATTCTGGTCCGTCTTATTTGTGATTTTTTTTTTTTTCCATCTCCTTGCATCTCTCCACTTCTTGCCAGTTTCTTGCATGACACTGCTGTTGTTTACTGTTCTTTTAGTTAAGTCTAAAGCTCTTTTGTAAAGTTTTCCCCCTTCAGTCTAGGAACCAAAATTCTGAACTGTTCCAGCCCTTTGCATATTTAACTCAATTCCAGGTTTCTGTGCTCTTTGAGCCATCTGAACTAACAGACTAGCTTACGACCTTTGTACAGATTTGTCCTTTTAAAAATCAAAAGCCTTAAAGACATGGTTTGGTTCTTCTGATTTGTCTAAATACTTGATTCATGATTACTTGTTCAAGGTTGTTCTTACAACCAGTACTTCTGTAATGCTTTTGTTACTCATGGAAACTGAAGTACTACGCTGTCTTGCTTCTTGTTGTTTCAGTTATCAGTTGATAAAGGAAGCATCAGCTTTCAGAACGTGGGGTCTGGTTTTGCTTAGCTGTTCTTTCTCTCACCTCTGTGTTGGAAGTTAATCTGTGTATTTCTCTTAAGTTCTACAGGAATCTCTTCAGAATTTGTTTCTGTATACAAATCAGACAGTAATTTTGCAGCGGAGTCTGTCATACAGCTCTTAACAATCTTTGTTGACAACCTACACTTCTTTTAATGTAACCTTATTTCTCTACAGAAAAGAGTGGGAGGAAGAGAAAGGACAGTGACAATTTTTAGCACAAAGGTTAGAATGACCAGGATTGGCCAAGATGCTTGAGGATTAGGTGTTTTAATGACCTAAACTGATCAGGAATCTTTGAAAAACAACACTCTCAATAAAACATTTTATTGTAATTTCAGAGGAAAGAGTATTTTTCCATTGTCAAAATCCGTTACTTACTGTTATTAACTTCAGCATTACCTTGAAGTCTGGCAGGAGTGTAGCACAAACTGGTAGAAGGAAAGAGAAGACAAATCTAATTATGACATTGAGGAGAAGACATTTTCTTTTTAAGGAACATCTATATGTAATGAGTGAAAAACAGAGGAGACTAGAGAACCTTCTGCTATTTCCTACTGTGTATATGTAGCTTAGTGGGAAAATAATGGCTTTTGGATGTATGAATCCTTATATTGTATATATGTTTGATTGTAGAAATTACTGCACAATCAGATGCCAGTGAGATTCGACAGGACTGGAAACCAACATTCCTTAGTAATGAAGAGTTCACACAGTTAATGTTGGAGGTATATTATTTCTGTTTTTCTGGGAGTTTAATATTTCCTCACAGGGAGTAATTAATTCCATGATGAAGTTTTTCAGCTTGATGACATAACTTTTTATTTTCATATTTTAATTGTAACTATACGTTTTTGTTAAGATAAACAGCCAAAATTCCTATGTATGCAGTGTAATGCAAACCAGTTTTTCTTTTAACTGCATTTTCAATTACATAAAACATTATAACAGAGCAAGTCCACAAATGAACATATTTACTGTCAAAGTAAAGTGGATATTTTAAATTATCCATGTAAGGAAGGTACTAGTTAAATAAAGTTATGCATAAATTAAAATCTTAATTATAAAAAAGGCTCAGCATGTAGGAAGGAACGCCCATGTAACATGTGAGCAATAAAGTGTTTCATTTCCTTGCTTAATATTCTTTATGAAAGTGGTGTGTGAGCATTACTTTGCTAAAGATTACATCAATAGTTGGATTGCTACTAGAAATAAGCTTTCAGTATAAGCTATCATTTCCTTGGACATCAGGATAAGTAATTTGTGTCTTGTTAGTGAAACCGTTTCTAGTATTAGTTAAATGAAAAATATTAAAGTAAATGAACAAACGCTTCTTATTTTCCTTCCATAGTTAAACTTTTTTTTTTGAGGGACGGATTTAAAAAGTAAAAAGTTCCGATCTTCTGTACTTAAAAAATTAAAAAAAAAGTCCTCTGTGGTAAATTTGCATAGTTTTTCCAATGAGTTACTGAAGTAGTTGCTTCTGTTTTTCAAGCTTTCCTGTAGCTGATTTTGGTGTTTCTCAAGTCCTCTTACAAAATATATGTCCACAACTAGTGACTGTAAACCTAGAACAATACGATACAACAATTTTTTTCAAAGATGTGAGCCTTAAAATGTCCTATTTAGAAATACAGTTCTGTCATGCTTTTATGCTTGGTAGCATTCAACTAAAAGATAGTTGTGTAATGTTCAGTAGAAGTAAGTTTGAGTTAAGTGGAAGATAAGGCAGTCAGAACTATCTCACAGTTTTCAAGTCTCAATAAAATCTTGATACAAGTTTCTTTTATTGAGATTGGGAATATTGAGATTTTAAATACCAAAATTTATTGATTTCACCACCTCTTTTATTTGTTCTTCTCTTAGTTTTTCCACGTTGTCTTCATTTTGTGTAAGCTCATTTTTCTGAGATTTCTGATGTTTAAAAATATGATGGAATTAAAAATAACAGGCAGGCAGAGTGGGAGATGGGGGAAACAGTGGCTAGCTGTATATGGACTTGCTTCTGAAACCACAGATTATTTAAGAACAGAACAGTATGGGAATTGTAATGCTTGTAGTGTAAAAGCAAGACTAAGAAGTTTTAGTAGTAGTGAAAGGCATTCTTATTTTTATAATAAACTAAAATTGGTCTAACTTATTTTCTGTGTTTAATATAGCTTAATATTTTTAATATGCTCTGTTTCTTTTTATTTAACTGCCCATTATGTTTAATTTCAGGCTCTTGATGGTTTTTTTTTAGCAATTATGACAGATGGAAATATAATATATGTGTCTGAAAGTATAACTCCCTTACTTGAACATTTGCCAGTAAGTACAAATTGCTTTCAGTAACAGATCAGTTTGTCTGTGGATGGTGTTCTGCTATGAGGACTAATTAATCATTAGCCTTTTTGGCATTATAGAACAGATATAGTCTTTGTTTTAATACTTATGGTTTTTCTTCACAAGTCCTTCCTACTGGTCTGTCTCCTATATTAAACATTTCATTTGGAAATACAGAATGCAGTTGGCACTCTGATAGGCAGGATTATGAAGTGTCAGACTAGCATCAGTTCTCTTCAACACAACTGAAATAACACAGTTAGCTGCAGGAGGCCCTTTAGAGTTCACACCTATCACAGCCTCTACGTGAGTCACAAGAGTATTGCTAAAGAGTAATTTTTTTAAGCTATGTTTTTACTCCTTTCTTGCCAAAGAACTCTTGTAAGAAATACATTACTGCTGGTTCTGCTTTTTAAGCTAGGTATATATACAGTTTGGGTTTTACCACATTCACATTAATCTTGGTGGTATTGCTCACTGGTAAATTTTAACATTCTAGTTTTTAACTTTTGAATAATGTTATTCTGAAATGAGGCAGATTAGTACTAAAAAATGCAAACAATTGATGAGTGAAACAGTTCTTTCCTAGAGGAGAAGGACAAGTTATTGTTAAAGGCTAGTTGTCTCACTGTGGTAAGAGTATTTTGTAAAACTTGGAGTGGCATATTTAAAAAATGATTCTGCAAAACACAAATTCCCCTAAGGTATGCGTGGTATCAGCCTGAGAATTTTGAAAAAACTACAGGTAATTGTGATTTATTTTTTTTTTAAAGAGTAGAATTTCCCAAGTTCTCATAGGCACATTTGTTCTTTGGTTTTAGGTGTGATTATACATTCTAAACATACATTCTGAGATCCCTCTTTTCTGAATACTTAATCAAATGCATCTGATTATGTATATAATCAGTTGTTCAGTTGTTCAATTTTATTGCATTCATCTCTGTTCCCAGTTTGTGTACATAGTTGCAGAACTAATAATAAAATGTATTCATAAAATCAACTGCGATTGGATATATTTATTGGTAACATAATAAACTATATGATGTAGGGAGGCACTGTCTTTTGTTCCAAGATATCATTTCAATGTATTGGATGCCACTGACAGATTACAGTGCCATAGAACAACACCCTATAATTTCTAACTAAAATGCTTTATATAATTTCTAATTAAATTGTTGCATCTCAGGGAGGTTAATACAAGCTCCATTGTACTTTAATGTGTATGTATATCTGCTTCGTTCATGGTGGTTTTCATTAAATGGTTTGTAGTGTCAAAATTAAGACAGATCAAAGTGAGAGTTTTTCCTTCCAAAATATTCATGTGTATTCCAGCAGGTGGCTTTGTTGAGTCAGTAATGTTTCTCTGAAGTGTGAAATTGTTTTGCATTAAAGTAGTAGGCTTTGTGACATTGTATGCCTTGCATTAGTTTAATATTTACTAAATCTTTTTCTTTCAGTCTGATCTTGTGGATCAGAGCGTATTTAATTTTATCCCAGAGGGGGAACATTCAGAAATTTATAAAATACTGTCTTCTCATCTGCTGGAAAGTGATTCATTGACACCAGAATACTTAAAATGTAAGTAGTTATTGCGGATTAACCCTGGTAGGCAACTAAGCACCACACAGCTGCTTGCTCGCTCCCCTCAGTGAGATGGGTGAAGAATCAGAAGGGTAAAAGTGAGAAAACTTGTAGGTTGAGATAAAGACAGTTTAAGAGGTAAAGCAAAAGCTGTGTGCACAAACAAAGTGAAATAAGGAATTAATTTGCTATTTGCTGTTGGCAGACAGGTGTTTAGCCATTTCAAGGAAAGCAGGGCTTCATCATGTGTAATGGTTACTTGAAGACAAGTGCCATAAGCACAAATGTCTCCCCCTTCCTTCTCCTTTTCCCAGCTTTTATTGCTGAGCACAATGTTGTATGGTATGGCATATCCATTAGGTCAACTGTCCCACCTGTGTCCCCTCCCAGCTTCTTGTGCACCCCCAGCCTACTCACTGATGGGGCAGTGTGAGAAGCAGAAAAGGCTTTGTACTGTGGAAGCACTGCTCTGCAATAGGTATAACATCCCTGTGTTATCAATGCTGTTCCAAATGCAAAACACAGCACCATATGAACTGCTCTGAAGTGAAGAAAATTAAGTCTATCCCAGGTGAAACCAGTACAGTAGTTGTGTTAAAAATAATCTGCTTTGTATCACATGTAATCAGTTCTTTTCTTCCAGTGTTATTTAAGCAGAAACATATGGGTGAGCTCTGAAGAACAGAAACATTTTTTGTGTTCCCCCTCCCCCACCTGAAGAGTAAAATTTTCAGCATTGCGTTGCATTTCGCTGTGACTTACCCATGTATTAGAAATGTTCATCTTGTTTATACAGCTTCCATTTAGACAGTTGTAGCAGTTGGCAAGAATAAAAACATAGCAGCCTAATGGGTTTTGGAAGTGCATGCTTTAGTTAAGTTTAGGGCAGCTGCTTCTTTAAAATAGCTCTAGTTTTCAGGGCTTTTCTGTCATTAGCATTCAGGCCCTTCATGAGTGAATTCTAAAAGAGTTCTTTTTTTTTAGGTTAGTTAATATCACACTGGTTGAAAGCAAAGGCTGTAGCTGTTTGTAATTGCAACACTTACAGTATCTCAATAAGTATGCAGCTTAATTATTCCTGCTTTCCATTTCATGTTGCCTTTGCGCTTCATCAAGCATGTAGGCTATTAATTTGTTTATTCTTTTCTCAGCAAAAAATCAACTAGAATTCTGTTGCCATATGCTGCGAGGAACAATAGATCCAAAAGAACAACCTACATATGAATATGTAAAATTTATAGGAAATTTCAAGTGTTTGAATAATGGTAAGTAATTTCAGTGATGTTATAGTGGAATACTTAGGCAGCTTCACAGCTAAAAAGGCTTGGGACCATTGTGCAGAACTTGATGGTGAACTAAAATCACTCTTTCAAAACAAGAGCTTGAGGCAGTTATACTACTTCTATATTGTTTTAATAAAAAAAGAAGGAAAACTGCTTCTCAGGTATTACAGCTTTGTGTGTTTGAATTAAAAATGTAGTAATTCTGTTTAATGCTTTCAATTAAAGAAACTAGTATGTTGTAAAACATTTGTAAAAGAATGTAAGAGAAATTTAAGCAAACACTTTATTTTAAAGAGCCTGAATTTAGTTAAGCATAATCCATACTTCAGCAGGTGACTAAGTAACTTGAAGATCAGTGGTACTGAGTACCTGCAGTTCTCATTATGTGGTGAACTGGGAAGTAAAATGTTGGTTTCTCCGTCATTTCAATTCTGTGCTTTCACTGACAAAAGCTACCACTCAGATAAGTGGATGGGCCAGTACAGTTTTCTGCACTGAGTTCCTTCTCCCTTCCATTGAAGTTATTTTTATTAGTTATGTACTAATATTATTCCTCTGTACTACATCTCTAATCTGTTTGGCCAGCCTGTGCTGACTAATTACTTGAGAGGCATGTTTATTTGGTCAGCCAAATAAATGGGTTGTGCAGTGTGGTTAGTAGTAGATCTTCATAAAGATCACCCCCCAAAATATTACCAAAACCAGTATTTTGTAAATAAACCTGTGCTTTTTTGTGTGATACCAGTGTTTTTCCCACAAAATGGGGAGAGGTTGAGTCTTAGTGCCAAATGCAGGTATGTACTGTTATAGGAAAGATAAGAAACGGGCCTGAAAAGGCCAAATACGTTGTCAGTCTTGGAAAGCTGGGGAAACAGCAGACCTATTGGTTGCAATTCAATATTGAGAGATATTCCAGAACAAGCAGATAAACTATATTTGAGTTTCAAGAAGCTAGCAAGGAATTGAAGAGCAACCATTGTGGATTTTTCAGGTAGAAATAGCATCAAATCAATTCAGTTTCCTCTACCAAAGAGTAACAACACTGTGTGGATAAGAGGACAAAGTGCAAATAAATGATGGACTTTATTAATATGTTTTTGACAGTTACCATATCCTGTTCTCACAAACATGTAAAGCTAGCACATGTTAATCGAAGTTGCTGGAGAGTAGCTGCAGCAACTAGTTGGAAAGGTTACTAATGTTCAGCATCAAAATGGAGTTTTAATAGACTTCTGGATTTGATCAGTATTTTCATTAGTATTATGAATAATGGAATGTAGTTTGCAGTCATGAAATGATGTGAGAACACTAAAATCAAGGTAAGAATTCAGGCCCAAATTTAGAAAATGAATTATTTTTGGGGGAAAAAAGCATACAAATTGACTAAGAACAAAACAAACTATATTGCAGCGGAAAAGGTTACAGTCAGCTAGATAGCAGTCCTTTAGAAAAAGGAGTTACTGTGGAATGTAAACTGAACATGACCAAATCACCGAATTGTGAAAATGCAAAAGCCTTTCTAAATATAGTCTAAACCACATAAAATAATCCCATTGCACTTCTTAGCATCCATATGTCCTCATCCAGTTTTTGACACTATTTGCTGGGAGTAAAGCAGCTGGAGAGTGTTCAGACTTGAGCAATGAAAACAATCAGAAATTAAAAAATATAACTTACAAGGCAAGGTAAACTCTGAAGATCAAAGGAGAAGGGATAAGATAATGAGGAAGGAAATACCCATTTTCTTTCTGATGGGAAAAGCAAGGAGCTGTAAGCTTAAATTGCATGAAGAAACTTCAGTAGCAGTTCTAATCTAGAGCTGAACTAAAACCAGTTAGGCTTGGAAGAGCCTGACAGCATTTTGGAGTCACCATCATTAGAGTTTAGTAAAGATAAACTAAATTGCTATCTGCTGGAAATGAAAGATAAGGTTAATCTGTTTCAAGGTCTAGTCCATCCTTTGCCCCCTTATGATTCCATCCATCTCTGTGAATCAGTAAGTGGAATTTGTTTGTTCTCAGCTTGATGTCCTGATTCTTTCACATACATAATTGTGCCTTTGATTGTTCTGTTACTCGGTATGTCTTCAGCTTGTGTTGTTTGAATGTGATGGAAGCCTAGAAGAGAAATACTTACCTCAGAGTTCAAAAGAAAAAGTTAGCAAAACGTGATACAAAAGAGAAATTTTAAAGGTTTTTTTGAAGGTGTATTCCAGTGATTAATAATTAATAAAAATTAATAAAAAATTATTTAAAATTCATTAATAAAAATTAATAATTCCAGCAGTTACCAAGAAGGACTAGAATTGTTATTAATTTCTTAAAACTGCTTTGTTAGATGATAATATATTAAGTGTAATTTTAGTTCTTTGAGAAAGTTACTTGATGGTTGTGTTCCCATTACTACTGTACAACTACTATTCCTGTGCATAATGTGTCTATAATATATGTAGCATTTTTGTAATGCATGTTAAAGTATAAGCAAACCAGATCAGATAAATACTGGGCCATTTGGCTTGTGGTTTTACTGCCATTTTTCTCCATGCTTATACTGTAATCTGTGTTGACCTCTTCTCGATCTTCCCTCAGTTCCCAACTCGGCACACAATGGGTTTGAAGGAACTATTCAGCGATCTCACCGGCCTTCATATGAAGACAAAGTTTGCTTTGTAGCGACAGTTAGATTAGCTACACCTCAGTTTATCAAGGTATGTACAAATGAAATCACTTTTATATAATTTTAAAATGTACTTTGAACAGGAAAACCTCAGAGAGAATGCATGCAACATTTCAAATATTATTTGTGAAAACCATAAGGAATTTTATTATATGAAACTCAATGTGTCTGTTTTTCTTCACACACAAATAAGTTAAATGTTATGCAGAGCATCAAATGAAGTTGTTACAGTGAATGCCATTTCTAAATAGTAGTATAAAATAGTAATATGCAAGAAATTAATTTAGAAGAAGTCCACAGGAATATAATTTAGCAAGTTTAACTTGAAATGAAAGATAACATCGAGATTCCACTTTCACTGTAGAAATTAATAGTTTTAGTTGAAACTTGCATGTGAATTTCATGTTGCTGATGGTCTTGCTGTAGTTTGACACAGAAGCAAATCTGGTGGGGCTTAATGAAAGCTAACATTACTTGTCAGTAACTAAGAGTTGCGTTTGCTGTAACAGAACTCTTGTTTTGTTTCAGTACTATTATTCAGTAACTCAGTTGTTTAAAGAGAACATTTTGCTTAACTGCTAATGTACATTGAAGCTATCTTTCCAAGTTTAGAATTGGCTGTGTATGAAGTGTGTGGTTGACCAACTATAATCCTGTTCCCCACCACAATCAATCAAAATAAATACTCAGGATACAGTACAGGAAAGTCTGTGATTGTGATTCAGATTATATGTTTTATACAAATATATTAATCAAAGTACAGGATAGTCTACTATGTAACATTTGTTCTTGCAATTCAGTTGTAAAGAAATGCCATGAAACGTATATGGCACATAGTTAAGCTGCTGTCTGTCATGCAAAAGTCTTTGAATATTTAAATATTCTGCCTGTAAGTTGAATGTACTGGTGTCTTAAGCTGAAGATTGTTGGTGGTAGCTTCTGAGGACATGGTCTATATACTTGGCACTTTGAAAGCATAGTAGGGAGCCTGCGGACAAATTGTATAAACTTCAGTTCTGCCAGGTTGAATAGGAAATGGATCTCTCCAGACTGCATGCCAGAGAGAGTTTGTTGTTTATTTTTCCTGAAACATGGAAATCATTCATCTGACACTTTTCTTACCATGCAGGTCTAAATAATGTTCTTGCTGTTATGCCTGCAGTTGGTAGAGATGTTAAATGTGTGTTTTTTGCTTCATTAAATACTTGGGGGAAAGAAGACCAACCTGGCAGGATTTGCAAATATTTTTGTCTTTTCAGGTCTGACAGTTTAGAATGTAGTATAGTAAAACTCTGTGTTTCCTACTTCTGGAACAGGAAGTTGAGGAACATCCATTTTATGATCATTCAGGTCTCTCCTGAGGGTGAAATCTTTACAGGTTATACTCTGGCCAAAGTTTCATTCCTCAACCTGAACTTCTGAGCCCCTAGTGCCTAAGTAAGCTTTCATGTTACAGAGGTTTTAACATCCTCTCAAGGGTTTTGACTAGTGCTGTTTGTCTAGGAGATCTTGTGAAGACTTTTAACCTGACAATACTTGTTTATACTCTTTTGATAACTTCTGTTATTACTGAGGCTAGCATTGACTAGACTTCAGCAAATAAGTATTATATCAGGAACTTTACCATCTCAGTAACTTTACTAACAGATGTGTGACGCAGCCAGTAATGAGATGTATATTTTAGTACTGGATTGCCTTATTTAAGGTAGAACCTGCCTGTTCATCTGCCAGTTTTTCTCTATTTCAGATGGTATACGGTTCTGGATTTTTTTTTAACCTAGAATGTAATTTCTCAAGGATATACCAGTGCTTCTGAAGAAAGCCATAGTTAGTATTCATGAGAATAACCTCTGGAAGTTCACGTTTTTATTTTCTGCACGTGACCTCACCACTCTCGTAACAAAATATGCCACAAATTTCGCCCCCCAGTGAAGGATTTGGCTCTACACATTCTTTAAAACATTTGTCTTGCATTTTGGCTGGTAAATGATTGAATCCTATCAAGGCAGCAAGATTAATCCAGCCAAACGGATTCTACCAGAATACTTTTTGTTACAAATAAAAGTCCTTTCTTTTCTAGATGCCTTGTTGACAGCTTCAACAAGATGCCTTGTTGAACAACGTAGCTTCTACCCAGGGGTATTTTACAGTGGAATATCTGCAAATATTAATATAAATGCATTGAGTAACCAGATACTAACCTGCTGCGAGCTCCTCTCTAACAATGATGTTTTTACTGTGATTTTACTGCCTGCACTTGAAGCTATTTTTATTTTTGTTTTGACTTGTGCCAAAATAATTAGATTAAAAGAAACAACAAGTCAAAAGTATAGCTCAGGGCTATACACTTACTCTGTCATTTCTTTTACTTTGCTATGAGTGGTGCTTTATTAAATGCTGTAATCTTAGGAAATTAGATGAGCTTTGGATTTTAGGGGTAGTTTTTTGTTTTGAAGGTTAAGTCTTGCTAACTGGAAGTCACACCAAGAGTCATAAATTTGTGCCCAGAGTGATTTTGTTCATTACCTCCATCATATAACTCACTTTTTAGTCACTGTCTTCAGATTTTACACTGATGCAGGTGAGGAAGGAGCATTGCCTAGGTATGTTCACTTTTTTCTTTCATAGAAAGAAAACTTAGATAAGAACTGCAAAATACCCACTTAAACTCTCTGTATTATAACCTGAAAGAATGAAAAGAAGGTGGTCCCTTTGTAGGAACAACAGTTAGTCTCCTACTGTATTTTTCCACAGGACTATTTTAGTTACAGATGTTTACAAAGCAGCAGTGTGCTCATCTGTCCACATCTGTCGTGAATACAATGTCCGTGCAGCAGTGGCTTCCATATTGTAGTCTTTAGGAAACTGTTGTGGTATCCAATCAGCAATAGATTCTACTGTGTTTCTGGCAATGGGAATACTATTGCAAGCTCCTATAAGTGTGACAAACATGCAGGTGTCCAAAAAAGAAAGATTTACTGATCTCTAATTCTGTTGTAATTCTTGGAGGGGTGTATTTGTACGTATGCATGTTGTTCTATGATACATCTTCCTTCTTGTAAGGCAGTACTAGAGGACTTTGCAAAAGAACTGACTGGCTTGGGGTACTTACCTCTCTTACATCTCAGCATGAGGCACAGTACTTGGCAGGGCATCTTTACCTCTCTGGAGGGGATAATAGAAGTTGACTGACATGCACTGATTGCACATATGTCTGAGCAGAATATGTTTAAAATTATGTACAGAATACCTTGAGGATATGTTGTAATAGTGGAAATACAATCATTCTTTTACTTGTCATGAGTTCTAAACATAAGAACAGTGTGTTATTTGTAGTACGTGTCTGTGCCCTCAAGCCAAAGTGATTTGGAGTACTCTGTATTCACTGAAAGGAAGAATCCTGCTCCTAAACTCAAAGTAATGTGACCATCTTGCTAATGTTGGTTTTTAACCATTATAAGCATATACTGTAATCAGAGTGCCTGGTGGGAGTGTTTCATCTCTTCTTTTGCTTGTTGCAAGTTAAAAGCGTAACTGCAGGAACTATTGATTTCTACTTGTACTACTGTGTTTGTAGATACTGAGCTTGAGTTTAATCTCATGCCAGGGTTGTTCCATTTAAATCAACTGAGTGTCAGTCTGGCACAGCAGAGATTAGATTCTACCTCAGTACTATGCATCTAAACAAGCAAAACCAATGAAGTTGTCCAAAAATAACATTGTAACTATTGTGGAGTTAACTACTAACTTTAGGTAAGTCTGAAATTCAAAAGAGCTTATGAATTAGAATAGAGCAGTTTTGAGAGAGATTTTTATTTTTTTACTTTTTAGGAAATGTGCACTGTTGAAGAACCCAATGAAGAGTTCACATCTAGACATAGCTTAGAATGGAAGTTCCTATTCTTGGATCACAGGTGCAATTCCTTCTATGTATAGCAGCAATAGTAGCTGAATCACAGTGGTGGCTATAATTTTTAGAGTCCACTAATCAGAATTAAGTACTCATAGCTTGTGTTGGGTTTAATTTTTAATTTTTTTCAGAGCACATACTGTAAACAAGAAAACTTATATAATGAAATAATTTTGTTTGGGGTTTTTGTGTGAAAATAAAATGACATTAATTTTTGTATTAATTAGGGCACCTCCGATAATAGGTTATCTTCCTTTTGAAGTTTTGGGAACATCAGGCTATGATTATTATCATGTGGATGATCTAGATAATCTGGCAAAATGTCACGAGCATTGTGAGTATGACTAAGTTGCTAAAATGATAGCTATTAGGTTTAAAGTTTGTTAAAATGTACAACTGTTGCAGTGAAATTTTGTGCTATATTTGAGTGAAGTGTCTTTGCTCCCATTCATTTATTCATTTGATATAATAGCACTGCTGATCTTAATCTTTTTTCTTTTGATACAGACCTACAAAACAGATTTAACTTTATCTTAAAATTCAGAGTTTTCATTGTGGTAAATTGGAGTGCACAGCACTATGACCAATACTTCTCCAGTTCTTCCAATAGCATTTAAAAGGCTCTGTAATGTTTAATAAATGCAAAAATTGTTTAAACATGTAATTGAATAAGCTTTCTGTTCAACTGTGTTTTTCTTTATAAAGGTGCATTTAAATTTTTTGCACATAAATTTTTCACAGTATGTAAAAAAAAACCCCACAAAAATGGAAGTTTGCATTCTGTGGTTCTTTGAAAAATGCAGTATAAAATTTTTTTGTTAGAAAGTTACAGTTGTAAACATGTTCTTAGTCATTGTCATAATACTGGATTTAGACATGATTTGGGGCCATATGAAGCTGGGAAATAATGTTTATTATGTAATTGCAATATTTACAGACTGGAAAGACAGTCAACTTTATTCTTCACTTTTATAGTAATGCAATATGGGAAAGGGAAGTCATGTTACTACAGATTCCTTACAAAGGGACAACAATGGATTTGGCTGCAAACACATTACTATATCACGTATCACCAGTGGAATTCCAGGCCAGAATTTATTGTCTGTACGCACACTGTTGTAAGGTAAGTTATTTTTAAAAATTTATATTAGAGAAATTCTATTAGCATGGGAGCTGTATTGCTGGTCTTTTTGGAGGTAGAGAAATCGTAGCAGTTTAAAGAATCACTGGAAAACTTCCTGAGATATTTGTAAGTAAGGTAGCTCTGAGAAGTTTGGTTTTTGAGGTATGTTCTTTAAATCATCCAAGAATATAGTAGTCATATTTGGTTTGTTCTAGTTATGCAGAAGTTAGAGCAGAAAGACGACGAGAACTTGGTATTGAGGAGTCTCTTCCAGAGATAACAGCAGATAAAGTGAGTGTCTTCCATAATTTTATTTCACCTCTTCTTTCTTTCATACTAAAAATAATATGTAAGCAAATACACAGCAGCAAGAAGTGTTTTGTCCTGTTACAGATAAAGTAATTATTTTGATCTCTAAATAGTATGACTATTTAAAATGATAAAGAAGTCTAGGAAGGGTATTTAATTGTATTCTGCTGTGAACACTTGCCTTCCTCTTTTCAGGAGTTCATGTGCATGTAGTTATAACATGGCAACATCTGTAAGTCCTTATTAAGATCTGATTCCTGCAGAGTTTGATTCATAAATAAATGTTCTTCCTTACTGGAAGCACCCATAATCTGAAAAACCAAGGTCAACACACTAAGATGGCTTAAAGGAATTCACAAGAGGAAAGCAGAAGCTATTTCATTGTGTGACTCTGTCCCACTTCTTAGAAGTATACAAAATCAATATTGAATTAATGTTCTTGGAAGCTCAGTGAGTCTTAGATAAGCCAGCTTGTGCAGATGCTCTGTTGTGTTTTCCCTTGGCAGTTCAACAAGTTTCATCTGACAGTGCTCCTTCTAGTGGAATTAACTCATCCCTTCTCAAAAGAATAAGCAGTTCAGTCATTGCACTGGTGTTCAGAGTGAATCAAGTAGCTAGAGAAGGAGGTTAGCTCGCAGTCAGTTTGTGGCCTGTGTCTCCATGCATTTTGGTTTCTAGGCATATATGGCTTTGGTTTGGTTTCTTTTCCAAGGATAAAAGCCACAAGTAGAAACTGAGCTTACAGATAACAAACAGGCCATTACTTCTGCAGTCACCTGTGTAAGGGGGTTGACACAGCATGGTCTTAGATATTTGCTAACAGAATGTACATTGTGTGCTGAATCAGATAAAATAATTGTTGTTTGTGTATGTCCCGTCAGAGTCAGGACTCTGGGTCTGACAATCACATAAACACAGTGAGTCTCAAAGAAGCACTGGAAAGGTTTGATACCAGCCCCACACCTTCTGCTTCCTCCAGGAGTTCAAGAAAATCTTCACATACTGCAGTGTCAGATCATTCATGTAAGCACCAACTGTTGAAAATATAATTGCCCCTTCCTAGTGAAGGCTTTCTCTTCTTTCCTTACTTTAACTAAATGCATAACTAGCAGTTAATCATCATTTTATGAAGAGTATGCAAATGAAAATGTTCTTTTTGATGGTTCAGAGATCTGCTGACCACTCAAATTTTCAGAGGTTGTATAGTGATGTTAAACCATGACAACTGACTTCTTCTAAAAGTACAATAGGATACCCTAGAACACTCTATTTCAATCCATCAGATTGCATTAGTGTTGGATAGTCAGGGTATAAAAAGAGTCCAAACCTTAAGCTTTCTTTTTATTAATGAAAAACTTCCTGTGATTTGATTATTGCATTGCAGAATTGAAATAACTATTAACATGTCTCTTTCTGTTGTAACTCTGAACGTTGTCAGCAACACCGACTAAAATGACACTGGACACTAGCACTCCTCCAAGGCAAAGCTTATCTGGTCACGAAAAGACTACGCAAAGAAGATCATCTCTGAGTAGTCAGGTAACTCTTCAGAGAAAAATTTTGTACTTAATCAGTGTAATTCACCTTTAAAGGCTATTATTAAATCCATATAACCTTTGTTTTATTTGTTCTGAAAACACATAATTTAAACTTTAAGTTTCACTTGGAATGCGTGACTATCAGAATTGTATTATCAATATGCAACTTTGGTATACTACATTTTAAGGGAATAGAATAATTAAGCATATAAGTATTTATTTTTTGGCATTAGGGTTTGCAAGCTTGAGTATGAATCTCTGCTTTCACTCACATAACTTTCTACGATTCTGTATTTTTAGTGTATATATGTATATAAGCAATTATATACATATATATAAAATTGCCAACATAATGCTGTGTGTGTCCCTGTAGAGAAATCATAAATTTATTACTTTAAAGAATATTAGTGAATACTTTCATATAGTTTCTGAAATCTTGGTAACGTGAGAAAATGTCATGCTTCGTGTACTTTGTGCTCATGTTCCAGTTGAACTAATACATTCCCTTCAAAAATAGAATGCTTATTAAAATATGTGTTTTTAAAAAAAATATTAGTTTAATAATAAATCAAAGATGTCCACTTCCAAACTCATTGAAAAAGTTTTTCCCTTACTGCAAATAAGACTTTTAAAACAGTTGTAATTTCTGTTTTTCCTGATTTATACCTGCTGCTTTTATACATTTTTAATAGTGGAAAAATGATATATATGTTCTGTATAGGATCAGTTGCTCTCATGTTCTTAATTCTCTAATATGTAAGGTTAGATATTTCAGGAAATATTTACTTGTTTTTTTCATATGATGCTATTTTGGAATTTACACTTTATGTAAAGAAATATTTCATGTCAAGGACAAATTTCATTCTTTTCCACTAATGGAACAATTTTTTAAATCGTAGTCTTTAAGCTCCCAGTCTCTCGGACAACCAGTAGCACAGCCAACGATGTCTCAGCCTGCAACTTTACAGCTCCAGTCTGGCATGTCCCAGGTATGGATTAAGTTGATTTATTGTTTATTATTTTTAAACAGTCTTGTTCTGAATATAAGGTTATTTTCTCTTTCAGAAGTTGAGTTCCTTGGTGCCAAAATCACTTTTAGGATTATTCTCTTGAAAAGAGCAAATTCCCCAATTTGACAGTTTTCCTTTATTTTTTTTCTTCCTATTATTTGTGTGGGTATAGTTTTCAGCCTTGGCCATTAGAAACATAGATACAAACACAATTTAAGATAAAATATTGTAGGACACAAATTTAAAAATTCATCAATTATGCTGGTAACTTTCTACACATATATGTGGAACACAAAGCAACTTAGTCTATGAAACACTTGTGAAATGAGGTTAGAGGTTTCAGGTCCAACCAAAGATCTGTCCTGTAGATAGGATATAAGTATCAAAAGGTTATATTGGCTTGTGACCTGTAGCAGATGTCTAGGGAAGAATAGAAGTGGCAAACATAGTTTCTCTGTGGGCTCAGCCTTCAACAGTTTGTGACTGAGGGCATTCCCAAGTTACTTGCATATGTTTTATCTCCAGGTGAATTTTTTTGGTAAACTGGTACAATTCTAATTTTTAACCTGAGAGCACTTTAACATCCACAGTGCCATGTAAATTGCTAAGGCTTTTTATAGAGTCTTGGTGATTTGGACACCAGGCAATATTTTCTGCTATGGATTTTTTTTTAGTTCACCAAATCTGATGCATCAATTAAATGTGAGTTCTGTGACATTTTCATACTAATGAATTTGTCCTCAGATTATGGCTATTAGCAGTTTAAAAAGCAGCGCTTTGCTACTGTGGAGGAATGCATTTACTGCTTACAAATTACATGTAATTAGTTTTGCTCAGCTTTTAATTTATTCATTGCACTACAGCCTGTGTTTCAGTTTTCAGCTCAATTAGGAGCTATGCAGCATCTAAAGGACCAGCTAGAGCAAAGAACACGCATGATAGAGGCAAATATTCATCGGCAGCAGGAAGAGTTGCGCAAGATTCAAGAGCAGCTTCAAATTGTCCATGGTCAAGGACTCCATGTGAGTTAGTGCAACTCTTACAGGTTTGATCTGTAGAGAATTTAGGCATCTAAAATGAGACTTGGGTACTTAATTCCACAAGGTGATCCTCCCTACCCCCTGTCAGCTGCCATCTGGACCTAATGTGCCTAAAATCCATTGCATCTGAAGCTCCTGTTCCTGAGGTACCTGCCGTTTTGCTTTTGAATGTATCTGGAAGTGCCCAGTGTGTTTTCAATGTTGAGCAGCTCAAGCCTAGCTTATGTATAAACCTAAATGTAAAAGGTTGCAGTAGTTGTTACTTCTTGCAAAGTTTTGCAGCCATTAGAATATTAATCCAAAATGTGCAAGATAAGCATTTATTTCCTCTTTTAGCTCGAGGGTGTCTGATTGATACCTTTTGTTTCTTAAACTATCCTAACTATCAGGCTGTGGTCCTCCTATGCAACCCTCTTAGTGAAGTGGTTCTACTTTACATACTATACTGAGGTAGTTACTGAGCCAGAAAGACAAGAAGTCTAAAGGATGTTATTACTCAGTCTAGCAGCTGACTACCTGATTTCTGTATTTTAACCAGTATATTTCTTTTCTAATTTTGACATTCTCTTTTCAGCAGCTATCTTTGGAAGAAAAGAATGACCATATTGGGTTTTTCTAGTTAAAAAAAAAAAACCACAAACAAAACCAACCAAACAAAAATCCACCCAAAACTAAAATACACCTTAAAGAAATCATCTAAATATTTTCCATGTGGATTCTGAATAAAGAGTAGAAATAAATACTTCCTGGAAGTACTGAGTATGTTGCTTAAATTCTGTTGCAGAGTAGGAGTTTCTGGCATGCAGCATTTTCAGTGTTTTATCGTGTCTAGCATAAGTCTGCCAGCAGGAGACTGGCATATAGATGCCTCAAAAGGAGAGATTCACAACTCTCTTCCCATGCACTATGGAGGGACCTTATTCAGGATTGTGGAAACTAGGGAAACTATCTAAGTGCTGCACATTCTACCTTATTACCCTGTCTTGTAGTCTTGGGCCTAACGTTTTGTAAAGACTGAAAATATTTTTGTGCTGAATTCAGTTTATTACAACAATGTTGGAAAGTTCAGTATAATCATTATGATTTCTTGATTGCCAAGGAAAATTACATTCTTGGTGCTATGCCTGGATCCTAAGATTTTCTTCATTTGAATTAGTTTCACTGCTGGAGATCCTACAAATAGAAATATGACCTCAAATATGTTTTATCTTTAGACATTTCTAGACTATATTACAAGTTAGTCTCTAAATAGTACTTTTTCTTTAAGAACAAATAGTAAACCTTAATGTTTAGGGCTCTAGGAATCAGGATTCTGATTCTTATCTTACCAGTTATGCTACAGTCTCTGAATACTGACCCTATATGGGAGTTGGGCTTTTTGCTCTAGGTGGTTGCAATACTGTTTCAACACTTCTAATAACTAAGATGAAACTTTATCTTACATTGATTTAAAATAATTAAAATTAAGTTTAGATTCTCTAAAACATCTTGAACAATTAACAGATTTTTCTTGAAAGCTAACTTGGGGACTTTTTTTTTAAAGATGTTCTTGCAGCAGTCAACTTCTGGACTCAACTTTGGTTCTGTGCAGCTTGCTTCTGGAAATTCTTCAAATGTTCAGCAGCTTACGCCAATAAACATGCAAGGTCAAGTTGTTCAGACTAATCAGACTCAAAGTGGGATGAACACAGGCCATATAAGTACGCCACACATGATACAGCAACAGCCTTTGCAGAGTACTGCAACACAGGTAAAATTCTCAGTATCGATTTTGCTGGATAGAATATATGCTCAAAACCATAGCTGAAACACAACAATATTTTTTTTAAATGTCCTTTGAGTTGTATTAATTTCTTGATGTTTCAAGTTTTACAATTGAAATGCATTTATGGTCTTGGTAATGCAATTTCAGATCTTGTTTTTATTTTAAGACTTGTAAAGGCATGTAGATAATTAATAACAAGTGGCTTTCTTGAAAGACCAGTATCAAGAAAACTTTTAGCTTGCCTTTTTTTGAATGTCTCTGAATTTTCTGTTGACAGAACATATAACTTGAGATTTATACTAGGTGAGCTTGAAACCTGGTGTCCAGACAGCAAATAACCAGAAAAATCATAGGAACAGGACAAGCATATGTTGGTGTTTCTGCAGTTGACTTTTCTACTCTTCAGCAATTTCAGTCAGATGCCATAGGTGTATGACATCTGTAATGTAATAGCCTTTTTCTTCTATGAGTTTATCTACTTTCTTTCAATTCCATGTAAACTTTTGAAATCTACAGTATCTTGTAGTGAGTTCTACAGCTTTGCTCTCTGTGAAATATGATTGTTTGGTTTTTAAACTTGCTGTCCAGCTTATATACTGGGAAACACATTGAGCAGCTATTCACTTTTCATCTTCTTAGTCATACATGATTTCAAAGTCCTCTGTCACATGTATCTCCATAGAAGCCTGTCCTTCAAGCTGAACACTTTTAATGGGTTTGACCATTTTGTGTATGGAGGCCCCTTATACCTCTGGTCTCTGTGGTCACCCTCCTCTGTACCTTTATCCTAATTCCCTACTTTCTTTTTGAGATTTGTGAAGAGGCAGACTAGTGGTGGACAGTGTTACCATCTCAGCAGTAAGCTAGTTCCAAACTTTCAAGTAAGAAATTGATTGACGTGATGTGCATATTTTCGTCTAAATGTGGCACAGAGATGCTAAAGGAGTGGAAAATAGGATTTTCAACAAACAGTATGCAAGTAGCTGAAAAATTCAGGAAGAAAAATAACCTGAACAGAAGAGGGTAATCTAATTGATTTTCAGATGTCTGAGGGCCAGTTCCACCTCCAAATCCTCAGTCAGTAGAAATACCTGGGTACTTTAAATTAAGAATTCATTTGTATTAGAAAAACATTGGCAGCTGTGAAGTATGGGCAATGGCAATGAGGAGGACAGGTGTAGCACCTGGCTATTTTCAATTTACTGTCTCATAAAATATTTTTTCTTTTCAGCATAATCAACAAAATGTGCTTAGTGGACACAATCAACAGTCTTCTCTTGCCAGTCAGTCTGCCAGTCAGTCACAGAACACAGTCTCGGCACCTTTGTATAACACTATGGTGATTTCTCAGCCAACAACAGGAAATGTGGTCCAGGTTCCTTCTAGTTTACCACAGAACAATAACCAGAATGCTGCTGCAGTAACCACTTTTACACAGGATAGACAAATCAGGTAAATCTTCAATACTCAGATGACTTGCTATAATGATATGCTTACATTGTTCCATCATATACAAAAGGAACTAAAGTAGCATTAAAAAAATCACGATTTATTATTTTAACTATATATGGATACAACTGTTAAACTAAACTTTCCCCAAAATAACATGTTCACAGGCTTATCAAGACCCATGTTTTTTATAGCAAAGTATGAACCTGACAAATCTCAAGTGCACGTGATGATTGATTTATTTTTCCTAAAGAGACTCCAAATGTCTTTTTCTATTAACAGATTTTCTCAAGGTCAGCAACTTGTAACAAAACTTGTCACAGCCCCAGTAGCATGTGGAGCGGTAATGGTACCAAGCACTATGTTTATGGGACAGGTGGTGACAGCTTATCCCACTTTTGCTGCCCAACAGCAGCAGCCACAGACTTTGTCAATAACGCAACAACAGCAGCAGCAGCAAAGTCAGCAAGACCATCAGCAGCAGCTCACCACAGTTCAGCAACCAGCTCAGCCACAGCTGACCCAGCACCCCCAACAGTTCCTACAGGTAATGCAGCATTCTCTACAGATTTTTTAGGTCCTGACACTTTCAGCGTTGCTAGCTTATCCTAGGGGTGCTTTATCTGAAAACAGAGCTCTTAAAATAGCAACCTATGAACAAGCCTGATGCACGAAATAAGTTTATTCTGTAGCCATTCTCTAAAATCCTACTACTTAAAGGAGGGATAGACTTTCCTGTAATTTGACTCTAAGCTTTGTCCTATTTTATGTCTTCTTCCCTTTGAATTGCTGCTCTTGCTTGAGCATGGGATGAAGAAATAGATGTTTCCCTTTAAAACAAGTTTGCATTTTCTTTGCATTCACATATTAATGCAAGAAGGTATCAGAGATGATCTCAAACAGAATTGCTTGGTCTGGAAAGGAACATGCAACCCAAAGCAAGACATGTCCGTGTAACGTGAGGCATGAACATCTGTCTAGGCTACAGGGGAGGATGAGCAGCAAGTAACCTTGTAATCAGAGAGTAGAGAATAACCTTGTTTTAGTGGAGAAAAAAGAGACATTGGATCAAAAGAGAAGGAGGCTAAACCCAAGAAGTTTAAAGACAGGAAATCTCAAAAAGAAAAGAAAAGAACCAGAAGGCAGAAAGAATTGGTGGGGAAATCTGTTGCCATTTGTTGATTGCAGATAGCTCACCCAGCAGGTGATGCTGGTGAGGGGGATGTAGTTGTAGCTGTAATACAGAGAGGAAGTGCCTCCAAGAAGGTGTGCATTAAAAAAATCTTAATTTGGCCTCTGATGTTGCTTTCTCCAAAGAAGGGTAAAGTCCAAGAACTATCATGATGTAGTTTGCGCATATTCTTAACATTCGTTGACTACTCTGGGGATGTCAGTTTTAATTTTTTTTTTTCTCTTTAAGAGGATACATAATTAAAAAATCCTTATTTTAAAAATATTTCTTACTATATGTGGTCTCCCACTTGCACTAAATTTGGGATCCTGTGCGCAGGTGGAATATATACAAATGCAGTAAGTAATCAGAGGCTTAACCTACATTTAAATGCACAAGGAATGGTTACAGTTCTGTTTAGGGCTTGAGTAAAGTTTCTTTCACTAGGTCATTGACAGAAAATATTGACTTGTTGAAAAAGTCTTTCATGGGAACATACCAATTTCAGTCATGTATCAGGCAAAAGCTTTTCAGCTGCAAGTTGACTTTCACAGAGAGAGCTGAAGAATACCTAGTGATTTGAATTTCAGCACTCATTTATGTAGTGGGAGACTATTGAACTGAATCAAACCAGAGCGCAGATTTGAATGTGTTCTCTGACAAGTCAGATAAATACCGTAACAACAGTGCTGTTTAGCAGGTTGGTAGTGTCTGTACCTCTGTTTCCAAATTTAAAAGTATATACAAATTTCAGTTAATTCTGGTGAAACAGAAGATTTGTGAAAGATTAAGATCTCCAAAGGTTTGTTCCTGTCCTAGAACTTCTTTCTAGGCAAAAGTTTAGTATTTTTAATACAAACTATTAAAGTGCTAGAATTTAAAATCAAGCAAATGCTCTTTAAAAAGGGAGAAAAGTGTTTTTCCTGCCTCTGCTCACTGGGGCAGTCTGATTCTGTAGGTGCAGCAGTCGATGTAGTTTACTTTCTGTTGCAAGAACGTGTTTCAGGATTGAGACATCCAAGTGCATTTGTACCCGTCCTGAGTTGCTTTTCTTCAGAAAGCATCATCTTTCGGTTCTAAGAAGATTAATATTAAAACTAAGTACTATTTCCAACAGTAATAAATCTCCTTCAAAGGGGATGTTTGGGTCTGCAAATGCGGCAGTTTCTTTGTTCATTTTGGCTGTGGGGGATGAATGGGATCTGTGCCAAGTCATGCACTGTTTTCATTTGACTGCAATGACAGCCACCTGCACTTGTTCAAATAGATTCCTTAAGCCCTGTTATGCTCTTGTGGTTTGAAATGGAGACAAATTGCCATGTGTTCCTACACATTGTCACGGGAAATTACAAAGACCAGTTACAGCTGCTTTATTAATTGGTCAGATGCTCTAATTAACTTTATTAGTATGAACTAATCTTTGCATTGTTTGCTTAAATGACCAAATCAGAAGTTTATTTTGATTGAACCCTTGTGACAAGTTAAAAAGCAGCTAGGCCTGTGTTTCTCAGTACAGCAGGAAAAATCTTTTTCTGTTTCCATGTTTTAGACATCCAGGTTACTTCATGGAAATCAGTCAGCTCAGCTTATCCTCTCTGCTGCTTTCCCACTACAACAAAGCACTTTTACTCAGTCCCACCACCAGCAGCATCAGTCCCAGCAGCAGCAGCAGCAACTTTCGCGACACAGAACTGACAAGATGACTGATCCTTCCAAAGTTCAGCCACAATAGTGTGGGGCTCTGCCTCTTCTTGAAGCAAACTACAAGGAGGGGGCGGCTCCACAAACAGTTGCACTGAGGCTACAGAGGTAGCAGTACGAAGGCTTTCTAACACCACAGTGTTGAGATCTACTTCTAACTTCTGGAATCTGTTAAGAAAAGCCACAAGATGATGATGGGGACATGGCCAACTTTGATAGTTGCCCCAGTTTCTGTGTTCTGAAGGATTTGCTGCCATGTGTTAATTTGTCCAGGTGAGATATCAAAATGTGACTGAAACAAGAGGGATGCTGAAAATACTGGTATTTTTATCAATTCTGTACATTTTTAAAGTATTGAAATGGACATGAAGCGATTGTTTGAATTAGCAGAAAAAAATGCCAGGAATATAGTCCAAAAACCATCTAATTTTTTTCAGATGATTACAGGACAGTAAATATTTTGAAAATGTTGTGTGAAATCCAGTTCTCTGTTGTACAGATGCTGTAAAATATTGTGTATATGTCTGCATAAAAGGAGAAAGAGCAAAATATTTTATATGATGCATGAAAATGTAAGCTGTTATTTGTAGGTTTGAATATGTTTCCCTAAATTCTCACGCCATACTCAGACTAATGTTTTCCTCTGTTCTACCCTTTTGTTTACAACATGATGCATCATTATTTTCACCCTTAATGTGGGCACAAGTCTCTTGTTTGTGCTTTGTCTGTGATGTCAGGGTTTGTTTGGTGAGGTATAGTGTGTTGGTTAGTTGACTTGTTGAGGTTAAATTATTGATGAAGCTATTTGAACTGGTGATCATGCATCAGGGTTCAGGACATTCAGATTCATGAATATCATCCATCATTTCATAAATAATTCATAATTTTATTTGAAAAATAGGAATTTGCACTGCTTTCTTGCGGATGGTTTGGAATTTTATTCCCCAAAGCTATCTTTTGATATAGTTCATAGTTGGAAATATTTATGTAAAAGGTTTAACAAAAAATGACAGTAATTTTCAAGAATGTTTCAGTTATAGGAGTAATTTGCACAAAAATATATTTACATTTAATAACCTTTTGGGCACTTTTTAACCACTTTCTCTGTGGTGAGAATTGTAACTTGTTAAAATATGTTGGAATCTTTTTATTCTCCTTCAAAAATTAGTCAGAACTAATTCAGGGTCATTTTAACAACAACAAAACAACCCATAGTGCCTTGATTTTAATTCAGGTGATAATGTTGAACATCTTGAATTACAATGTCTTGAATCTGTAACCATTTTCAATTTTGAAGTCTTAGTACATTGTCAACCAAACTTGTGTATCTACTTCATAGATATTTCTGTGTTGTGTTGATTTTAATAATGGTCTGAGTTGAGACCATGAGCATTTTTGAGTGGTACTCCCCTTCAAACACTAGCCAGAAACAGAGGGGTCTCTAAAATCTCAGATCTTTAAGGTAATTGAAAAACCTAAAAGTATAGAACTCATTTTGCAGGAGGAGGAATAGTAAGCTGATTTTTTTTGTTGGGTTTTTTTTAATCATTTTCATAGCATTTAAAGTGTGTTTTGGGGGAGATCACGATTGCATTTAACACTACCAGGCTATTGATTTAAGAGATATCACTGAACTAAGACTTCAGAAGGTGACTTCACTTTATAAAGAAAATAAAAAGTTCCAACAGATATGATGTGCTATTTTAAGTAAATGTTCAGTAGGTTTTTATGGTACTAGTTTGTGGAAACCAGAACATTTTCAGAGGAAAATGAATAAATGCTGATAGATCTGATAATTAAAAACAGTAAAAGCAGTTAAAATTAGTACTAGGGAGAGAAAGCTGGATTAATCTTGAATACTGAGGAGGAGTTGAATGAATGTAACCAAATGGTGAGGGACTATTTTGTACTATGAAGCAGTTTGATTGTATTATTGGATGAACCAAACCCGCAGGAAGGTAACACCAGTTTAGAGTTTAGCCAAGCATTTGATACAGTTGGTTACGTTTTGAGGCTAGCCTTTGCATGTGTCCCACCATTAGATCTTTGTTATTCCCCAGTTATAAAGCAAGAGTTTGGCACCAAAAAGCACAGCAGTGAACAAGGAAGAAGAGTGTGAGAAGCACAGTACCAAAGAAAATCAGATTGCTTTCTGCTCCAAGAAGCCTCTTGCAACCTGGAGCAAGGAACCGATGCCAATACCAAACATAGCAAGGACCACTTCCCCTTCTTTAAAGGGGTTTCTAGCATCCTCTGGGCTGGAATAATTGTCAGAAACCTGTTTCTCTAAAGTTCTAGGTAAAGAAATCCTGCCTTGCTTTACTATCCCTGCCACTCCATTCCACCTGTTTCTAAATTAAGCTGCATTGACTAGAGGTCTGTGCAATCAGTACTTTTGCTTAATGGAAAATAGGTTAGATAATGTTTTTAGCCAATTACAATAATAATATAGCACTAAAAAAGGAAAACTGAGAGAGCTTTAACAGTGCTGTTAGAACTATTGAATTGAATAGTGGTGGAATAAGTTTATTAAGGTATTACACTGAGAATTACAGAAAATAGAGATACCAGCCAGACAGTTAATGATGCAGCTTTTATATAAAGCTTCATTTAAACTTCTTTTCCCATTTCCTCCTTCCCAAATATTCTGGTGTGCTGCTATAGGTCTGTTGGTAAAAAGGCTAAACTTAGGTGAGAGAGAAATTAGATGATGACAATAGCATGACTGCTGAAAGAGAACTATGGAAATGTATGCTTTAATCCAGAAGCTTTTTGTAACCTCAGAGAAAGGCCATTCAATTATGGAACTACCAGCTAGTAGAGAAAGTATAGAAGATGGGGAAGTTCAAAGAAACTGGAAAAATATAGCACACATTTGAAAAATTCCTGCCATTAATCAGGCAAAGTTTTTACAGAAGTGTCTATGTAGAACATGGTCTAGATTCTGTGCAAGTATGCAGATGCTTTGTTTCACAGCTGGTGACTAAAAAGTGTATATTTAAAAGGTCTGCAGCTTCCCTTGTTGCTAATCAGTTGCTGAACTGTCCTTGATTTGTAGCGGGAAGAGGACCAGGCTATTGCCTCTTTCTTAATCAGCCTTTTGCTTCTGCCTGACTCATTTACTGCAGTCATAGACTTATTTGCAACATCCTAATCAACAGGACAATAATGAGTGCTGTGATGCTGCAGGTTCTGGAGCATAAACATTACAGAATGACTCTGACAGAAGGGAAGGAGTCTGTTAAGGAGAGGATTGTGTTTATGAAGAAATGAGCTGGTGATACCCGATGGAGTGAAAAAGATGGCATAGTTGCATGGAGTTTAGGAAACAGACATTGTTTGCCTGCGATGGGTGAGGATTTGAAAAGCTTCTAGGATAACTTCAGAGAAAAAATATAGCTATTTTTATATTATATTTAATATATATTATATTTGTATATAAATATGAAAGGATTACAGTAGGAGCGCTCCATATGCCTTCCATTTCACCTAGAAGGTTTACCTTCTGCACTACGGTTCCAGTGTGTCACCACCTTCTGTGGGCATCTTGCCTACTGCCAAACACCAAAATTAGTAACCCAGTATCCTTACAAGAGATAGGTTTCATTTCAGCTTTATGTGAAAATGAATAAAGTAAAGCTATATCAGGCAGTTTTTCACAGAAAAAGAAGACTCAAATAGCACTTTCTCTTTTTTTTTTTTGTAATAACAAGCACTTTACTGAAAAGACTATTTGAAAAACAGTTTATTTCTTTAGTCAGTGAAACTGTTAAAAAGAGGGGGGGCATTGAGGAATAACATGCATAAAACTGTCAAGAGACATTTCTGGAAAATGTTTCTTTAATATGGTGATCCTTTGAGGCTCAAAGTGCAAGATTAAAAAGGCTTCTAAAACTGGTTGGCTTTGTGTTTTATGTGGCCAGGGGAAGGGATTAATGGTGATAGCTTCCTTGGAAGGAGACTTTTTAAGTTAAGTTGCACAATTGCCTATGAGAGAGAATCATCTGGAGGCTCATTTGCCTGTTCAATAATTCTAAGTGTCCCTTAGGATTATAATTTGTGTGAAAATGTTCTGAAGGTTTAAAGATGTGGCCTTTATCAAATGTCGAAGTCGATTTGAGAACCATTTATATTTTCAAAGATTTGACCCAGGTATTGTTATGAGTGTTTTAAATGTTGTGGCATCAGATGTCAAACATGTCAGATTCATAAGTTTATTTGAAATCATTATTAAAATTAGATGTACAGTGAGAGGGCTGGAAAAATGGTTATTTTGATTAAAAGGGAAAAGAGACTAGTTTTAATAATTAACCTTTTATTTTTTTACTTATCCCAGGTGGAAAAATTGAAGAAAATTAAGTGAATTTGGATTAAAAAAAGACATATTTAAACAAATCATAGTAGATGAGACAACTGTGAGAGAACATTTGAAATGGTTGTCCATGAGACTGGATAGTTACTTTTTCACTATCATGATTTTTAACACTACATTCCTTGTCTTTTTTTTTTTTAAACAGGTGATTTTAAGCTCTGCTATGCTTCATGCTATGTCATCTGCATGAATTTTGCCAGCATGATATGCTATATTCAAAGAAATTGTACCTAAAAAAAAAGGGGGGGTGGGGGGGGAAACACAAAACACTGTGTCTGAACAAAATACTGTATGGCCTAATATAGACACCCCAGCTAAGACTGAGAGATGCTGCATTAATAGACAATCAAAATAGGTAATTATTTATGAAACAGTTTTGGGAATGGTCTTAAAGATGTTACTGCTTTGAAAGCAGTTGGTGAGTTGTCTTTTTTTAACAAGAAAGGTAAAATAATATTTATTTTCAAATATATCGGATTAAATTTTGAGTTTTTAAGTAGTGTTGATTTCACAGTGTCTTGGGTTTCAGTTTTGTTTTGTATTTTTTTAAATGGCATTAGATTTGTATACGTAAAAGAAAACAAAAAGAAAAACCCTAGTGCCGCTCATACTGACGTCAGGAAATGTAGATACAGTTCCCTGGTGTTCATGTGACCATTACTAACTGTCAATTTTTTAACTGAATAAATGTAACTCATTTAAAATTTTGCTTTTTGTAGCTTCTAAGGTTCCAGAAGTTTTTTTCCCTGAGTTGCTTGATGTCAATTTTATCCAAGTTTCACAGTGAAACACTCTTACCCTTCCCACAACTGTCACAAAGGCACTCTCTCTCCCCCACCCACAGAACTGACTTGTGAGAAGTTGCTCGATGTCAATTTTATCTTCTCTCCCCTACCCAGACAAATGACTTGTGAGATTTCAGTAAAAAACACATACTGTATTTTTTTTCTTGTCTTCTCTCTCTCTCTTTATAAATTGATGCCCCTCTCTAGCCTTTAGAGACCTTTGATTTGTGAATTTACATTACTGGCTTGGAATTTACTTACACAACACTTGTTGGAACATGCAGAACTTAAAACTACTTTTGTATCTTCGTGCGTACAGTTGCTGTTCTCTTCCAATGATGGAGCAGCACTGCAGAGCGCTTGCATGTCAAGCACGGCCCTTCCCTCACTTTATGGCATGGGCAAAACACCCTTTAATTCTTTCAACTCCCCTCCCTGGATATTTCTGCTGGTGAATTGTCAAAGAATAGTATTTTCAAAGGAGTAGAGATAATCTGAAATGCCAGCTATGCCATCAAAAAAGGAAGCAGAGACTCGAATTTAGCTGAGAGGGCAACTTGGTCAGAGCATGCAGCTCTTGCTTTGAAAAGCTGTGTGATAACATGCAACCTGTCAGGGTGGTCTAACACTTTCTCCCTGATCCTTTTGCACTGACCAAAGTGTAAACATTAATAATTTGAAATGAATTAAATGTTCAAGGAAGGGTGGGAGGAAAGGAAATCCTGTAATTGAAGCAGAATGCCTGAAGAAAATGGTAAATATGCTTAGCCATTTTTACAGTCTGCAGTTCTTTTCTTTCTGTACTATCACACTGATGCCCATGTGAAGATACTCATCTTTTGCCTTTGGAAATTAAATACTTGTGCAAGTTTTACATTACTTCTACATGCCATAAGCCCCCTGTGTCCCAGGAGTCAAAACAAAATTAGCTATAGAAGTGCTGTACTTGTAGTTAAAAACTGTCAACACCCACCAGCGATAAAGCCAATAGTATGTAGCAAGTAAGATTATCACTTTTCTTAAAACTGAACTTTGGAAATATCAATATACTTTTCCATAAACTTATCAATAAGAAGAGCTGTAATTACAACTGCTGCCACACCTGAAGCAATGCTGTTCAATGGCATTTTGCTGTCTTGCAAGCTTAGAAACAAAAAACATGCTTATATGAGAACACAACTGTTAAGTACTTGTAAAGATTAGCAATCCAAAGGTTAGTTGCACTTCACTTCTGAGTCTCAGGCATTAGTGATATAAATGCCAGAAGATTTCAGCTGTTTGAGGGTAACATATAATAAGAACAAAAGTTTCCCCAGTCTTACTAGCTGTTCTTTGCAGCACAGGGTGTCTATTGCTGTCAGACTCTTTGTCAACTATATTTTCACTTTGGAACTGAATTTAAATAATCCAGAAGAAATACACATCTATAGTATGTGCCACATGTAGATGGAAAACATTAGGGGTTAAATGTAACCTGTGCCTACATTAGCAAAAGCCTGTTGCTGTAACTTGCCAAGGGTGCTGACTTCAGGGGCTGTACGAGGTCATCTGGAAAAATGCTATGTCAGTATGGCAAGTGCCATTGCATCATTATTTCCACGTCTCTGGAAATTAAGGATAACTCGGGTTAATATTAGGATGAAACTGCCTGATCCTCTTAATTCAAGATCAGAGGCTTTTTTTTTTTTTTTAAATATACAATACCTGGGACGGACATAAGTAGGCTCAACCGCCAACCCCTTTCTAGAAACGTGTTGTAAAACCGCTCACGTGAATACAGTGGCAGCGTTCCAGCTGCTGTGCAGCTTGCCCTGAGCAGGAGGTGCAGCTGAGGCAAGGGAAGCCTGTACAGCAGCAGGCTGCCTCTTGCAGCACTTGCTGAATACAGCCCCTCTGTAACTTTCCATGTTTCCAGACTTAGTATCTGACTACTGTATCTCAAAACAGGAAGCCCAAGCACCAGCCCAGCATATACATACCTGGTTGCATGACCCCAGGAAGAGCAGGCTTGCTTGTGAAGTGGACCCATAGTTTGGTTCACTAGGTTTCCTTTGAAAAAACTCTGTCCTGGCACAATGGAAGATTAGAAGTTTGCCTTAATCTTCACTTATTGCACTTTGCCACATACAGTGTAATGAGACAGGCTTTACCTAAGGATTGGGAATAGGCACCTTTGAAAATAACAAGCACAAGCTTTTCTCATTTTAAGCATCTCAGTTGATGTGAGATTTTTTTCATCCCAGTAGAACTGACCATCATCTCCATTTTGTTTCTCTCACCGGGAAATGAGTAGTTGCAGCCAGTGTGCACGTTTAAACCTCTGCTGTGTGCGCATGCAGTCAGAGATGCAACACCTGCTTTGGAGGTTCCTTTGGCAGTGACTAAAATCAGCCACATCCCACCTCAGCAGGGAGAGCTGCAGGGCAGATGGGAAACCTGTGGTGGACAGTTGCCTATTTATTTCCCATGCTGTAGATGCAATGATTTGCAGACCCTTCCCTTCAACACTTAAAACACTTGCTCGCTGTATTTCACATTCTCCAGCTACAGAAGAACAAGAAATTGCACAGCATTGTAGCAATTTAAACCTCAGCTAAGAAGTGTTTCTTACCTCCATTTAAAAGGAGCACTGATAAACTTTTTCTGTATTTTCTTCCTGAAAAGCCAGGCCTTGGCTTGCTAATATACCAACCAGGTCCTTCCCCAAAAGTACCACCATCTAGGACATGGCCATGCGTAATGCCTCAGGACAGAAGCATTTATAAAACTCTGTGGGACACGTTGCCCCACCAGTACACCATCAAGCCTGCTCTGTCATCTTGAACATTGAGCTCTTGCAATTCTCAGCACTGCAAAAAGCTCCTCCAAACTACCTGAGAGCAGCTCGAACACTGCCACTGCAGGACTGAACTACAGATGCAGTTGTATTTCTTCCACCTGAGCAAGCTGATGCAGCCAAAAAGCACTGAACCACCCTCCCCAAGCACTTGGCTACGATTTCATAGCTTGAGCATCTCTATAAACATCACATCATCTCCCCCACCTAATCACACACAGATTCTGCTCAGCCTCAGTGCTTTAATGCACAGGCTTAATGCTCTTGCAAACTGGCAAATAACTTGTCAGGACAGTATCTCAGAAGAGACAAAGCCCGCACTACAGCTAGCTGCTTGAGAAGACAATCTGTTCCCATATACCCAGCTGCGCTGCTAAACACATTTCAGCTCACTGAGGATCTTGAAGGAAGAAGTTTGAAGAAGGTGCAATACATGAGCCTAGTGAACTGCATAGCTCACAGTCAGACATGCCACATGGTTCCCACTTATCTCTTGGTATAAGAAGCGGGGAGACAGTTTCTTTTACTAAGGGATCAGTAACTTCCACTTTGGTCACAGGGTGGGGAAAGGAGGGCTGGGGAACGAATTACTGCTCACATGCATCAGCATCTTGTGCCTCAAAAGCCTAGCTTTCAGCTCCCCACTCGCTGAATTCAGAGGGCATCGCAAGTCACTGGAGCATCAGGCCCGATCTTCCCAGGTTCTGCCTTCAGCACCTCCTGCACAGGGTGTTCCAGCCCAGGGGCCAGTGACCCAGCTCATATTCTCCCAAAATGTTTTACCTCTAATAAGCAGGCTTACTTCATCTTAGCAACAACATACCTACCTTTTCAATTAAGACTCACTACTTTAAGGAAAGTATGGGCAAAGGAAAGGCTTTAACAAAATCTGGAAGTTTTTGATGCAAACTCATCCTAAAGAACAAAACACTTTATTTTTATATATATATAGACACACACATACACTCAAGATACTACCTATATCTCAAGTATCCAGGTATTTTGAGACAGAACAGTGCCACACACCTCTCCGATGACAATGCGCTAGAAATACAAGACAGAAGTATGATGAAAGCTGCTAAAATCCCAACCCCTGAACCAGCTAACAGGCAAGAGAGACGGCCACGACAGACAGCCAGGGTGCAAGTGCTCCAAGACGCTGTGGAAAGACAGCATTTGTGCTAGAGACAGTGCAGCAGGCACGGTGCTGCTAAAAATACATCAGAGGAGTCCTCCATCACCGTCAGCAGGCTTCGGTTACATCCCAACTAGATTCTTTAAATTGTGAGAAATTCCAACAGGCACTTGACAACATTAAATCACTGTAACTAGTAGCAACTACTAAAGCACCTTTCAAAGCTTCTACTGTAATTTCATGAGCTATCTGATTTTATAATAGATTTCCAAGAAAAAGTCAATGTTTGTGCTTAAAAAAAACCAGACCACTATTCAAACTCACTCCTACCTGCCTAGCTAGTACTAGAGAACAGCCAAATACATTGCTGACTGGTCAAAAGCAGTACTTAGCATCATATATAAGTTTGTAATAGTAAAATATAGAAGTGGAAGATGCAAAGATTTGTTCTGCAACTTCACACTGACCTCTACAAACACCATGTTAAATAGCTTCATTTTTCTGTTGATACTAATTGTTTTCATATCAAAACAGCTTTAAGCAGCACATACGAAGCTTGGATGGCTTCTACATTGGAATATGGCCAAACAGTTTGGCTTTCTGGACTCTGAGCAAGAATTTTCAGCAGGAATAACTGTTGCACCATAGATCCTTTACCCAGGACACATCTGTATAAACACATACCATAGCCCTGCAGCTCCAATTTTGATTAATACCACAAGCAGTTGTCCAGTAAACAGTTAAAAGTTAGGCTCTGCTATTTTCAGTTCCCTGTTCCTGCCCTGTTTTAACATGAGCTCTGCCACAAATCCCCTCCACACAGGAGCTGAAACATGCCAGGGACAGAGTGTCTGTTTCCAGGCTATGGGAAAGAAGAGTCTGCAGCTTTTGGCTACAATGTTTGGTTCAAAAGGCAAGCAAAACATAACAAAAACCCAAAGGAACCAAAAAACCGCAACACCAAACCAATGCAGTGCCTCACCTAGTAATTAGCTAGGGTACTGCCAGCAGCACCCTTCCATCAGGCCAAGACATGACCATTTAGACCTGGGGCCTGAAACTAGCCTGTTTTCATACCATTGTGCATGACAGACATTACACTGCTGCAGTCTTAAGAGTCTGAGAAATGTGGCATTAAAGATGTTTCTCTGCCCTGAAAAGCCAAGAGAAGCTTTAGGGACTGCTCTGTTTGTGAGCTACAAATGGAATGGCCAAATTTGTAATGCTCCATATTACTTCAGCTTCAATAAAAGGCAGATTTGTATTAGAAACCACATTTTCTATTTTACAAGACTGCCACTGAGTAGATCTTTGTGGGTTACTTAAGTCATTAGCTCAGAATCCAAATGATCACTGAAGAGCAGAGAAAAACAGGTATTTCTGCAAGCCACAGATCTTCAGTGGTCAACATTTACAAAGTCTTTACAACACTGGTATTTATCAGTATCCAAAATAAATTTAGTAAAACTTTCCTCACCTTAAGTACATAATCACTAGGTAAACCTTTGTGGCAGGAATTATGTGAACCACCAAAAGCAATACTGAAAATAACTCAAATGAAGACAGTATGTTTTATTAATACTCTTCCAGATTACATTTCTATTCCTAAAAAGAAAAACCGGAACGTATCTAAATCTAAGAATTCCATTATTGTTCAATCCTGGGAATGGAACATTGTTAAGCTGGACCATTTTATTACCTTCCATATACTTTAGTACTTCAAAATAAAAATAATAATAATAAAAAAAAAAAGAGTCAAATAATACTACCTCCAGACAGATTGCATATTGAACATGGGGTAGGTTGTTAATCACCACACATCAATTTCCTGATAAAAATCCCTGATTAAGAAGTTTTCCCTCTAAATTAAGTTTATAAAATTCTCTGTTGGTGGCTCAGCCACTCAATGGTATAGTCACTGCTCCCAGGTTTCTTGTTGCTTAGATTATCCAGACTTGGGCGCACCCTGGAACCGAAGTCCTTGGAGGTGGGAGCCAGCAGTTTTCTTCGTAACACCTTCTGTTGAGCAACATGGAACAAGACATAGTCTGCTTCAAGAAGCCTTAAGAATCAGCTCTTGAAGAAACAGGAAAGGTGGCCATGTGTAACAGAGGAAGAAAAGAGGAAGCCTCAGTACTTATGAGTAGATCCTCAAAACTCAGCTGAGCCAGGTCCAGCAAGCAAGAAAACCACACTAGTCCCACCAAGGGAGCAGGCACCACAGCATAAACAAACCAGGCAATAAGCAGATCTCAACTGCAGAAGCTGTCCATACATGTGTCAGTCCCATGAATCATTCGCTATAAAAAGTTCAGTGTCTCATCTTCAGTGCTTAACTATAATCTGTACATTATATACAAAAATGCACAAGGATAGCTGCTTGATACTTCCAATCCTTGTTCTTTTGCAGTGATGAAAATTTTTAAAAACCAGAGTCTGGACTTATAAATAGTGCAGAAAATGCAAATGCTAAGAAGACAATGCCTCCTATGATTGTCACTGAAAAGAAAACAGAAACCAAAAAGAAATTAGATACTGTAAGTTAAATATCTCCCACAACACATTACAGATTTTATTTTTTTTTTTAATGTCTGATGCCCAAATAACATTACTTTAAAATTTATGCTGCCAACAGCGGACACTGTTTCTAGCTCAGTGTGAGGATGCCCATATGTCTAACCAATATGCCATCCCACTGTAACTCCATCTACAAGAATATATTCCGGTCCTTAGAAGGAAACTTTGTTTTACTACTTTACATAGTATAAAACTGAGGTTGACACCTGCTGTTGAGTATTTGGCTGTATGGGGGAAAATACGATACAACATTCTCATGCTGGAGCAAGCCATCAGTTAAGAGTGACATACTAATTTGCATTTTTTTGTACAGTTTAGGTAACTATATTGAAAGAGACAGTATCAAAAATATTAACTGCTTGCAATGGCCACAATCTGCTAGAGGCTGGGACAGTATTCCAGGAAAGCACCACTGTATATGTTCTCCTACTCTTTTCTGAACAAACTAATAGGCTAGAGGGATCTTTGGTCTAATCTAATAAGGCTACTCCTGTGGCCAAAGATTCACAATGAGCTTATTAGAAGCATATTAAATCATTGTTAATTAGCATTTCATCACCAATTTCCTTGGCAAACACAACAGAATGCATGCTTCATTTTTTGCAGTGGAGTTGGTTTTTTACAACCTCTGCAACTACAGAACAAATATTTATAGGAAGAAGCTTCACAGAATCCTTTCTGGGAGCAAGAAATCTCATTACATCGCAGGATTGACAGTTGAAGCAAGCTGCAACCTAATCTAAGAAAAAAACCCACACAACCCAATGTAACCTTACTGGTCCTTCCTGTTACAGACAGCAGATATGATAAACATTTATGCCACACACAGAGTAGCCTTTAAAGCTTTTATATGGCTGGCATAAATTACAAGTATACAGTTCTCTTGCTGACTTGGAAGGTCTGCACTCAGAATTGCAACAGAATTTCTATTATCCACTGTTTAACAAGTCATAACAACTATTCAAAATACTGTATTTCCGTCCTCTGGTCTCCTACAAGCTAGCTAACAGTGAAGCAAAATGTGTTTCACCTGTGTCCATCTTTAAACAGCTACAATACCCATTTTGATTCCTTAAATCAGAGTCAGTAAACAGTTAAGTTCAATTAAGGCCAGACTCCTTAAAAGCACACTCACTCTCCCAGGCAGGAGGGATGAGCAGCCCAGGGAACAGCACAAATGGAAGCTGACTATGCAAAGGGCATGGAAGTGGGGGGGGGGGGGAAGGGCAGTGACGGAAGACACAGACAACAAACAAACCAACCAACCTTTTTGGGTTTTCCAAAAGTTTTGAGAAACACTGTTGCCAAGCATGTAGTTATTTAGACCACAAACATTACCAGCATTAATGCATTTTTTTGGTTGGAGTGAGTTTTCACTTACCAGTCCTAACAGAAATTTTTTGTGCTATCATTCTCCCTCCGATAACTGCTAAACCAGTGCATAGGCAATGTCCCACTGTTCCTCCTACCGCCACACCATAGGGGTCCTGAGGAAAAAAACACAGAGGGGAAACATCAGCACAGTTGAAAACCCACTAGTCCTACAACCACCTCCTGCCGCAAAGGAACAATGCGTTGATTCCCTGGTTGCACACTGTCAAGCATGGAGGATACCCTCCAGTGTTTGCTCTGCTATCCATCACTGCCTTAAAGACCAGTAACAGTGTACATCAGCTAGCAAGACAGACAATTCTAAACCTGACTAATATAGGAGCATATGGCATGTTTCAACCAAGAAGCATCTTCAAGTCGTTAAATATAGATCCAGAAATCACTTTGCTGTACTTAAACCATTAAGCAACCTCTATAGGGAAAGTGGCAGCTGTTGAGAAACACAATATGCATCAGCTGGAAGAATACCAACCTAATTGGTTGGTAAGCAAAAGAAAGCAAAAAATAAATCCATGAACTGCAAATGAAAGCTTTCAGCAGCTAAACCATTCTGACTCCTTTGTCCAGCTTCATAAGCTTGTGCTCTACATTCTGCCCTCCCCCGATCATCTGAAGAGGGAAGTATGAAAGAATAAGTCCAGAGGATAATAAACTGTTCTCAAAGTTTATTGTCAATGACAGCTTTCAAACACTGTAACAAGCAGCTACTCACATACGTGAACAACTCTACTATGTAAAGAGGTTTCTCAGATCTACTTACAATTTACACAGTTAAGGGCAGCATATGTATTGAACACCTCATAAAACAGAAGATTTCAGCATTAAAACCAGCAAACAATCTTTTAATGACCAATAACGAAGGCAAGGTAGGAGCTTGACTTTCTGCTGTACAAAAATGAATGAGGGCAAGTGGAGTTGAGTCCCCTGCACATCTCCATGTGAGACTTTTAGCTCCAAGAGGAAAAAAAAGCTGCTGCTGTCACATGAGGAATGCATGAAATCTCCAACATGCAAATAGCAAAACTGTCTAAGAAATGATATGGCATGAAGACAACACTGACTAGCTAAAAGTACCAAAACTACAAGCCAGTAAGAAAAGGTGGCGAGCACCAAGCAGAGGACAGGTGCGAAACCACCAAGAAGTGCAGGTCAGAAGCAGGGCTGGGCCAGCAGAACACACCTGCCTCCAGGATCAGGACCCAAAGTTCCTGGAAATCCCTGTTTCCCTATGGTCAGCAGTTACCTGTACAGCTCCCACTGGTAGAGGGTGGATGTCACCCCCTACTCCATTCCCTAGAGCCACCCCTGGAAGGCAACAAGTTACAGTGGCTTCCCTCGGCACAGTGTCTCCAGGAACAGAAGTGCTCAAAATCAGCAGCAGCTGAGGCAAAGCCAGTCTAGTAGGACACAGTGGAGTTTCCTTAAGCAGATGAACAATTCTTATATACAGTAAACTATTAAGGTGCAAAATCAAGTTCTTAAGGACTGTTGTCAGGACCAGGTTCCCGCAGACAGACTTAACCAATTCTGCTGGTGTATGCACTGAGACTGCCAAATTATCACCCTTTTTTTCCTCCAAAGGAGCCCTATTTGTTTGTTATGACAGGACAGACACTACTTGCTTAATGAACAATCATGTAGTTTTTTGTTTTCTTTTCACTGAAGAATGTATGGTCACAGCCAATTTACCACACTGCTTAAATCTCCATATAAAGATAATTTCTTTCCTAATAAGCATTTCTGTAATGCTTCTTCTGTGTACCTTAGTACTTCACAGACACAGATTTATCTGAATGAATTATGAAACAAAGGGGTATAAAACAATCTCACAGATAAAATGAAAAAAGATCTGGATCATAATCATTCACTGATTTGGTAAGCCAAGATGAAGGTATCTTCAACTCATTTTTTTGCAGTTATTTGGTTTTGTAGCACTTACACAAATACTTCATATGCTAAAGGCACAACATCCCAGAGTAGTTGCAATGCTGAGCACATCACAAACCAGACCAGAGTCTGATGGACACTTCCGAATGGGACACTCAGAAAACACAAACCAGAAGTCAACAACAAAGATGGGCTTCAGCAACTTCCCTAGCACTGTATAAAAACTTGGGAAAAGGCAGTAACGGTTCCTCATTTTCCAAGATGGTGTGTAACTGCCTGAACAATGACATCATCCTGCTGTTTCCTGCCTTGTTAGCTCTAAGCACCTTCCCTACACTGTAACAGAGACAAGAGATTCCTATGGATTATAGCCTCCTTCATTACACAGCCCTGATTTATCCCTAGGGGAGGTCTGAAAGAATGCACAGAAAGAAGCATGAGTCCTAGGGAAAAAAATGTAAATTATCTCAATGCATGAAAGAGCACAGGCAAGCTACCTATGTTTATTTCAAGGTTGACTGTAAGTCTTGATTTTCCTTTAAATATAATGGTTATACACATTCCAATCATCATACTGAATATAATTTCATTTACGGTATTACTTACTGCACAGCAGTTTAGATTTTTAGTTCCATACACTGTACCATATTCACTTCTGATTTTTAAAAGGAGGTGACTTTTTAACAGCTTTAAGTTCACTGGGATGAAAGTCTCTCTTTAAAGCTACTGTGTTAAAACTGTATGACTGCACAGATCAAAGAAACATCTGTTCCATAACATCACTCAGCACTGTAACAAAACCCAATTGTATTCAGCTGCATGATATAAACCTACTATTTCCAGAAATGCCTGTGCTGTCCCAATCATGTAACAATAGTTTTAATATTACACAGAGCCCAAGTGCATTTATCTTCAGGTCTCAGCACAGCTGTAACACTAAGTCACAGCAAGGCAGCAGGTGTGAATCTGATACCTCCTGCAAGAGTATTTTGTCTCTCCCACTTCTCTACAGGCAACCCTAAGAGGGCAAAAGAACAGCGAGCATTCTGCAACACTCACCTCTCTGGCAGCCAAGACTATGGTTGTTAATTGGGAACGATCACCCCATTCTGCTAAAAATGTTAAAGTAAAAGCTTGAACAAAGATTGGAGAAATAAAATGTAGCCACTTCTTCTGAGGTATAGTGGTGCCTGGCCCTGATTCCACATCTCCTGGCCCATTTAACAGTTTAGTTCTCTGAAGCTGTGGAGGACAAGGGGGAAAAAAAACAACAAACCAAACAACCGTAAGATTAGAAATGTCATCTAAACAACCCAAATGAAATACTTAGACAGTAAAGCTAGCCATTTAGTATCTGGAATTTTATTAGCCAGTGACTGCTGCATTATCAGTGTATATTAGACACCGTTTTAAAAAACTAGCTACATACATGCACAGATATATGTGTGTGTACATACACACACACACATATATATACTTGTAATCACCTTTAACCTCCAGTTATTGTCCATCTTGTATTGCCTGCACTTAGACAGCAGCTTCAGTAGGAATTGCACCTGATTTTTAACCACAGATTTCCTACTATTTTTAAAGCAGGGATCCCCCTCTTCCCAAGTGGTGGCTCTCTTATTAGGATTTGATAAAATAAATGAATAAGAAAGAAGATTAATACTCTGCACTATTCCTCAGAAGTGGACCAGTGTATTTAGAAAGTTATTATAACAGAGACTTCTGCTGCAACATTACAGACCTCAGCATTAATCTGCCTGGCCATAAAAAGAAATAAAAGTAGAGGCAAGAGTAAACTGTTCATGTCCTCTTTGCTAGTAATGCATTAAAAAAAACAAAACAAAACACCCCAAACCCCCACATTCTATGGCCAAAGTCCCTTTTCTCCCGAGAAGCCAGGCTTGCCACAGAACTGGAATCACCTGTTGAAACAGCCTCCAGGGGCCACTTCTGTCCCATTTACCACGTTTTCTGTGTCATATTACCAAATCACAGACACAGCTGAACACCCCAAACAGGACAGTGCCATTCTGCAGCTTCACAGCTTTATTTCATCAGCCATATTTCACACAAAGTTGATGACTTACTTCCTCATCTTTTTTTTTTATTTCTGCTTGAACTTCCTCCAGCTCTTCCTGACCCTCATCTGGACTCATTTTCAAGCCTTCCCGAAGCATTCGGATGCCAAAAATTGCAAACAGTGCCGTTGATACATAGTATGTGTACACACGAGGAATAACTGTGGTGGCATAGCCAAACAAAACTGAAAAGAAAACAAATGCGTCATTTAAAAAAATAAGCATGAGGATCATAATTGTTTTCCCACATCTAAGAAATGCTTGCTAGCAAATTCTGCAATTAAAATACCCACCAATAGATAAATATTGCATCTTTTGTTAGTTTTATATAATTTTCTATTTTTTTCCCCAAGATAATGACACTCTAGAAACTCCAACCATTACTGGTCATGCCAGCGACTGAAGTCCATTAACACGCAGACAAGGCACACCAGGCAAAGTTGATGTGCTGCTATTCCCAAGAGCCAGTCCAAGCAACATTATCTTTCCCATCAAGGACTATGCAAGTCCTGCCTTTCTCTAAGCATGCCATGAAACTATCATCTATAATCATGTTAGATTAGTCACAGTGTATACCAGTTAATTCCATTTTTATATATGACTACATGTTGGATATCATCTCTTTCCAATAATCTTATTTATCAGATAAAGTTGAAATGATATTTTCTACAAGTTAAATCTACCAGACATATCCACAAATCATCCAGCTGCATGAATTCACATCTGTCTTCTTTTGCCAAGTGCAAATACCTGCACGCTACTATTCCCTTCTCTCCCACACTCCCCACAAACACATGTGACAACTTTGATCTTCCTTTAATTTAAAGGCATTGATCCCACTCAAAGACCACAGTGCATCTACTTTTATCGGTATCAAAGGTGATCAAACTAAGCTAAAACTAGTTCTCAAATAAGAAATATATATCCAGGACAAAGTACTTCTTCACAAAGTAACACTAGTTAGCATTTTTTGACAAAAAGGGCCTGTATAAATGAGAGGAAATTAAAACTCCACACCTAACATTCAAGGCTGTGCTTGGACCATGCACTCAGAACTGTCTCTGTTGGTTTACTCCACATGCAATTAGCTAAAAGGAAGGATACTACCACGCATGTTTTATTGAACACTTTCTTAGTTGAAAAATGCATTTGGAAGTTACTACATAATCTGGAAATTAATCTGCACTGCCACTACCAAAAGTAAGACTATGAGACCAAAATTAATCAGGCTGTACTACCAGCAAACACAGCACATACACACATGAATAACAGTATTAGTGGCACAGCTAAATAAGCCAGAAGGAGTTAAACTAAACTTCTTTTTTAAAGACTGAAAATACTAAAGCAAAGCAATGCAATAAACTATACTAAAAGACATTTTATAATTTTTTTTAGCATTACTTGCATATACAACCATAGACATAATGAAATAATTAGAATGCTAAGGCAGCTTATTTTGTCAGGCACAGCTTGAAAAAACACCCCAAGTGGTGATTGGAGCAATTAAGTTTAAGTGAGCATGTTTACATGAAATCAAGGTGGGCAAAACCCCCCCAGGAATTTCCAGACATAGCTTGTATAAAACAAGGGCAGTGGAGAGAGAGGAGACTGGAAGGGGGGTGGGATGGGGAGGAAGGCTTCTTTCTGAAAAGGAAGAAATAGTTGGGAACCTCTAAACTAGGGGATAAAACGGAAAAGAAAGCTTTTATGAAACAGCATCAAGAAGATTTGAAGTATAGAAAAAAGGAGAGCTGTAACAGGCAGGAGAAAAGAGATCGCAAGATTTAAAGAATAGTGCATCACCTATGGTACTAAATAACATTAAATGAAGCAAGCAGTGCAGAAGTGGAAGAAGAGTCAAAGACTATTACATTAAGTGAGTGATAGAAGAAACTCATACAGTGCTATCATTACACACAGTGCAAATGGAAACTGCTCTAAGCCTGCAATAATAATTGCAGCAGTATATATAGCAATAGCTACACACCCAAAAACCATTCATAGAAACACTTGCTGAGAACCCTGAAGCCAGTTAATCGGCTGTCTCCAGTGTATAGAAACCAACAAACACTATCTCAGTTATTTCCGACATGGGCACGGTTAGAAACGAGCACGCATACAACAAGATTTATGTTTCACCCGATACACCTGAAGGCTGCTCCATTTTACGATCACAGCTACGTAAGCACCCATAGCCACAGATTCAAATGCAACATGACACCTTGCTTGTCCCCCAGCTCTTGGCTTTGTCAGTACCGCCCATCCCAAAGGTTTGTGGCAGAAGATCATCTTCCACTTACACAGCTCCCAGCACAAATCCAAACAGCTACACGTACAGGAATACAAGTCAGACGAGGGAAATTTGTCATCATATTAAGAATCTTTTGCCTTAGGAGGAAAAACAGAAGTCACTCCCATTTTCCCTTTAGGCACTCTAATTTCACAGGAGCTAAACATAAAAAGGAAACCAGCGGCCCAAAAATCTAAGTGTGTGCTTAGGCTCCCAATTCCATTCCTCTTCCTTAAATTCACATTGAGGTCTAGGGAGCACAAACACCTCATTACAGGTAAGAGCCTAAATATTCAATCTGAGCCACGGTCCCCAGGAAAATCTTCACCCTCTCCTCAAAACAGAAAACTGCATATACCTACTACCTTCATTTTAATTTCAATTAAGATTTATTGATAAATACGTACCCAGCACGTTTTAAACGATGGAACAAAAAGAAGCAAGTGCTAACCTGATAAACACGTCATCAGTCCCAAGGCAAGCATAGCACCAGCCAGTACAGTCAAACGGTTGTACCGCATTGCCATGATGGCTGCAATGAAGAAGGTCTTATCCCCCAGTTCTGATACGATGATGACCGATATAGCAGCCACAAATGCATGAATAAAGCCCAAATTAGTCTTGTCAGCTGACTCTTCATTGACAATGTGAACTGGAGCAACCGGCGAGGACCCCTTCTGTAAGAGCCGGGGGAAAAAAAAAAACAACAAAAACCCCACTAGTTAATTAGGCTTGAATAGCTAGTTTGCAGACGTGCTGAGCCTTGTTTCTCCTGTCATACCATACTGCATAGTGTGGCATTTTAAGTATACACCTCTCATGCAGCATTAATATCATTAACTAGTTACTGGCTGCCCCCTACCTCAAATCACTAGTTAGGCACTTAGCAAGAAGATCAGATCATGCACCGATTAATATTAAAGCAGTACTTCACCGCACACACTATTACTAGAAGATGAGAACCACTATTACAACAGAACATGGGGAAAGCTGCTTTAGTTCAGCTCTAATATTGCTGTCTTTACAATCCCCAACTATTTATTTTATGGCCTTGACCAAACAAACAATTTTCTGATGAAAAGAACTAAACTCTTCAAACCAAAATTGGGTGACTAAGATAGATTAGGAGAAATACAAAGTCCTTTCAAAAACTGTCATAATCACTTCCTTCCCTTGCAGAATCTTTGTATGTCGGACGCATTAACAATTTGCACACATTTTAATCAACTTTTTTTTGTACATACTCTATGTTTGTTGAAAACTAGCTTTAAGACTTTCCAGTGGTCAAACTGGGCCAGCACGCTCCAGATCTCACTCAAGCGAAGTGTTGACTTTTACAGAGATTAAGATATCTACAATCAAAAGCAAGACTCAAACCAAGGAAGCTGATGTTCACATACTTGACCAGAAGTGGCTAAGAAAACCAGTTTCAGCACATCTACCTGCAGAGACAGACTGCAACGTGTTCTAACACCGTGACTTCCCAGCATTCCACTTCTAGCAGGGTTGTAAGGTTTTGGTTTTGATGTTTGAAAACCTCCATGCTCTGTATGATACACAGTGACTTCCCAGAGTTCCTTCACCTTTAGCAGTGCTGTAAATTTTGGGGTTTGCTGTTTAAAACTTGGTATGCTCCACATGCTACATCAAGCCTTATGTTAGTAACTTCTTCATTCATCTGTGTTCTCTCACCCAGCACTGGAATCCCCCTTAACGAGCACCACCGTTTAAAAAGTTTTAACGCAAAGAAATTAAATACCGAGGGAAAACTGGCAGGTTTTGAGTCGCAACACAGCCTGCTTTCACCTGCTTCTGTGAGGAAGAAGACCTGGAGAGGTCGGTTCCTCCCCTCAGCATGCAAGCAAGCAGAGCACCACAAGAAACGTTTATGTGGTGGTGGGGGGAAAGCATTAGCCCGTTTTTCACGTCGGACCCAAATTCCGCTCTTTTAGCAGAAAAAGGCCATCTGCGGCTTTCCCTTTTTCTGCTAAAAGAGAGGAAGTTGGGAGTCCGATGGCCTCCCAAAGGCGAGGCGTCCTGCCGAGAGCTGCCGCGGAGGACGAGCGGGCCCCGTTCCGCTCCCCCGCGGCCCGGCTTGAAGGAAGGTCGGTTCTCTCAGGCAGCCGCTGGGGCCCCGTCCCCGCCTCACCTCAGCCCTCGGTTCGGCTCCCTGCACCGCCACCGCCGGTGGTTCCTTCTTCCTGACGGGTTCTTCCTCCGGAGCGGCTCGCAGCCCCGCGGGGGACGCTAATAACAACGAGACAGCGAACAGCACCGCAGCAGCGGCCCACGGAGAAGACGGCGAGCCCATGGCGGCCGAGGCGCGGCTGTGAGGGGAGAGGGGGGCGGGTAACACGGCACGAGGCCCCTCTTAAAGGCGCCGCGTCACCGCCCTGCCCGCAGCGCCCCAGCCGCGCGAGCCCCGGCAACCGTTTCCTGCTAAACGGCCCGGAGGGGCGGGGCCGCGCTCGCGACGATTGGCCGCGGCCGCCGCTGACAGACGCCCCGCCCCCACCCCGCCCCGCCGTGACCCGGCCCGGGGCGGGTCCCGCTGCCAGTCCCGATGGGGGCGGCCGCCCTCGGGGTGAGAGCCCGGGAGTTGTGTTTCTATCCTTTTCTCCGGTTCCCGGCGTCCGCAGGGGACAGGCAGGGCAGCTGTCCGGTTTTCCGGGGGAAGCAGGCGAGTCGAAGCCCGTCCCTCCTCCGCTGGGAGTTGCCTACGAGCAGGGAAAGGGCGCTGAGGGACGGAAAGCAAAACGGCTGCGTAAGAAGGCAACCCCCCCCCCCAAAAAAAAAAAAAAAAAATTGCTCGGAAAAGGCCTAGGCACGTCCGGGTTTCTAAAACCCCAGCGTTTTGCGTACGTGTGACCCGAGGAGGACCGTGCACCCCGGTGTTCTGCCCGGGCCAAGGACAGGAATGTGCTCCCCAAGAAGCAATTAACCCCGAGAAGCAATTAACAGCCTAGCAAACAGGGCCCAGAACGCCAGTGAAACAGGAGATGCTTGGAGGCAGGCTCAAGGAGGCTCCCGAGAATTACTTACAAGAAAATAATACATGGAAAGATGCAGTCCCAAGACAGGGCTGTTTACATTCCACAGTGAACTGAAGCTACGGCAGCGTCGATGGAGAGAGGGTTGCGAGAGCCAAGAGGGGGACAATATTGTGTGCGAAGTAACTGCTTGTGTTTTGCAACTACACAGCTCAATTTTGAAAAATTATACAAAGTGGAAATAGAAGGTGTAATAAACTGTTTTAATTAGGTGATTTGTAAGATACACTTTAGCATATAAAAATTCTTCTCCTATACAAAATAACATACATGTGCAAGTAGAAAACATGCTGAAACACCAGCATCCATATGCCACATCATGCAAACATATCATTCATGCCAGTATCATGAAAATGACCAAAATATTCAATGGTTAAGTGCAAAAAAAACCCTGTCCTGAGAGACATCACCTCCCCAGAAAAGAATTTCTTTGCAATGCTTGTCAGGTACTGGTTTCCATGTGTTCTCTGCCTCGGCAGTTTGTTACATCTGCTCTCACAAGCTGTTTAAAAACCTGGGTAGTCGTGGTTATGGTCATCCTGCATAACTGCCCCTTCTAACCCACGAGGGATTCCAATAACCCACCATAAGCATAACAGAACCGTAACCAAGAACATTCATTTTCTGCAAATTCTTTTCTACTGTCGCTCTAGATAGAGAACCTTCCCTGATTTTCCCAGTTTAGGGATAAACAAATTTTCATCAGTGAATGAAAACACTCTGGTGCAGAAGAAATAATGCAGAGAATGGGTCTGTTTATCTCCACTGCTGAGCATGAGTCATTCCTCCACCGCAGCTTTCTCCACCAGCTTTTTGTGCTTGCAGTTATAAAGCAGCGGCTGGTTTTAATTATCAACAGGGAAGCACAGAAGGACAATACACAATTTGCCTCCCTCTGAAGTGACTCAAAGAAAAAAAGACTAGGAAAAAAATATGCTTAAATATTAGACAAGGCATGAAATACAGTAGTTCAAATGATTCCCTGCACCCTCCTTTCACTCCACAGTTTTCACATATATGTATTTGGGCTCACTGTACAACAGCAAGTGTTTTATGCATAAGATATAAATATAAAACAGAAGAGCCAATTAGCATCTCTTCAGTTTGCATTAAGGTCTTCAGTAAACCTTTTTTTAGCTTGTATGATATGCAGAGACTTTACATTTCCCCACATAAAATCAGTAACACGGATGAGATTTATCATTAAAATTATGAGCTTTTAAGCTAGAATTAAAGAAAGTGTGCAGTTCTACCTTGGCTTTAATATGCTGTAAATCTCTTATTCCCTTATAGAAAACCATTTCCACGTTTGCACTAACAATACTTTAAAAGAAATATTTTAAAAAACAAATGGTATAAATGCTTTTCGATGCTTTGGGTAGGAGCTAAAGTTTTTCTGATAGAACTCGTGACACAAAACAGCAGCCACTGCCTGGTTAAAAAGAACATACATCACTACACACCACCACGTCACGTTGTGAAATCCAAGCGTGATGGCCATAGATATATATATGAGGAGCTCTGCAAAATAATGAGGGCATGAAACTCTCTCAAACCAGTCTCCAAAAGGCACACTGTGGCTCAGACTTATGACCTTTCCTGCAAGCAAACAGGAAGAAATTAGTTGAGAACAACATGCATTAAACAAACTTTTCTCTTCTGCTCACTACAAAACAACTTGCTCGTTAAAGTTATCATCATCATTCACCTCCATCTGATCTGGCAGCTTTGCGCTTCTTAATGAAATAAGATGTCACCTCTGGCTGTTTGCGCAAATACAGAGTAAGGAAACCTATTTTTGGCCCACATGGAGACAGAAGTGAGGTCTCCGAGGAGTGCCTCAAGTCCTAAGCATTAGCATGTGTCTGTCCTGAGGATACTAGCGGCTAGACCTCCATTTTAAGTTCTATAAAACTATATATACAGACACAGACACACACTCACCCTATTCAGCCATCAGATCTCCTTTCCAAACAGCCTCATTTAATCTACTGAAAGTCTCATAGAGAGCGACACACTACAGGAACTGAAAAATACTAATGTTTTAAGATATTAGAAGCTACAGAGCCTATTGAAACAACCAGGGAAAAATTACCTAGGTAAATGGTTGGCAGAAGTGAAACATCTTACCTGATTTACTTTTTCTAAGATTAGCTAGAATCACAAGACATCTGTGTTGGAGAAGAGAGGCCCAAATGTACATCGTAACTCCTACAATGTGATACCAGTAGATCTGCACCGAAAGATCCTTACCTGAATAAAATATGCTTCATTAATGTATGGCCAGGAAATACCTTCCCAAGCATCATCCCAAAACATTGTATACATTTTTTAAATGTTACTGTCTTACAAAATTCTAGTAGTGAGCCTCTAACCCCTTGAAAGATGGGGCTGGCAGTTCATTTCCTTTAACCGCTCTATACTAAAAATATCTAGTTTTTAATCCAGTAGCTTGAGGTACAGCATCATGTACAATCGATACATACTTGATAGTCTAAGACCTCAATATTCAACATTGTTTGTAATTCTTATCACCCTAATTAAAGATGTTGTCATGGCTCAGGTCAACATACAAGTACACAGTTGTTTGTCTTGTTCATAATGAGTGAGATACATAGACCTACACACATACCTACACACCCACCCACCCCCACTCCCCACAGCCACAGTGTGAACCATTTAGGCCTTCAAAACAAATGTTAACTGTATTAAGGATGATTTCCAATGTACAAGCCAATACAGTATCTCCAAGAATCTACAAGATGTGAAAAGTAGAAGACAGGTTCAGAAAGAAAAAGGCTTTACGTACATGTAGGAGATCTGCAGGTTCTTTTAAAAAATCACTGGATTAAACTAGAGCTCACGTGGTTGCTAGTGGTTAAAAACTTCACTTAAGTTACATACTTGGTAATGACCACCTTACAAAAATTAGTCATGGGAGGAGTGCTACAATCAGCTCATGGCTCATCCATGCAGGGGAATAGCAGTTCAGTTGCGAGACTCAGTGGAATGTGCTGGCAGAAACAAGTCATATAATTCAAATTGCTGCTGTATTAATGGAGACATTATAGTATCAAGGGAAAGAAGAGACTGACAGATGGAAAGCAAGGTAGTGGTGAGTTCCTAATGGAAAACAAAGGAGGTGGCCAAGACAGCCTTGCAGACTTGCCTTACAGGAAGGCTTACAACAAGAAGAAAAAAACAAACTCCTGTTTGAGAACTGAAGTTGCATAGTGGCATTTGAGAACTGCTACCTATTACTGTCCTTCATAAAGCGTATCTCAATGCAAAACTGATTGGTAATGATCCTGAAAGCATCTATGTGAGATGTCTTTCAGGAAGTAACAGTGATGGTTAACATGAAACTGCGTATCAGTGTGTGTGTGTGTGTGTAATGCTGGTTGATTATGTGATATGCTGAAATGTAGTTACTTGGAACTATGCCAGTAAGTATTTTTACATCTCATCAATTAACACACTTCTTATACAAGCAACCCTCTGAAACCGTTTGCCACGATGGAAACAAATGGGAGAAAAACTGCATCTTCTGTGATAACTAAGCAGGCACTTACCATTCCTGACATTAGTAGGCACTTGACATAGCACAGTTGAGCCAGCAGCAATGTAGTAACCAAGTCCGAAACAATACTGCACGATATGAATGACACCACTGGAAAATACGCTGGTCCAGAGGCATTCTGCAAGTCTTCGACAGCTATGCAGCCAAAGCAGCAGGAGAACCAGGAGTGCAGAGAAGTGCTCACTATCTGCTTGCAGATAAAAAATAGCAGCTTTGAGACAGACAGGAACAATTTAACCCCAACAATGGTTCAAAAAGGCTATTTTTTCCCCTCAAATTTTACCTCCATTTTAAATTAACTGAGCACTGGGGAAAATATTTGTACATGTGAGGCACTGCTGACCACAGCAAGATTACTTCTAGAAGGTGCTAACAGCCCTTTCTGCTAACAGGACTGCTGAAAGCCATCATATCCATAAATCAGAATGATTTCTACCTTGAATAATGACAAAGAGACTTGGTATTCAAGGAAAGGCACTAGGATCCTAGTTTAAAAGCAGCTGGTGAAGCAGCACTTTAAGCATACAAATTCAGCACAGGATGGTAGTGCAGCTTTCTAATATTTATATGGCTGCATCACAGTATCTGGAATACTTACCTGTGTCCTCACTCTGAGACTCTCTGCCAAGAGCATGGTGCATATACTGAATCCATGATGGGAGCAACCCTCCAAGGAACTCAGCTCGGAAAAGCCAGATCAGCAGAAAGCCGTTCCAGAGCACAGAAACCACATAAAAGTGAGTAAACCACCTGTGGGAACAAAAAGGGGTCTTCATTAATGTTCTCATCATTCCTCAGTTGGAAATGTAGCTGCAGGACATGCTTGCCTGATGGTGAGTACATTCCCTTTTGGTCCCCACATGAATAAGTAGAGAACTTGGGACTCCAGTGGTACCAAGCAGGAATAACCCTAACACCTTCTTCCCCCAGCAAAATGCTGCCTGGAATAACCTCTAACTGAGCTTATCTTACTAACCATAGCTGCACTAAAGAGGAGAAAGTGTAAACTACACACTGCAAAGGTATTCCTAAATTCTTGCCACTAATTATGATGTGCACAGCTTTTTCTTCATAATTTACGCTACTGAAAGCACATTCAAATTAATTTTCTGGGCATCTCCAAGCTGTTGCACCTAGCATCACTCCCACTTCCCACAGTTCTAGTGGATGCATTACATGATGTATTAAAGTTCATAAATGACAAATGCAGATTGTAAAAGGCACCCAGAAGTAATTTCTCAGCGGCACACTAAAATATCTTGCCCCTCTGCAAATTCAAGGTCTGCAACAATCATATAGGAAAAAAAAGGAGAGACCACCAATACCACTGGGTGATACAAGGCAAGACCACATGTTTTTCTGAAGAAAAATAAAGCAAGCCCCAAGCCCATAATGTGCTTACAAAAGCATATTATGCATTACTGAAATGCAAGACATTACAGTCAAGACAGGTAACTGGATGGAGTTAAACAGCCTATGATATCCAGCTCAAACTAGTGACCCAGTATTTCCTTTTGCTTTTAAAACTAAAAGTCCTTCTGGCTAGGAATAAAAATCAAGACCTCTGAACACACCTGCAAGGAGATGAAATACATACCAGTGGTAGACTCTGGTGGCTTTGTCTTCACAATGTAACTATTGGTACAAAACCAGAATACAACTGTATAGTCAGAGAAGACTGTATTTCTCTGGAACATGCAAACTTTTCTTTTGGGGGACCATAGGGATACAAACCCCTTGCTTAGTGAAACCAAATAAAGTGACCCCTTCCCAAAGCAGCTCAGGTATCTCTCAAAAGCAATACAGAGGCCAAGTCAGAACCACAGAGGTAGCAAGCATCCCTGCACGCTCCATAGCACCTTGCCCATTAGCGGTCGGTAGCCCCTTCAGATGATAACTTCTCCTCCTTGGTTCTGTCTCCTACCAAGCAGAGACAGCAACATTCACTCTGCTGATGTGCAACAGCAGAAATAAAATTTAGCCCCTCTCCCTCATTTTCTGCTTAGAAGACAAATAGAACTTGTATATTGATAAAAACTCACCACCACCTCCAAGTTTCAAGCTCCTTCCCTGCTGTCCTGTTACTCAGTAGACTGCTGTCTCATCACTTGCCAGAAAACTTTCTCCACACGCATTGCTTTTTGCTACCGGCACACAAACAAGCCCTGCCAGCTTTGCACAGACATGCCCCGCGAGCCTTCAGCAATCCCAGTTACGTGGGGGATGTATCTGACCTACAGAGTGATCCAGCACTGAAGTAAGTACACGTGTCATCCCTCAACGAGAGGAATGTTCACTATTTGTCAAACCAACCCAAAATTAATCACAACATTTGACAAGATGGAATGGCAAAGTTAAAAACAAGCCCAGGCTAGTAAAAACACAATACTTGTTTGGAAACAAGATGCAGATGAATGGAAACAGAAAACACCTCAACAGCTACCTTCAGGATGTTCTCTATTCTTTCAGCGAGCAGTGTTACAGGTTCCCTACTCAAGCAACAGAATTTCTCTGTAGATGTTGAGAGCTTCAGACCAATTTTCTGAGAAAGATGCATTCTTCAGACACCATCTTCCCTAAGAAGGGGTGGTGGGAAACTTCTGGTGGAGAAAGGTCAGCTCAAACGAGGAACTACCTTAAGAATGCGGCACTTTGCAGTACGCTGTAATGAAGATAAACCCTTTATGAACCCTTATTTTCGCCAAGGGTAGTACAGAGCTTAAACGCATCCCTGGGTATTTTCTGTAACCAGAAGCCTAATAACCAAGATACTACATTACAACCTTTCCACAAATAACATGCTGAGTCACAAAACTTTTTTTAACATTTGGTTTGAAAGCTATGTATACATAATGTGTCAGTGTAACAAGATCACTGCATTCGAGGCGATGGGATCTTTGGGTTAAGTAGCCTCTCGGTCCTGTCCTGCTGGCCTTGCAAGATCCTGTTGCGCCCATGTTCAAGTCAAAGGCTAGTTCTAGCCATGAATCTCAGCCGATCAAAAACGATGAAATCCCAGTAACGTATAGAAAGCTGTAAATGTCCCGTCCCCCCCCCTTTTCCCTCTTTCATCCTATGAAACACCTATTAAGAGATGTGTTTGGATAACCCAGCGGTTCTTTTGCCTTATTAGTGACTGTTTGTGCAGGGTCCAGACTGTTACGTTAACAGCCTGCTACCAGTATCCTAAGTCACATTTTAAAAAGAAACCTTGAAGGAGGAAGACGATGGCTCAACATCGGTTTAAGACAGCATACCTGCAGTATATTTATTTGCACAGTCACAGTCACCCTGGGGAATCCATGTTCCCAGGTCCCTGACCTGAGCCTCGCAGGAAGGTTTGTTTTGCTGATACCGCACGGGGCTGGGATTCAAGGGATTAGGCTTTTGCTCCGATTTGGAACATACGGACTCTGTACGATCGCCGTCTATGCTCCTCGGTTCCCCACCCGTAACAGCAGAATAACACTTCCGCCAAAAACCTGAGCCCAACTCCATCCAAATGCGCAACGCTGTTTGCACACGCCGTTTATTTTTCCACACCTCCGGCTGAGCTAACCGAAAGGCCCAGACAGCTCCTTCCTCCCGGCCCACCGTGCCGTCAGGCGAGGGGAAATGGCGGCAGGTGCCCGCCCCGCGCCGGGAGCGCAGCTCTCCACGCCGCCCCCTCACCTCTTGGGCACCTGGAGGAGGCGCAGCCAGCCCGGGCGCTGCCCGCAGCCGCCCTTCGTCTTCCCGTAGCGAACGAGATCCTGGAAGAGGCCGGAGAGGACGCCGGTCCGCCGCGCCGGGGCCCGCCGCGGCAGCAGCAGCACCAGCGCTGCCAGGAAGGCGGCGGCCAGGAGGGCCCAGGCCCCGGCCAGCACCGCCGCCATGGCCGCGGGCCCGCGCCCGGCGCTTCCGCTTCCTCTCCCCGCTCTCGGGAACGGCGGGGCTCGGCCGGGACGCGGGCGGGCGGAGGGAGGTTGGGGCGCCGGCGCATGGCGGAGCCGCGGCCGCTGCGCTCGGCCCCTGCTGCTGGCTCCCGAAATGGCGGAGGTGGGGGGAGTCTCTTACCTTGCCCCGCTTTGGGCGCTTGCTCTGGCTCCGTCATCTCTTTCCGTTTAGCTTCAGAGGCGGCGGGGAAGCCGCCGCAGGTTTGCGGAGGCTGGGGAGAGGCGAAGCCCCTCGGCACGCCGCGGTCTCCGGCGGTGAGCCCGGGAGGAAGCGCCCTGCGGCTGCCGGCCGCCTCGCCGCGTTCCCCCTGCGGGGCTCCTCTCGCCAGCCACCCCCTCCGCGTCACCTGGTCGAGCCTTCCCCTCGTAAGAGAAACCGGAGCGTGTCTTGGCAGGCCTTCGGGTGTCGGTTGGTCTGACCAAATATCGCAGAGCCGATTATGTCACTCACTGCCTCCAAGGAGATGCCGAAAGATACTTAAAGTACTCATAGTGCGTATGAGAAAAGTAATGATGTTTAGCGTGGGCATACTTAACGCTAGTACTTATTAATGCTCTAGAGTAAAATAAGTTTTTAAGTCAGGATTCCCAGGAAAAAAAATAGTTGGACTGTATTTCCAAGTCTTTAAATACAGAACAACCTACTTTTGTTAGTCTTTAATGCTGTTTCAAACCATCGTGTAATCAATAGATTAAGACAATGGGCTCCACCTTGCAGCTCACTGAGATTCAGGCCTGAAGTACCCACAGGTTTTTGACTTCAGGAGGAACTTCTGTTGATACCGATGCTCTTCCAGTGTGGCTGCCTTTATAGTGTTGCCTCCCGAGGTATCTTTAAAGGTATTGATGACCTTTTGCCATATGGGATTGAATTATATCATAAGCACTTTAATTGCATCCCTACCAGCTACCAAGCCCATATAGTATCTTTTTGGGGGGTGTAGATCAGACTTGATTGAAAGAAAACTTTTAAATTTTACCAATGTACTTCCCTAAACAGAGGTATAAGCCCTCCCTAAATTATTTCAATGTGTATGACTGTGTTAATCCATCCTATCAGTGAATCCTGCCAAGCAGCACAGTTCACAGCTGAAGTACTCATGACATCAGTAACACTGCTTTGGGAAAAAATCATTGGAGTTCACATTTTCTGCTAAAACACATGTTGGTAGCTCTCCATTTATATCTGCAATATATATATATCTGCAATATTATATATATTATATCAGGGTTACAATAAATATTTTAAAGTCAATGTAATTTATGTCAAGGTTCAGAGCTCAGTCTAATTCTCTTGTCAGTTCAGTATAACTGAATCCTAAATCTGTTTCGGGGATTTTCCTGGCTAATTGTTTTGGGTAATCAGCAGGAGATGAAGATACGAAGCAGGTGGGTAGATATTTTGGGGGAGCGGGAGGGAGGAGGGAGGTGATGTGCAGGTAATCCCGCAGCCGGTGAGGGCAGGGGGAAGGAGAGCGTGCCCGGGCAGCGCTGGGGAGGAGGGAGGGGTGCTGCCATGGCTGCTCCCCAGCCTCACGCCCCAGGTTGCTCAGGCAGCAGCTGCTCTGCTGTGGCTGCCCTTGTCCCGGGGAGCATGCAGGCAGGTGCTTATTTTGGCATCCCACGTGGCCACGTTTCGAAAGTGCTGCTGTGGTGACTGGTTTGGGCAGAACAGGCCGTGAGCAAGCAGGGAGCAGCCACGTCTGCTTTGCGAGCAACGAGCAACGATGGCACGGGAGCGCCCTGTGAGAGCCTGTGGGTCATGGCAGTGACGCGCTTCTACAGGTCCTGACTCGAGGCACCATGTCCTCTTGTGCTGAACATTCCCTACAGCTGGAGGTTGTCCATTCTTGCAGCATGTCTCTGAAGAATGGCAGATGTACCTCTTTTCAGCCTCAGCTCACAAAGAAGATGCACTGCAGCCTTGTCTCTGCGAGGTGTGTCTTTCTATGGCTTGCGCAAGACAGATAAGCAAGGGGGAGCAACGGTCTGGCCCATAAAGAGGGTCCTTCCTTTGTGCGAACAGCAAAATTTAAAACTTAAAATGGCTTTGCTCAGCAATTTTGGTGGCCAGTTGTCCTGGGATAGGGTTAATTTTCACAAGAGGCTAGGAGGGAGCACAGCCAGGGTAGCTGACCTGAACTAGCTAAGGGAATATTCAATACTATATAACATCATGCTCAGTATATAAACTGGGAAGCTGGGCAGGGGGAAGAGGGATTGTGGCTTGGTAATGGGCTGAGCATCGGGTTCCAGGTGGTGAGCAATTGCATTGTGCATCACTGGCTTTATCTATTCTTTTATTAGTATTATTGGTGTTATTATTTCTTCTCTCCTTGTGTTGCTCCTATTAAACTGTCCTTATCTCAACGCACAAAGTTTTACCTTTTTCTTCCAATATACTTCCCCATCCACCAGGGTGGAGAGGAGTGAGCGAGAGGCTGTGTGGTGCTTTGTTGCCGGCTGGTCTTAAACCGTGACACCAGTGCAAATGCCATTTTCGTTAAATCATGGTCTGGAGACTCCTGGCTGGTGTATGGCATGGCCCTGCAGCGTACCAAGCAGGTCCTTGGCTTCCACTGCACCTAAGTTATGTTTTTCTGTGCAGTTTAGGCTTTGGCGGGTGTTTGTAAAGTGAAGGATAAGTGATGTGGCCATTACGGTGCTCATGAGACAGTGGAGCCCAGAGGACCTACAGGGATGCTGCTGTGGGATGGAGCTGATGAACGACAGCAGGACTCCAGCCGGACAGTCACACGTACCCAGAGACCTGCAGTGCATTGTGCTGTGGTCCCCTTTAGGGTGACAGGTACCCAACTTGTTGGCACTTCAGTCATCTCCTAAATTTAACTAATGTGGAGCTCTCATGGAGGTCAGTGAACTAGCAAATGTTTAATATCAAATACTCGCCCATCAATTAACCTTGATTTAAGGAATAGAGAACAGGAATCCTCTATGCGTGGGTCTGTAGTGCACGGTAGGATCGAGGCACTAATTCTACATGGCACCCTGTGTCACCAGCTGTGACATATTGACTGCAACATTACTAGCAGTAAAGCCAGGCAGAGAGGGATTTAGTAGGCACGAGCCAAGGCACTCTACCAGGATATATAGTTGGGCAGGGACAGAAATTAGTGTCTAAGGAAAACTACAGCTGTAACAGATAGAACAGGTCCCTTGTAATATTTTATTCCTTGGCTCCAACACTACTACCATGTGGTGTTTCCTCTGGGGCAAGCAAGAGCCACAGCAAGAATGCCGTGCCTGCAGACCAACCCGTGGCATCAACTGACCATGTGCAGCAGCTTAAGGGTGAGTAAAGCACTGTGGTCCACAATATTTTGGTGAACACTTGCTCAAAAATTACTTCAGCTCACTATGAAAGAGCTGCAGAGTCTACCTATCAGCAACACCTCTCCCCAAGGTCCATGGTGTCCCTGCAAGTTACCATTACTGCTGTTGTTACCACAGTGAACCATAGGTTGTGGGTGGCAGATTTAAGGGCGAAAGACAATGACTTGTATTTAGGCACCCATCCTTCCTTTGCTTGTGGATGCTGGTTCTTTTCCTGCTATAATGCAGAACAGTTTTAGGTTACCCAGGCAGAAGCTAAACTTCAAGGGGGGTCATTCGGAAAAGCTGGTGATCAGCAGAGGGCTGTGAAGTTGCATCCCCGAGGCTTTCTTGGCCACACAGTCGGTGCTTCCTGGAGACCCAAGGCACCCCCACTCCCTGCCAGCTGGCCCCGACCTCCAGATGTGGTCGGTTTGTCGGCTGTTTCCTCAGAGTTCAGATAATTGGAGGAAGAAGGGAAGGAATGCAGCTGTGAGGCTGGGCAATGGAGAGGAATCAGCAGTTGGTCGTCTTAAATATACCTTCTATATTTGTATGTGCAAGTTATATTGAGGAGAAGCTGTAAGTTGTATGCTGCTACTTCTCATAACTGTGTATATTTTTTGCACAGCAGTAAGAGCTCTTCTCTCTAGGAATTTTTTTCCCCAGTGCCGTACATCCGTGGCACATTCTACCACCCATGTGCCGTAGGGATTTTCCCACTTTCTAGGCGAATAGGTCCCTCTAGGTGGCACCCGCACTCTGCGGTTCCCCCCAAGCCCGCCCGCCCTACGCCGGGCTCCGGCTCCTTGCTGCCCGGGGGGGGCCGGAGGTCCCCGGGCATCCTTCGGGCATCCTTCGGGCATCCTTCCACCAGCAGCGCTGCGGGGCCCTCACCTCGCAGTCCCTCCTGGCCTTAGCTGTTTCTAACAGTTGATGTACCCATAGCGTTTTTAGGCTTTGTAATTTGATGATTTTTTTTTAAGTTAGGCTTTGTAATTTGACAAAAAATTGACTTTGTAATTTTAGGCTTTGTGGTTGCATGTTAGCTCTTCCAGGCAAATATTTGCGTTTCAGCTCTGTGATGCTTATTCCAGGTCAACTTACCTAACTTTACACATCTAAAAATTAGATATCTAGCTGTTAGATATCTAACTGTTAAGTGGTTTCCTAATATAATGGATGGAGACAGGTACTTCTGGAGTGCCAGTTTTTTTTCTTCCTAAATACACAGGACTCAGCTGAGCCTCCTGATGGAAAGAGAATCTTAAAGTATCCAGAATAAAAATGGGTATAATTATTTCTGCTCCTGGGTCTAGAGTTTGTTCGATGAGTGTCATGCAGAGAGGCTTTCATTGAGAGAAAAAAATGCAAATTTTCACAAAGACTTGGGCCACGCAAGAGAGTTATCTGTAAATGTAACTGCTTCATGTTTCCTGCCTGTTACAGGAGACCTGCCTGGACAGTTCATAGGCTGCTGTGGAACATCTCTTATAACAAAACCGGTTCACCAAGGAGAATGGAGAGAAAGCCTAAAAAAGATGCTGTACAAAAGGTGGGAAGGAAGGTCAAGGCTTGTCTGAACCATATAGAAAATGCTGGAGAGAACAGAAAAGAGCTCAGATTTATGTATCACAAAGCTGGACTTGTGTGGGCCACTGTGGACCATAATGGCTGATAGTGCTTTGTGAAATGCCTGTGGGGGTGGGAGAGCAAAGGTCTGCTTTGGAGATTTCCAACTCAGATCATCATATTATTCAAAGGAATTTGTCTGTGTGAGGGACAAAAATCAGCATCATTTACTGGCCAGCCCACAGCAGATTTCACTGCAACTCCAGATTTAATAGACTTACCCACTGATTTTATGTAGTGATTTTGGTCTATTTTTTTAATTTATAAGCAGGAATAGGGAAATTATTCAGTTACTCAGACACTTTTTGCTGGTTGCTTTGTCCAGATTTGGTTTCCCACTGACGGTTTTAATTTGCTAACGAATTGGCTACAGGTGGGTTTCTTGGTAGTATGTGTGAGACAGGATTCAATGTGAATTTAGCGCAGGGACAACCCTGAAAGTACAAATAGAGGCCATGATCCTTCAGACCTTTATGAACATGCTTAAAGCCAATATGGGTGAAGACCCTAAAATCTAGATACTCTGTTATGGGACATGATAATCTATGTTAAGTTGATTGGTACCAGCAGGTCTAGTAACTTTAATTATTAAAACATTCCTTGATTTGGCTAATTAGCATAATGGGGTAAAGTCACACACTTCTGTGATTTGTGGGAAAATAAACCAAGAAAGCCAACAGACTGCTACATTTTGAAGGTTAAAATACTAGCCTGTACTCTACTGGTTTTAATCATTAGAAGATAATACTGAGATACTGGGTCCAAGAAAACATAAATCACCGAGCACAAAAAAAGAGTGCTTAGAGATGTGAGAAACTTGGACTGAAACGCACTTCCCACCATTCAAGGATCACTCTGTGCCCTTGGCTTTCAAATTAGAAAATGTGAGTGTTTCCACTAGCTGACGGAAAGCAGGAATTACTCTGATAAGATGAGAGCTCCTGTGTAAGATTGGTGCCATGTTCCTGGGATAAACGCTCTTATGTTTGTATAGTTCGTAATGCATAATTCATACACATGAATCTGTAGACTTCAAGGTGTTAATTCTGCATCTCTTAGAGCCATGATACTAAGATACATGATTTATTCATTATTCAGCTATATTATTTGCTGAGTTTTCACTGATCACAGCTACCAAGTCTCTTGCCAATGTAGTTGACTTGGAATCTGAGACAGTTTGGAGTATCACCCTGGGAATAAAAGTAGCTTTATTCCAGCTTGTATGCTATGGTATTGATCATGGGCTGGTCACGTTCTGTGAAGGCTAAGTCTGGGCAAGCTGTTTGCTATACGAACCTGTATTTGGATTTTTAAAAACTATCTTTATCTAAGGAAGTTTGTAAGGGAGAAAACGACCTAAAGCTCATAATTATCACTTCAATCATTTTGATTCGCAGAATAGCTTAATGAAAAATAAATACGCCTTTACTTAAGATTATCGGTAAGTTATGGTTAAAATGAGAGCAGGGAAGATGACTTAAAATTCTCAGGGATGAATCATTAATACTTTCTTTGTCAAAGGGCACCAATCCATGATACAACCCCAGGGCTTGGCAGGAGCAGAATTCAGACCCTTAATAGTAGCAGGTAATTGTCTGACTCTGTACCAAAATCTTCAGGGACATAGTCATGTGTGTCTGCCTTCTGTATGTTGTTTTATGTTATTTTAGAAATATGCCAGAACATATTTGCTTGCAAAATGATCAAGGTTTTCTTGGGACAGACAGACTACATTCAGGCACAGGTTCAAAAGTAAAGGTTTCTCCTTGAGACTCCTGTTGAAACTTTCAGTATCAAATACAAGGGTTGAGAGTTCAGGGGCGCCCACTGCCTGCCAGAGGAGAAAGACCAATGCTGATAAAAGCCATGGAGGGCAGTTAGTTTTAACAGGGCTATTAGCTGAAGAGGGAAAGCTCTAAGTAGACTTGGTAGACAATGAGAAAGGTAATAGCAACACTCACAGCTCACAGTTGGGAAGGGTCAAAATTTCCTCGAGGAAACAAAGACTGTTTGTATACTGCTTTATGTACTTGATGGAAATAGATTACATTAGTGGCCCTTTTCTACACCCTCTGGGACTGTGAATGGAAAGTATTTTAAGGCTGGTACCTGTTTCATAAGAATCAGCTGGGAAACAGAAGGGGGTTTGGGACATAGCTGCGGCTCTCTGGGGCTGTAGAAGTTGTTCCAGGAGGATAAAAGCTGCTTCAAAACTATCTGAAGAGAAATGCTCTGTCTACACTACATCTTGTGGACCACTGTGTGGCTCCTTTCCATTTTGAGGTTGCTTTTCATTCAGAGGGCCAACCTGAAAGCATGGCCTGTGTGTGGCCAAACTCTAGAGCAGCCAAGCTGTAATGTGCATGAGCACAGCCAGCAGCTTATTTGACTTATACAGCCTGGAGAAACTCTACAGTGGCTGTTGTAAGGAGCCTAGAGATGGTCTGTAAAGGTCATGGACAGCCCAGTTTGGGCAGTTGCTCTTCTACCACTCATTAGCCAAGGGAGTCATTCACAGCACCAAGGACTGAAAACTGCTTTTTTTTTTCTAAAATGTGTTACAGAATAATCTTGGGTGTGAATTTGCTCTTTATTATGTAGAACTTGTGTTCTAACTCTGAGATTTCATCTGCCATGCAGAAAAAAGGGGGGAAAAAAGTCCTCATGCTTTGGTGTTCGTAGAGGCAGGTCAAGATGTGACTGTGGATCTGGTCACATCTCAGATATCAGTATGACCCCATTTGGAAAGAAAACACTTCCCATTTTGTACGGCAATGTTGTGAACATAAAGAATTGTGAATGCAACTGAGTTTGTTTTCGATACTCAATCTATAAATGAAATCCCATATTTGAAGAACATCACCCACATTTGTCGTGGCCTATGAGGATGCTATTACTGAGTAGCAGAAGCATCTTCTCAACTAAGCATCATCCAGAGTGGGTTCCTCTCCCTTGGTATGGGAGGCTAAAGAAAATGCCTGTGTTCCAGAGATACTCCCTGCTTCAACAAGGCAAATGCTAGGTTTGAAAAGGCTGGGATATTGCCCTGTTCCAGAATGCAGATGTGTATTTTTTTCCTTATGTTATCAGTGTTCTGCCGAGTTGTGCCATAACATGAAGACATAGGCTTAATTCATGTATCTGCTTATACTTACTGGTGATCCTGCCTTGGGAAAGATACAGCAGCTCAATGAACCCTTACTGTCCATGACCTGTGACTAGAAAGAAATTCAGGTTTTCAACTACTAAGTACAGTTAACAGCTGTAAAAACAGCTGTAGAAAATCATTTGTGTTGCTAAACTTAAACATGTCACAGGGGAAATTAAAGCTATTTATGAATATTCAAATTTTTTTTCCCATTTATCCTTATTGTATAAATATCATTCTGGCAAATTAACTCTTCCTGATTAACTCAGTGCAGTATTGGAAAGATAATTTGACATCTTTATTTTCTTATTAATACAAGTATTCACACATTGCTATAAAGGGCAAAAAAGGTGATAACACTGAGAACATGTAAGGTCTGTGCTAATAGGCTATGGTTTGTGCTTCAAACTGCTAAATTCTCTTAGCAGGACTTGTTCCTAACTATGTCTGAGATCAAGCTTTCAGTCTAATGTTGAGAATTAGACAAAATAGTGCTGGCTTTGCAGTATTTCCAAGTGAAGGTGCAAGAGAACGTGATTTTATTCAAGGGAAATTGATTTTATCTGTAGCTTTTGGTTACAAGTCCCAGTCTAGTTCTGAATGTAACCATGAGTGGGAAGGGAGTCAGCTCCACTTTAGCTCACACATCTTTTATTCTGGCAAACCCTTACTTTGCTGTGTACTTGTTCCCTTGCTGGCATATGCTTAATTTTGTATACTTCTTTTTGCCAGCTGTTTCATTAATTTTTATCTTGGCTTGCTTTACTAATTGATTTTTTTGTAGTAACAGATTTTTAAAGGAACTTTTTTCCCCGGTGTGCTTCCTGACAGAAAGTCCCTAGTAAATATTTATCAGGAAAGTGTTATAGTAATAATTTTCTCAATAAATATTTATTAGAGGCCTAATACCACAAACCCCAGTAGAATTGTGATAAATATTGACTACGGCCAAGAGAGAAACAGTGCCTGAAGAGCACTGCATGCTGCAAGCATGCTCAGATGCAGCTAATCAGTGATAAATATCTGGTGATTTTTAGGTAGGACAGCTGAGCTTTCCTTACCTACCAGATCTGTCATATGCGTGATGGTGCAGGATTAGCTCCTGAGCTGGGGACACAGAATTAAGACACATCTTTTAAAATGGCAGCAGCCAAACCGGGGGAGTTGGGGACTGACACTGGTTTTAAAGGGCTTTTTAAAATACACTGCATCTTCTCCCGGTGGAAATAGTCTTCTTGATTTGAAAGACATCTGAGAAGCCAGAAAGGCTTCTTCTGATACAGCTAGGCAAGTGTGCTAGTAGCCACTTCATTTGTATCTGTGTGCATGGCTGGGTAAAATAATAATTAAAAAAAAAAATCTGGAAGTGGTAAAAGTAAATAAAAGGTCGTCGGAGAGTTAAATACTTGTAGTGCCTTACCTACAGATTTGCACTGACATAGACTGCTCTGTTGCTCTCTGAACTGGAGGCTAGTAAAATAAACGGTTATGAGCGGGTAGATATGATCGAGGCGTGTGGGGTCTCCGACGATAAATAATCTCAGCCCTTGTGTTCAGATACTGTAAGCAGCTTTGGCTAACGTCATGACTTACTTGCCAGATTCATTGTGTGCCATTCAGCAACTGAGACAGCAGTTAATAAACATTCTTATTGTTCGGACTCAAAGCAAAGCTGAGGTCACACGGGGCTGGCACTGTTACCTAGGAGGAGATGCAGGCTGCACTCTCCAGACTGCTGATTTCTGGGCTGTTTTAATGAAATCTTACCCTGACAGGCTTCAAAACCCTTGGAATGAGAGCAACAAGATGACTGTCAGAGCAATAAGGATGTGTTGCTTGCGTATGCCTCTGCCCTTTGTGCTGGGAGCACAGAGCAATGCGCTGGCTCTGCTGTACCCATAGCTCTGCTGTGCTTTACATACAGAATACTATTCCTACTGAAATCACTCCCAGTCCTGAAGTAGTTAAAGGAAGAATAAAGGGGAGATGAAAACGAAAGCAATCTGGACCAGTGTCTAAGCAATTTAGGTTACCATGCAGCCCATAGGTGCAAGGAGAAACACAGCCAAGGTAGGATCACTAAACCTTCTAGGCTGGCTTGTCTGAGCTAGCGCTCAGGGTAGACAGGGCACAGGGCAATAAGTGATAAAGACCTCTCCTGCACTGCCAGTCATTTACACCATTTCAGAAGGGTGTAAGCAGTCCTGTCTTCCGCACTCATTGACAGGGACATAGGGACAGAAGCACTGGGCATCCTGCGTGATGGGTCTGTGCCGGGTGGGCTGGCCTGGTGAGGTGCATGAATGCCACTGGCCAAGAAGACAGACCATGGCACGTCACAGCTCTAATTGGGCAAGAGTTACTCTCCCGGATCCTTCAAATTCAGTTATCTTGTGGCTGACTTAGGTCTTATTTCAGGAGCCTCTCCCTACTCAGCAAAGGATTAAACCCAAGCTTAAGTGGCTTTGCTGAACAGAGGTAGAGTTAATCTCAGGACCTTCCTTATATTTATTAGCACGATAGTCAGAGGCCTGGCTGTCATGAGCAGTGTATGTAAGAACAGTGGATGCCCACTGAGTGGCCAGCCTGCTGCTTGTCACTCCTGCATTTTGATGGGACCATCTGTGCAACACTCACGCTGGGTCCCTCTGCTTGCCTTCAGCCCCTGCCTGACCTGGTGTCTGGGGGACAACAGCACTTGCTTCCCCCTTGCCCCTGCAAAAATCTATTTTAACAGTATCTCCTCTGCCTACTGGTTCTCAGTGATCAGAGGGTCTGGTGGAAACCTTTGGATTTGGCATTTTTTACCAGGGCCACCCCTTTGGTTAGATTCAACTCCCAACCTGCTCAGTGAGGTCCTGTGAAAATCTATCCTGGCTGAGGAAATCAAAACATGCATCTAACATCTAGTTTTTCGTTTCACCCTGATCAGGACAGTTTTCGTCCACTGTCCTGCCTAATTCACCTTCTAATAGAATCAACATCTTCCAACTTGTTTGGGGACTTCAGGAAAAGTATAGTTTAATGCCCAGGGACCTGTGCTGGAGTGATGTCTCTGATGGAGAGGCAGCTTTGGTGTTTGTCCCACCTAAAAATGCAATGACAGTGGATGTTTTTCTCTGCTCGGTTCCTTCTTTTTATCTGTGTTCAGCATTTGTTTCCACTTACCTCTAGAGAGACTTGGAAAGTGATCTCATGAATTAGAAGAGGCTATTTGGGAGGAAATGAAAATAACTCTATGTGGCTCTCTGTTACTTCCTCAAGTCTCTCTGTGACTAGTACTAAGCTGTTATGATACAGGATTTTTGAGATGCCAGGGAGGGAAAAACAACGGGGTTTCTGTGTAGCACTAAGTTTTCCACCCTGGGGTTTTGGATTCCTGTTTGTGGGACTGACACAGTGCTATCCCACTGCTGCCCAGCAGCTCTTGCACGGATGGGACTGGCTCCTCACACCTCACCTTGCAGGAGCTCCAGTCTGGTCTGTACTAAACCCCCTGTATGCTTCCAGAGAAACAAAAGGGTATTATTTCTTAATTTCTTGTTGGAAATGAAGAACGGGCACAAATCTCAGTAAGAAGTACCACTTCTTCTTACTTACCTCCATTCTGTCTGCTTTGGAAATAAAATGGAGTTGGTGAGTCCTGACAGTGTGGCTAGTCTGAACATGCTGCTGCTGAGGAGCCAATAAGTTCTGCTATTAGAGCTTTTTAAAAACATTGAACTGTATTTTGTGTCTTTCCTGTGCAAAAATCTGTCTCTCTCTCTCTTTTAAACCATGCAGGAAATGTTTTGGAAGGGAGAGTCAAGAGACTTAAGTCTGGAATTTTTATGTACACCAGAAACTTAAATGTGTGGTTCAAGCTGATAAACTTACCACACCTCTTTCTGTTTTCTTTATAGACTTATTACAAATATCTGGCTTAGGACCTAGATTTATGGTGTGAACAAAAGAAACATAGACCATAGAGACATGAAAAGATAAATCTCAGGAGAAGACATAAAAGGGTTTGTTCAACTTTTAAACTGTTTCTTAATGAAACAAAATAACAAAAGAGATCAGAACACTCATTTTTTAAAATGTTTGTGTTTAAAGAAACTGTTGAACATTAGTGATGCCACATATAAAATATCGCCTCTATTGTTTTAAGCCTGAGTTGAAATTGCCTATAGAGTCCAGTCCTGAGTTTTTTGTAGCATCACAGTTTGCATTGCTCTCAACTGGAGGTTTGTACAGAAAAAGGAACAGCAAGCACAGAGTGCTCAAGCTATATTTTGAAACTAGATCTGGCCAAAATTTCTCAATGGTGCATTTAGGAGCACTTTTTTTGGATTCATTTCAGGTGGAATCTTTTGTGAAAATGTGTACACTTCCATGATATTTAATTGAGAGAAGAATAAATAGATAATTTCTGTTTCTGTTTTTACTTTTTCCTTATATGGTATTTTAAAGAATTCTAATCAAAATGAGTCCTTGTAACTTCAGTTTTGACAGTGCCATAGACTTTGAAGCTACTGTGAGCATACAGGCCCCCTTCTTCCCCAGCAAAGATGTGGGACTTCCCTGAAACTTTGACCTGGAACATCATTTAGGAAAAAAAAAAAAAAGACATTTACTCTTGACTTGCAAATTTTCAGTGGTGGAAAATTTCCACAACCTTTGGTAAGTTGTTCCAGTGATTTAGTGTCCTCACAGGCAAAGAGTTTGCACTTTATTTCTAATCTGAATTTGTGTGGCTTCAGCTTCTCACTCTATGGGCTTATTATAACTTGGTCTTCTATAGATTTAAAAATCCAGCTTGTAGACTCAACACAAGTGCATGCACCTGTGTTCAAATCATCCTTGTTCTTATTTGTCAATTTAGATGAGAACCACTACTTGTGTCTGTCCATGAAAGATATACTTCCTTTATGGCTGCTCTTTGAATCTCTTTCAGTTGAGCAGAGTTGCTTCTTGACTGCAAGCACCAGAATGAATCCCACTGTTCTGGCAGCAATTTCATCCATGCCAGATAAAGAAGAAATCTAACCTTCCTACTCAGTTTATATTGTATGACCAAGAATTGTACAAGCCATCCTATTGCAATAGGAGTTCGTGTTTAAATGATTATCAACCAGTAACCCATCAATACCTGAATACAGTTTAGTTTGAATAAGACAGTGTGTTCGTTTGGTCTACCTGATTGTCTGATAGTTGAATTGAAACCTCAAAGATTTTGCACGTCAACATTATACATCACTAAGAATCCGTGAGGATAATTTTGTGAAGTCAAGGGGTTTCTAGTGTGTTCACAAATAACTGGATTATGTCCTAGGTCCACATATAGGTTTTTACTGAGGGTGTCTTTGCCTAGAGTAGAGCTCTTTTGCCTTTGGAAAAAGGGATTTTAGGAAGTAAAGATTCATATAAGGCATAGGCTCAAGCTAACTTTTTCTGAAAAAATTCAGTCATCTAATTGCCCAGATAAATAAATAAGGATTTACGTTTCACTGGGAAACTAGAAGATCTTGGATGAGGAACTTAATTGTAGGTTTAATCTGTCCCCATATCACTGGAAAGTGAGAATTATTGACCTTTAGTGGTTACTCGGTGTCCTGTGTGAAAGGAATTCTTGAGTCTTATAACCACAGGTAGCCACACCGTGGTACCGCTGCCACGGCTGTTCTTAGCAGGCACCTTTCCCAAAGGCTAGGTAAATGTTCCAAGGCCAAAATGACTATGGAGACAGACCTACACATTAGGCCCGTCAGGATGCCTCTCAGAAAAGGAAATGAGGCACCTCAATAGGAACAGGTAGGGAATTTATGCTGCTCCTACCTGAGCTGTCATTTCCCTGTGGCTAAATAAGAGATTTGCTCCTGACTCTTTCAAGAACACCAAATTAACTTAAAAGAAAATCAGGTCTGAATCCAAATGTAAGCAGATTATCTCTGGGCCCTAACAAACGAGATTACTATGAAGAATTATGTAATTTTCAAATTTGACCTCTAGTCAGTGCAAACTTTCAAGAGCAGCCTCATCTTTATGGGGATCTACTCCAAGCTTCAAAGCATCTGTGGCTCTGTGGTTTTGTCATGAGCACATTGTAAATGTGTCTAAACATAGCTACTGTAAATGTCTGGAAGTTACCAGCTAAGACAGAAGCAGCTAATTGAATACAGCACCAGCAGGCATAATAAATGTGCATTGATTTTAATGTCATGTGGAAGACTTAATATTCAAGTGACTAGATTACTATTAATTGCATTGCTTATTTTAAAACTTCAAAAGATAAGTAATTAGTAAAATATATACATTAATCTGGCTCAAATGAAGTGATTAAAAGTAGAAGGAAAAAATGAAAACAAAGCATTGCCAAATATTTTTACTCACTTTTTTTGGTAAACAAGATCTTTCTGTGATACAACCACTGTTCGACTAAAAAGAAACATTGATAATTGTAATGTATTATGAGCCAACCAAGTATTTCCCATTTGAACAGTGTTTTTCACTTAGCACGTTCATGTTGACAGAAAAAGACCAAAGGCACCCTTGTGACTTTACCAGCATGTCATAACAAAATGAAGGCTTAACCTGTTTCTGAAGGATTGACTTTCAAGCAGGAAACTGGGCTATTTTGGAAACTTAGCTAATGACACTGTTATTTTTTCTCCTGAGTGATAAGGTTGATGGATACATACCACTTGTATTTTGCTTAATCTTTTTTCTCCCATGCTCAGGACTATCACTTACACCATAGTGTTGATGAATCAATGTATATTAGTATCTAGCTCTACTGACAAATGCTCTTCCTCTGTCACTTGCAGCTGTAAATTTATTTCGACAGAATTATCTGACACACTATCTTTTTTTCCTTTGGCAAACTGTAAAGACTAAAATTTTCAGAGGGATCTAGAATTTGGTGAATTCACCTCTTAGTGAAATCCCCAGGGCACCAACTACCTGTGTGCCCCAGGAGTTCTGAAAAACCCAGCCAAAGGCTGATTGGGGTCTTCCTTATGCTCCAGAATAACGTCACAGTCCATCATCTCATGTGATAGAGTAAGCTTCTATAAGATGTGGAGATGTAAAGAGCAATAAATATACAGACCTATGAGATTTAGAAACAGCACCAGTAACAGTGGCTACCACAGGTGTTCAAACTGTTAATTATTTTCACTGAGGTGAACATTTCCAAGCTAGCTCCCCAAAATAAATTCTTAGAGCGAGCAGACGGTAAAGGATATATTTGGATTACAGAGCTCTGCAATATCAGTGCTTGGCTTCCTTACAGAATTTAAAATACATTTTAACTGATGGGGAAGAATTTCCAGTTGAAGAGAAGAGGTGCTCAATAAAAACATGATTTTACCATCGCCCGACACTTCTGCAAGGTCACGAGGGCAGATAAACAACTTCCTGCAGCTGTGGCTACATCTGGCACACGACTGAGGCAGAGAGCGTGCTTCGCAAAGATAAACATATCAGGTTGTATCTCCATAGTCTCCTACACTTCTGGGTAAAGCTTGGGGAACTGAACTTGGCCCTGCAGTGCCAGCGGTAATTAATATCTGAAACAGCATTGCCACTAATGAATCAAAGCAGCCCTGCAGTGAGTTTAAAACCACCCCACTCCAATAATGCATGGTGGCCATGGGTAGCGTGGTGCCACTGCGCTGCCCCTGCAGCCCCCAGTGGTTTTTCTCACCTGGAGACGATAGCTGCCGTCAGTCTGCCTGTGGGATGCTTCAGGGGCACACAGCTGAAAGAGGAGGAGTGAACTACGAATCTGCAGGAGGTCTGTAGGTGGGCAGTGTGTGGTGAGAGAGCCAGGTAGCAGACCTACTCCCAAAATTGTCACGTGAGCTATACCTGGGCTGGGGAATGCGTTCCTTGTGGCCCGGGGTTAGGGCCTGCCTCTGTGTTCCTAAGACACATATTAGCCATTTTAGGAGACAGTCTCTCTTTGGATAGCTTAAATTCAGCAGACTTGGTTGGTGGGTATTTCTGGCATATTGTCACACAGGTGGTTGGCTTTTTCCTCAAAGGCTGTCACAGTGCTTTTGGATGTAGGGTGGGATAGTTTTTGTTTGCTAACTGAACAAATTGAAATTATTAAATGATTTTCAGCTTATCCCAGGTTGAAACTTTTTGGCATATGCAATGAAACAAGCCAAACTAGCTTTAACCTGAATAGTAACAGCAAAAAGGAATTAATTACATTTTGCATCATTTTTGTATATGGACAGTAGAATAGCGTTGCACAGCTGGAAGAGGCATTTCCCTTGTAGCCCCTTGGGTGAATTGTGTGCGGGTGCCTCTGCAGGTTTCTGGAAGGAGATGCAGTCCTGAAAAGGTGCCTTCCTCTGTCCCTGGACTATCCCAGGAACCCAGTTGTCCACACAGGGCAATCCAGACCCTCCTTTGAGGCTGGAGAGGAGCAGACCACCCACTCCTCTGCTGAGGCTGGGCACCCTGCAGAGCAGGGAAGAGCATCTGAAAGTGAAGGGCAGGTAGTGCCCAGCATTTGGATTATCTATATTCTATTATGTTATATTATGTTATATTATGTTATATTTATATATATTTTGGATATTGGTTCAATGGGCGTTACATTGATATGGTCAGAGCACTTACCAACAATTGGGAGCTGCAGCCCTCTGAGCTTGAGGGAGCACCTGAAAAGTGCCTCTCAAGCTCTGTACAAGAAGTCTTCGGAGAGCCTGCACCCCAGGTTATGCCCGGGCAAGTCTATCCGTAACACACCCCAGAGGCAGCCCTCAGTGGATGCGACACAGTGGAGGTGCTGGGCAGACAGAGGGCTCCCAAGGCAGCCTTCGGCCACCCTCTGTTCCAAGGACCGCTTGGACAGCAGCCGATGATGGAAAGATCATGTTTATACCTCTTTTACCAGCCAGATCCCCATCACAAGGAGCTTTGCCCCTCAAGAGGAGAAGCAAAATTCCTCCTCTGCGGTTAGCTTGACAGTTTGCACTGAGGAATAGCTGTTTGGCTGTATAGCTGTATGGTAGGAGCACTGCTTCCTTGCTTGCTTATGTATTGGGAAATTGCTGGGAAGTATCTTCCAGGAGAAAACTGAAGTTGCTAGGACCATGGCCCCAAGTTTATCCCATCTGGAAACAGTGTAGGTTTTGGCTGAATTTAATTTAGTTTAGCAAACAAAAAAATGAATTTCCCGAGTTATAAAACTCTCTTTTCTTTGCAAAAGCCCCAGTTCTGTGACAAGCCATGTCAGGTAAGTATTTGTCCACACTTCGACACATCACAGGGAGAACTATAGGAGCTGACAATATACAAGCCATTTGATGTTGTGTTTCTACCCTGCTTCCTGGCAGACACCTCTTGAAGATGACAAGGGAGTATCATTTTTACATGACAGTGTTTCTACCAAACTGCTGATAGAGCCCTTCACAAGATCACAGAAGGGTCTGTATCATCTGATTAGCATTTAGAGAAGCTGGTTGTCCGGGAGGGAACCACAGGAGACCAGAGACTGCCACCCTTGAGGGCTGAGAGAGGAAAGACTCAATCAGTGGTTGATAAGGCTTAGCAATGATAAATCACAAACAAAACTCCGGGCTTAGGAATTCACAGCACAATCTGTCATGAATTTCCTTCCCTTCCCTCCCTCCTCAATATCTGATGAGAATTTGCCTTTTAAATGGTCTCTGGCAGTACAAGAAACCAAGTCAGCGAGAACTGCTGAGCTATGCCTGGCTTTTGTTAGTTTTCTTAGTGCTCTATTATTTTTTTTCATAACTGTATCTTTGTGTGTATGTGCGTCTCTGGGTATATTTATGCAAATTTGGCTGCTAGTAGGTGATAGCGGGAGGAATTTTAAAGTTCAAGGGTTTTTTTGTAATGTTAAAGTGCAAAAATCTCATGTGGAAAACACTTGGTACCAGACTTGAACACTTTAAAAGAGGGAGATTTGAAACCTGCCTAGAAGTCCCAGTTCCTCACTGAAGCAGTCTGCAAAAACCTGTAAAAAAATCATTTTAGTTTTGACTTAAAATAAAAAGACCTTCCCTACAGGAGGTACTTCTGCTGGGAAGAGTGCTCTCCACATCAGATTTCCCACCACTTCCAAGAGGCTTTAACACCTTAGTCTGCTAGCTGCATGCATATACAGTATATAGGTATGACGGTGTAGGCCAATGCATGGGCTGAAGGTATGGCTTCCCACTCTGTGGCTATGGAGAAGGAGCACCGCAGTGTCAGTGTAATGGGACAACAGATTTACTGAACGCACATCTCGGCTCTCAGCTGTTGTGAGGGACGACATTGCTATAGGTCTGCCCAGGACACTTCTGCTTCATCCCCTCTTCCCCTTGTTAACCAGTTAATTGATGCAAAGGGAAGATGCGGAGATTTTTAGGTCTGCCTTTGCCTAAGAATGGTATAAATAGGACTTGGCAGAGTATTTCCACTGATTGTAGCACTTACAGTCAGAAGTGTACAATCTCCCTCTCACTTTTAGGGTACAGTGAGCTGGGGTGGAAGCAGGTCCTTGTTTCGCCTCTGTCTCTGGGCACAGGAGCACCCCCGTAAACTGTGAATCCCCTCCCCAGCACCTTTTCCATGCTGTCCCTTAAATGAAGGATGGAGACAGATAAGTGCTACTTGCCATCTTTCATAAAAACCAGTTGCCTCCATCCCTTCTGAGAGATGCCGGATGAGCAAAGCACGCATGAATGACATGCCTCCCAGCTGCACATCCACTGCCCCTCGCTTCTCAGACACGTGTACGCATGGGCTCAGACGTGGGGTCAAATTTTGCATGTCTACCGAGTTAAGAAGCTAAAAACAAGGAAGAGAAATACTGTTAGAATGGACCAACTGTGTAGGAAAAAAATACGGCTTTGAGGGGGAATGATGGCAAAAAAAAAATATGCCAGAGACTGCAAAAAAGCAGGAAAGAAGAAAAGAAGGCACTTGGAGAAAAATCCACGGCGCTGATCATACAGAAATTGCCTATACACTGCTGCCTAGTTTGAGGAATAGATGGTAGGAGCTGCATTGAGCCTCTTGCAGAAATGCACTTTAAAAATACATTAAAATGTTGGCTAGTGTGCTTGCAATGAAACCTGTGGGTTTTAACCTAAACAGCACTGTGATCCTCCTCCTCTTCCATGACAGCGATATTTTGTGGCAGTGTTGCACTGCTTTGCTATAGCAGCTGATAGGCTGAACTGAAAAAAGCATAAATGTTCTTTGCAAACTGATGTGAGAGAGAAAACTGTTACGGGAGGGGAACACTGAGGGTCCATTTTTAATTTTTACCTTGTTAAAAATCATTGTATGATAGTGATAGCCTGCTTTTTACATCTCTAACAATTCCTGCCCTCCAAGAGCAGCAGGATTCCTCTGAGGGATGCCCAAGAATGCAGAAACGCTGACGCTAGCCTGATGCTGGTGCTAACAGTGTGCACTGCTTACTCTTATTAGACAATAACACATACCCTGGGGTGTCTTCTGACTTTTGATTAAGCTCCCTGGAATTCTGGCTTTGTAGATTGGCCATTGTAAATGCAGAGGCAGAAGAAAGATGCGATCGCCTCTGCTCCAAGGGTGGTACAACCACCTCTCCCGGCAGGAAGTGTTCAGATGCCCTTGATGACAATGGGCAAACAGACAGTGTTTTTGTTTATTTTCTCATAAAGTGCTGATGAACAAATGAGGCAGAGGCATTAAGAAGCTCACACTGTGAGGAGAGATTTGAGTTTATCAGCTGCTTCTTGGCAGGGTAAATTTTACATACAGTGAGAATTTTAAGCGATCCTTCCCTGGGGGGTGAGACTCTAGAGTTTTATTTCATAAATAAAAGGGGAGGAGTGCTTTCCTTAGAGATCTGCTCTTTTCTTGAGTCAAGTTTGAATAATACCATTTGTTTTCTCTAACCTCCTTTGCTGTAATATGATCATGAAACACATCACAGCTAGCTAGTCTATAGTTGAGGGACAGTAGAGGATGAGAGAAAACACCTATGGATAAAGCACAGCCTGAGAAATACTGAGGAAGAGCTTCTCTGACTAACAGGCTAAACTCTGCTATTAAACTTTGTTCATTTGATGATCTAAGCCCTATGATGAAAGGTGCTATTCAAAACTCAGGCTGGTATCTGCTCTCACTGAAGTCACAAATGGCTCAAAATACTATGTAAGGAACCTTGCCCAGTGAAAAGAGACAATAATGACCCTGCACAATCACACAGATCACATGCAGAGCTCCGTCCTGCCAAGTGGTGAGGGCTGAAGATACTGAACCTTGCAGCTAGCACACATGAGTCTTCTCTTTTGTCCTACCCTTACCTAGGAGGTCTTTATATATTTCAGCAGAGAAGTACATGGCAGGTTTGGAAAACATTTTGGAATTTACATTGTGAAGCAAAGGGGGATCTTCCCTCCAAAGTATCTAGAGGCCAGTGGCAAAGTCCACATGATCTCTTGTAAAAAGGTGATGCCATATGGCAGGAAGCCATTTATCTGGCTTCATTGCTGTAGGGAGTGAAAATTGACAGGACAATGCTATCTGCAGGGCTCACGGGCCTGGGTCAAATCCTGCTTACCTTACTTATGTAAATAGTTCCTCGCATCTCAATAGCTCTGTGTTGTTACAAACTGTCCTGATTTGCACTTTGCAAACTGAGAGCAGAAATTGCTTCCAAACCTTCCAAATGGAGCTTTTCCCTCAAACAGAAAAAAGCTTTGCCCTGCCCAACTGAGTCGTCCGCATGACTGCAGAAACCCAGTAGCGTTTCACAGGGAGATTTCTTTTGATGTTTGGTTGTGTAAGACAGGAGGAAAACCTTCCCTCCCAAGTATAATCCTGTAGTGTAAAATCAGCTTCATATTTATTTATTTTGACATTCAAACCACTCTTTTTAATGCATATGTATAAGCTCTTAGGGATTTAGGTCTTCATCACTTGGTGGTTTGCCTAGTATTTCTCATAGTCCCCTATACATAAGAACTATTTTTAAGAAATTCTGCAGTTTCAGCTTTGCTATCCCTTTACAATGGTTAGAGAGGGAAGGCTGGGGCCAGGGGTGTGTGTGGGGGTTGTTAAACAAAATGTTCAAGGGTGGTTTTACAGACTCAGTGGACTTCACAACCGGGAACTCAAACCTCTTGAATTACTGCCAAGTCTTCCTCTTCAGATCCATCTGAAATGACTTAGAGCTGGTGCAGGTCAGGTCTGAGCTTGGCAAGAGCCATCCTGTGTTAGCCCTAGGGAGACACCACCATGCTGCACCTGCCTTTGAAAAATAGAAGATCTGCATGGTGAAGAAGCACTAAAAACAATAAAGGAGGGTGCAATGGTTAGGAAATTATCCTTAAGCACAGGCTCAGCGTGTGCAATAGCCTTCTGGGCTGCAGCCTTCCTGTGCAGCTGCGGCCGAGCCCCCAGGACTGCAGCCCATAAATGATGGGGAGCCCTATGACTTAATGGGGTTGCCAGCCCCAATGCCCATGAGTGTGGTGCTCAGCCCCACCCCACCACCCCAGCTTTCACCACTGCACTTCCACTTGTGCCCACATCTGAAAGCAGCTGTAAGGGTCCCAGTCCTGGCAGCGCTGTGATGCCCACATCTCACCCATAAGTGACCTGCAGTTGCTTTCTTCCATTGCCTGACACTGTTGGACCCAATTCCTTAATTCCCCCTTGCACCAGATGACACTGATTGGGGAGAGAGCGTGAGGACTCATGCATAGTCTTGGATTCAGGAACAGAGATGTGAGGTAGAAATTGATTTTGAAATGTTTTGCTTAGTTGTTTAAGTATGCGAGCATTTCTTCTGAATAAAATGCAAAATATTATCATAAGATGGAGCAATTCAGATGTGCTCATCTGGAATTAAATGCAATCTTGATTTGTTAATTTTGGCATTTGTGAGCGTGTGTGAAGCTGGAAGAAGAGGGATTCCTGCAGATCTGTGTATTGGCCTGGCAGGAGACTAAAGAAATCAAAATAGCATAAAACCTGGGATAGGATTTGGTCTGTCTAAATCCCGCACTGATCCTACTTTCTCGGACTGGCTAATCTCTCTACTGAAGCCAGAAATTACAAGCAAAGTGTTAGCAACCCACACCCACACTTTTAGGCCTGCCTCCCTTTCTGCAATAATCAAATTGCCAGAGAACCCCCCAAAAACGGGGTCCGTGTCTTCCCCAGTCAGAAGGAGCCTCTCTGCCTGCATCCGACCAGGACGTGCAGCCATCCATCTACCTGCTGAAGCAGCCAGGGTGAGCACAGCCCGCGGCAGCCCTTCAAGGCCAGGTCCTCTGCCTCTGGGCAGGGGGATCCCCCAGGTGGTGCTTCCCCTCTCGGGGGCACCCCGGCAGAGGGATGGACACCAAACCTGGCTGGAGCAGATCACCCTTTGGGCAGGCATGCTCGCCCCATACGGGTGAGGCGTTCGGTTGTCTGGATGGGATCTGCTTCTGGGGGTTGTCGGAGACACCTTTGTCCTGCCATGGCCATTATGGTGAATTTAAGAGCTTACTTTCAGAGGACTAAGTCACCCCCTCCTTCATACATCCAATGTAAGTGAAGTTAACTATCCACATTTGGGGGACCTGGTTTTACTTGATGTAGGTAAGTTAGGCACGTAAATCAGGCAATGAATAAGCTAAAACATGGCAGTGACTCCATCTTTTCCATGAGGTGCCACACAGAGTCCTTTGACCTCGGTAGGTCTCCCCTTTGTCATGCGGTATAGGAATGGGTTAGAGCAGCTACACCCCTCCATCTCCTATTTACCTAAATGAAGAAAGTTAGCACAAGTTTGTTCCACACATCAATTTACCTGCATGGATGGGGCTCAGGATTATACTTTTGAGGTCAATTTGTTACTGACATACATTTCCAAGTATCCATAAATCCATGCTTACGTATAAGATGAATATTACCATTGTACTTTGGCATTAGTTTTCACATCAGTTTAATCTTCTCTATTCATAGCGATAAAGTCTAACATTTTTCAGGTCTTAAAAATTAGGCTCCAGATTAAAACGTATTCCTTCTCTATGGCTTTGTCTGCATAATATAATGCTCTTAAAGTGGACACTAAGTGCTTGACTGAGTTTTCTATGCTCAGGTATAAGGTGCCATTTGAAATGCCCTGGGGTACCCAGGGCATTCCCATGGGTGGACGGCTATGACAGATGGTCTTCAAAAGACTTACCCCTTCCTGGACGAGACTAGTGGGATACCCCAGGGCAGCTCCAGAGGTACTAAGTGCAATTTATGGATACCTGAGTCTGCCCCAACTTAATCTGTATCCTCTCTACTACAGTTTTAATTGGTTGCTGTAAAGACTTGGAAAGCTTTGGCTCCTGAGTCGTTCAGCTCCCTAACTGCTTCTTTTACAAAAGGCAATTTAAAATAGAAATACAGAATAGTAGTAATTGAGGGAGCACACTTCTACTGCTAATATTCTGGCTTAATTAGGTCACTCTGTGGAAACATCTATCATGGCTTGTTTTTCTAGAAAAAATGCTATGAATAATGAAGGAAAAATGTATTTAAAGGGATGAAATTTCTAAACGACAATTTATGTCATTTTCATTATGCTTTGTAATTCTTTGAAAAAAGTTCCATTGTTTGGTGTTATCAGGAGTTTCAGTGGGAACTCCCTAGAGAAAGGTGCAGTTGGCTCACTAAAAAGCTTTTCATTTAAAACATTACTGTAGATGGGCCCGTACATGAGATAAGAAGGAGGGGGAGGTTAAGAGGAAACAATAAAATATGCCAAAATGTTCTGAAATGATGGTGCTGAGTTGATATTATTTTTTTCATTTCCCTTTTTTTTTCCTCCTGCATTGTCATATGAAGAACATGGCTCATATTTTCACATTTTCATCAAGTGGACAATACAGCTTCAGAGGTCTGAGAGGAAGAGGAAGTCTTTCTTCCAAACTTTTCAAAAGCAATGATCTGTCAGTAAAAGCAAATATGTTTATAGTAGCCTAATTACTTGACATTTTATTTACTGCAGAGACTTGCACTTTCATTAGTTGCAGGTAATTCCTTCTTTGGAGTCCGTACCCTGTGGAGCAACAAGAGTTTTCAGATTGGCAGAGGATGCTCCTCATTTCAGGGAAAAATAATATGTACAATTAGCAATACCTCTTCTGACCCAAACTGCTGGTTTGTGTTGTGGTGGTTTTTGTCATTCCCTCCTTTCTATCACTTTTTTTAGACACATATTTAGACATAAGGAGCCCATTCCCACTGCCCAAAGAAAACAGACAAAAAAAATTTCAGCATTTTCCTGCTCCATTTTCAGCTTTCAGTCAGACCCTGTAAGCACGCAGGTCAATCCCAGTCCTTGCAGGTAATTGATACTTTAAGAGATGGTTTCTATTTTTAACCCATACTGTCCCTTCAAGAGCCTAAATATTTTGTGCCTTTACCCTGCATAAAGCAGAGTGGTTCTTATGCCCCCCATTTCAGTTTGATTTCACCCAAGTCTCAGCATATCTGTGTGATACAGACCTAAAGGGATAAAAAGAGCTTGTGTTATAAATTCCCTGTTTAATGTATTCTTCAATGTATTCATCTTTTGCATTGGAATTTTCAATTCTTGGTTTCTGTTCAAGCGACTCTGTTCTTCCCCCTTGATGCCTGAAAGATTGAAGCTTAAATGCAGTGATACTAAGATCAATGTCACTTATGCTGATAACTCAGGAAAAAATCCTGTGGAGTTCTCAAATTATGGCAGGCTCTGCATAGCTTTACAGAAAAATATGCAAGCAAACTACTAGTCTTTGTATTTCTGCAGTGAGAGAAGCATTTCAGGATTCTCTGCCATACTTGCTCCCAGACTTTTACAAGTTAGGGCAATGCAGTTTTATTTGCTTGGTACTACCAGCTATTATTAAAGTTACCTGCTATTTCTTGTTGTAGATGTCAGCCCTTTGAATTGATATTGCTCATACTGGTTGTCCGCTTTAGGGTACTTCTAAAAAAATGGTATGGCTAGAAACTGTTTAGTTGTTTTCAAGACTAAGAAATAAGAATATTCTGCTTTCCAATCTTAAAATAGTGGGGTTTGTTTGGAAAACTATCACTCCTAACTTAAAGAATCTAATTTAAGCTATGTACTGTTCCTGAAAAAAATCTGCACATTTTTTCTGAATTCTAAAATCTTTTGAAAAGTAGCCATCATCTGAAAATTTGATCTAGGATTTATTGCCAACATCTCAGAAGAGTGTTTCCTCGTGGAGCTACCTCTGCTTCAGCTCTTGCCATACACCACCTCCACTCAGCGCTTGTGTCACTTGACAGCAGGAAGCCAGGGCAGAGACTGTGCCTGCTATATTGACTGTCAACTCCTGAGTTCTAGGAAGTAAGACAGCAGTCTGAAGAAGTGGAAAACCGCTGTTCCCCATTAAGGCCATGATTATCTCTTCTTGCCAGTGGAATCCATCCTTCCAAATAAGAAAAGGAATTTAATACTGACATCATGTGTCACTGCTCACAGGGATTGAGTAGTGCTTAGGGGTGTCACCAAATCAGACAGCGGGAATTAACATTTGTTCATCACAAGATCCTCTGGTGGGGAAGAGAATTTCATTCCTCGGCTTTGCATTAATATGAATGTTCACTGTACAGGTTATGCTATTTCTGAGTAAAGCAAGTCTTCCCTCCCCAGAGGTTAATATTCTCAGGGCTTTACTTTTTCAGTATTGGTAACACTGCTTCCTTCCTAAAAACAAGAAGTTAAATGTAAATGGGAAGGTCAAAGATCACTGGAAAATGAAAACTGAAAAAGCATGCTTTTCTTTCCCAAATTGTCATTTTTTTAATCTGATTTCTCAGGGTTTCTTTTCCCCAGCTGTTTCATGAAACAGCCCTCATCCGCACCAAAGACAGCTTCCTTGGGTGTTGCTCCCAAGAAAAGTAAAACTATTTCTTTTGCAATTTCTTTAATTAAAATCAGTGAGAGATATAGAAAATGCTGAGTGGGAGGAAGAAAACTGGCGTTCAACCAGCGTACATGCCACAGTCTAACGACAGTCAAATAGTAGGGGTAAGTAGGAAAAACAGGAAGGGAAACAAATTCACTTTCATTAGGAGAACTGCAGGATTTCACCTGTAATACTATCTTCTTCCTCTGTGTTTGTGTAACTAACAGGCTCCATGTGAGCAAACAGCCCAGCTGATACCTCTCTTGTCGGGTGTTCGCAGCAAGGCTTTTTCTCCCTAAGTACACATCTTACATGATAATTGATTCCACCTTCCGAGAATGGCAGGATTTTAAGACGCAGCATGTCTTCAGCGCGTGTCTGCGGCAGGCTGCAGGGACCTGCAAATAGCAGGGAGGAATTTTTAGAGTGCATCTGAAGGCCCTTGCTTGTCATTAAGCTGATAAGTGTAAAAATCACTCTCCAGACTACTTGTGACACTTTATGTTTTTCACAGGGTACTTCTGTAACATAATCATCCCTGCATCATCTCCCTGCAGACACAGCCTGGATGTCTAAGCCAAAAGGCAGATCCTCTGCTCGATGGACCTCTGTGGCTTTATGTCAGCTGAAGGGTTTTGTGGTGCTAGAGGGTAATGCTCTGTCTGAATGTATTTGTGTCCTTGTATTGCATAAAATATTTTCTAAAAATATTAACTGGTGACAGCTGGAACACTGAATTTGATGTAGGACTATAAGAATGAGCAAATCTACTGTTTATGATAAAGACGGACCTCAAATGCCTTGATTTCATGGGGCATTGAGTATAATTTTTTACCAGGATTAAGAGCGATCCCTCGTGTCCTTCTTCTGATTGAACTTCAAGGCCAGCACACCAGCTCTCCTATACTGGAATCCGCTTTATGACTTGATTGCAGTAATGGTAAGACAAACTATCTCTGTCTCCATCTGGCAGTGAACACTGTACTGAATATGGAGCGTGGAGCTGGGTGTTCAATGCCTAGGACAGCCCTAGCACTCTGTGGTGAGAGCACTGGAGATCCAAGCAACTTAAGTTGCATGGGTCCAAAGGAAAAGCTAATTTGGGGGTCAGCAGTATTGGGATCTGTCCAGTTGCCTTTTTAAAATGAGAAAGAGAAAAGTAGATGGAGCACAAGATCTGGACAGAAGTAGCAGGCTGATAGGAAAACAGAACAAATGTATTGCCATTTATTTGAACTTTCATTCTCTAGTTTTATTGCACCACTGGAGCTTTTTACTCAAGACGTGACACCACTTACAAGACCGGTGGAGTTGTACTGGCCATACTTGCAGTGACTTTTCTCTAGGAGATGCCCTGGGCAGCTCTAGTTCAGGCAGAGGGACGTGCCGGCATGGGGGCACAACCTGAGGAGAAGGGGCAGGCCTGCGGTGCCTGGGGAGTCAGCAGGGTGAGGAGTGAGCTAGGGCTGAGCAAGGAGCGAGCCCCTCACCATGCCCTCAGGGCTGGGTGGGTGCTCCTGGGATTCTTCTTTCCTCGCCTGCTGCACAGGCAGGTGTCTCCTGAAAAAGACTTTGGGATTTTTCCTTCTCTTGTCACACCTTTCTGCAATAGTATCTAAGAGTTTAACAGAAGAAAAAATAATTGTACTATCTTTGCTCTGAAATAACCCCCCTGCCTCCAATCTTTTTAAAAATTACTTAAATGCCAAGCTGTGTGACACTCAATGCTCTTTCTTACGGCACCTGTTCTCCCTGGACTATCAGTCGCTCATACCATAACCTGATATGATTTTTGGTCCTTTTTAAGTGATGGCTGGATTCTAACTCATCAACTGCTCCTTTACATTTTGCTTGCCAGTACTTTTCTCTGAAGTGCCAGCTTCCAGATTTCTCGCAAAATTCAGCTAGTACCAAATATTGCTTCCCTGCTTATTAACCCAGAAAAGATGGCAAGTTTCAGCTGTAAATGGTAGTGTTATTGGCAATGCACTGCTCAAGGTGATGAACTCAGGAGAGGGATTCTCTTTATGTTATTTGTTTGTAGAGTACCTAGCTGAAGGAGGATTTAATCCCTGCTTGGACCCTTTATACACTACCACATTAGAAGCAGTAGTTTAACTGCTTACTCAGCCTGGACTTGTTGTTATCTGTGCAAATTGTCAGACATTGTTCAGTGCCTTATTAACTACACCCATTAAGTCTGTATTTAAATAGCATGTGTGCTTTCTGACATAATTGCTAAGATCAGCTGCTCCATCCAGCAGTATATACCACCTCAAGCACAAAGCATGGAAGCTGAGTGTTCACTTCTGATAGCTGTAGACAACGTGCAATTGCCTGCAGTTGCCAGTGTCCCATGTATGGGACGTACTTCTGTGCGCTGATCAGGCGTTTGCTTCTGAAATCTTGAAACTTTAAAAACAAATCAGAATGGACCTTGTGTGAATGGTGCTGCTGGTCCATCAGCAGTCTTCAACCTTGTGTCTGCTACATAAGGATTTTTCTTTCCTCAGCAATAGGATAATCTAATTGCACTTCATGGCACTTTTACTTCCTAAAGCATTTATTTTTATATTTGTGAACTGGTAGACTAAGGGTCTGCCCTGCTTACAGAGAGATAATTTTCTTTGCAGCTAGTGACAGTTTATTTTTTCCCCCCAAATGGAGATAAGATTCTGTGATTCTGTTCAGCTGTACCATGCTCCACATTCTCTTGCAAAGGAGAAAGATAATTCTTTTCTAGAAATCTCCAAAAATTTTAACCAGCCTGAAGGTCAAATCTGTGGCATGGTGTATGAAAACCAGTGCTAGGATCATGCAAGTAAAAATAGGTTAAAAATGGTAAAAGAGCCCTGGTTAAATTACAAGATCATGTGAAAGATGATATTTAACTTCTCAATGAGGTCATCTTGAAGTGGATGTGACCTTGTCTTTTCCATCATCTCCACTATGAGATTGCTTGAGGGTCTAAATGAGACTACTTATGAACCATCTAAAGATAAGTGTGTGATTATGTTTTTGCCTCCAAATTTCACATGCTCCTATCTTTGATGCTGTTTGACCATCTTACTCTATGCCTGACTGATTTTGAAGGGCTTGTGGAAGTCTGAAATAAATGTCCAAAGATTACATTTATTCTGCTGTGTCTTACTGTTTGTTGCACAAGCAAGTACAGTTTTTATTATTCATCCCAGCACTAAAATATTAAGTCCAATAAATACAAGGAAAATCCATCTGGAAAACTATAACCACAAAGACTAGAATGAAAATCAGAAGTTAAAATCAAACTAATTTCACTTAAGCAAAAATTGAACTCTTTTGTTTTTCTGGAATATCACATCCTAAAGCCCTTTTCTGTTAAAGAGGAGAGGAAGATACGTTAATGTGCTTTTGGTCTTTAAAATATTACTACTGGAGACTGTAAATTTCATTCTCTACAAGTGTTTGACTGGATCAAAAGAAAGAGCAGTCAGGAAGAACAGAAACATGAGTATGTGCTGAATTAACCTCTTTTATAATTAAAAAAGCTATAGCTCTGTGCTGCTGACAATGCTAAATTTCCCATTTGAGGCCTTTGGCATTGATACATTCTTAAGGAGGTAAAAACTTCTTATATTTCATATAGCACCAAATGGTTTATTTATATTAAAATCAGTCCTTCTTTGTTATACTTAGGTCAAGCAGTTTTTCAATTTTTCACTACATGGCTAACCAGGCACTTGAACAAGTTGGTCAGAAAGGCCATGTAATGTCTGTCCTCAAAGTTACTAAAAACTGGACTAGACAAATTCCTGAGCAACCTGATCTAATTTTTATGTTAAATCCAACTTGGGGCCTGACCCTGCTTTGTGTGGAGGACTCAGTGATCTCCAGAGGTCCCTTCTATCTTAAATTATTCAATGTTTTTATGCTTCTATGGGCTAGTTTTAACACTCATAACAAAATATCAACAACTGTGCTGTCAAAAAAAGTATATTCACGTTTAGGGGAAGGAAGAGACTTCTTCCTAAATTTTGTGATCACTGGAGCTAATTATTCTTTTCTTGCCTTCCTTCTGCCTTTGGAATGACTTTCAAGGTGGGATATGTTTTGTAGTTGTCCACAGCATGACGGACACTCAAGGGATCTGGAAATACACTCAGCTGTACACAAAAGGAAAATACTCTAAATATAGACTCTTCCATAGTTAAGCTCTTCCTGCTGGACTTAAATTAATCTTGTTTTAAAAAGAGAAGGATCCTGTACACTTCCCACCATGAGATCCAAGCATAAGTGCAGTTTATATAAAATGAAAAAGAGCAGAAATCCCAATGGAGATTGGAGCATTTTCTTGAGAAAACATTGTCAGTTTCTAATCCAAAGAGTATGACACAGAGATGAAACTGTATTGTTAAGCAGCCAACGCCACTTAAGAGTAACCTTGATGGTTGCCAATGTAAGCACCTGGGTAGAAAAAAATAAGCATTTCTGAAGGTAGATTTGACATCAAACTATATTTTGGGGTGTATGTTTTTCACCATAGGCATCAAGCTGCAAAATGCTGCCAGGCAAACACCCTCTCCTTGGAGCCTTGTGAGGTAGCAGCCAGCACATGGAGCAGGAAGATGGGTTGCAGATACCAGGGGATACAAAAGCTCTCCTTACTTTTAACTCTCTTAATCTCCTTTTTTTTTTTTTTTTTTTTTTTATTCCTCATGTGGAACTGTCTAAATAAAGCTCAATGTTTCTAGTCCCTGTTCTGAGCTGAGGAGTCTGGCTCAGCCTCAGCTGCTGCAGTGGGCTCTGTGGTCCTCATGGGATATACCCACATCACCATGCTCTGACACTTAGTGGCCACAAAACAAAAATACGTGGTCCTTTTGAGCTCTATGGTATGTATTGAACCAGCCAGTTATGTCAGTAAATTGTTCCCCTAAGAAAAATGGCATAAAGCCTTCATTTCATGAGCTGCAGAGTGTTGCTGGCCAGATTTCAAGCACATGAACATTTCCCCTGAGCACAACATGTCACCAGGTATTCTTAAAGATAAATTCCCTGTTCAGTGGGAAATATTGTCCCTGTGGAAAATGGTTAGGGAACATGAGGAAGGTATAGAAAAAGAAAAAAAATCCCTGAGTAAAGTTCATTCCATGTTGTGCTGTGATCCTTGAATTTTCGGACCAGCTGCTGTCTGGGATTGAAGACAGAACAAAGCCACATGAGAAAAGCCCGTTTCCTTTGCACTTTCCAAGACAAAAGTCTATACTTCTGCTGGGTAAACACAAGGTTTGAGTCATAGCTCTCATGCAGAATTACGTAGTAAAAAAAAGAGTCACTACATGGGTGCAAGTGAAGAGCTTGAATTCTCAGCCCTTGAAACTAACGCTCACCATCCACAACAGATTATCACAGTGAGCACTGACCTTTGTTATGTGCCAAAAAAACACTGACTTATATGCTATGGGCTCTTCATTTTGCCAGATCCATGATGAATGAATCCAGCTGAGGAAAGCCTCTTGCTAATTCTGTCTTCTCCCACCCAATGCTGTGCTATGGCTTAAATGCTTAAATCTGAGGCACAGTTAACACACACAGAGGCTTTGTTCTATGAGTGTGTGAATTGAAACAACCCTTTCTAGCTCTGCTGCCATGCCATCTCAATTTTGGAGGAGCTAGGTAAGAAAAGTCTCATTCTCAGTTGTCTTTTTGTATTCCCATATATTCTGCAAGTGAAGGCACTTTTTCAAGTTTAGCTTGATATAAGTCAATCTCTTCTACTTACTAGTTTGGACACGTATCTACTGTATTATAAGGCTGAAAGAATTTCATGTTTAGCATACACATGTGTATTTTCTATGAAGAAGGCAAGTAATCCAGGGTTGCATCCCAAAGAACTGTAAATCCCCAATCCTTTACTGGCCATGTGCAGAATGAGGAGGTAATAAGGAACTTTATTACTGGGCAGGAAATGATTAAATGGGGGGTCACTAAGAATGGTTTCATAGGATCACATTCTGATGGCTTTAGACCAGCTTTCATCCAGATGCTTTCTCCTACTCCTCTCCCTTAGCAACTGCTGGGTTTATGAGTAATATAGGTTCTTCTCATTTTCTGAAAGTCCCCATTGTTGCTGTCAGTCAAATCATCAATCATTTCTTCAATCCGTTGGGAAAAATAGAAACAACAGATGCAGCTTAACTTAAGTTCATGTTGTACTGAGTTTGTAAATTAATTTATAATGTTTTAAAACTGATGTGTCTATTATTTTCCTTCTTTCCTCTTCTGTTTTTTATGTGAGAGAGTATAAAAAGGTAATGTTTGCCCTTCTCCATTCATTGTGATTCATGAGTCTTTTGTTGGGCTGGATTTAATCTTCACCTTGTGATTGCCACACGTAATCCCTTCCCTACAGTTCCTCCTTTCTCTTCTGCCCTGATAAAATTAGGCTTTTATCCTCTTCTGAGCCAACACCTAATTCTCCTAAAGCCTCCTGCTAATTCTGTCTTCTCTCACCAAATGCTATCTTATGTATTCTTTGGAGATGCTTCTGTAGTGCCACCAACCTTTCCTCTGCCAAGTGTATCGTCCAGGTTTCATTTCAGATGTTGTTAGAGGGGTCTTTGTGATTTCTCTCATCAGCCTCTGTACTTGCTCAGCAGTTATTTTCTTGAAAAATCTCATATTGAAGGAAGAGACATTAAACTGATCAAACAGTTCATAGTTTTGCTGCTGCCTTTCAGGTGCATTGATCTGAAGGTCCTTTTTCATAGGGCTGGGTATGCACCACTGCTCCTGTTTTGCAGCCAGCAAGCGTGGGGCAGAGCTGTGTGTCCGAGCACGTGTGGAGGTGAGACCCCTGAGCTGCAGCCCCATGCCCTGATGGCTCCCGGTGACCCAGCCTGTCCCGAGCTGGCTTGCCCTGCTTCTGGGGAAATGAAAAGAAAAAGAAGCTGGGCAAACTATTCTCCTTGAACCCGCTCTCTCTGGTTTAAGATGAGTGAGGGCCAACCATGGGCAGGTTATCTCAATGACAGCAGCATACCAGCTGTTCCGCAGGAGCTGCTGATGCCCATGCTATGCCTCTACAATAACCAGGAGTAATTTGCTCTGTTTTGGAGTTGCCACAGGGGGAGAGCATGCTCCTGTGGTGAGGTAGGTCGATACTCTCCCTTGGCAGTGTTTTAGAGTTAAATTTGCTTTTTCTATGTCACACCTTGCTTGGGAGTGCATGCATATCATCAATGTGGTGTTGACAATAGTCAGGACATCTGGAAAATTTTCTGTGTCTGGGAAATCTACTGGTAATAATGATATGCTTAAAAAAATACTGGAATTGCCCTTTATGAAAAATACCAATGGTAATTTAAGATTGGGGCCAAATGACAATGAACGTGCAAGCTCTTCCTTGTGAAAGCAGCTGAAATGGTTTATCTAGGACAACTTCTCTTCCTTGCAACAGCTGATCATATGGTCTATAACTCCTGTCTGGATGTGCGAAAGATTTGCACGCCTGACTAGTTCAAGGTCAGGGGATGTTAAAGCTCATTGACAGGGTGAGGGAGAAGCTTAGTGCAATTTTATCTTTCCCACTATCTTGCTGCTCTTTCTTCATTTATCTCCATTCTGCGAGGTACCACCTCTCAGCACCTTCCAGGGAGCTGAGACCTCAGGGAACTGATCCAAGGTCTGTACCCAAGCTGCCTTCTCTATAATCCTGGTGGCCCACTGGATTCAGTTGGATAATGGGAGTAATGCTAACTCACCTTCAGCTGGGAGACCGATGCAATTAATTTTTGTGATAGTCTCAGCAAAGATGATATAGAAACATCTGAAGTAAATCAGAGTTGCACAATGCACAGAGTTAATGCATACAGAATCTTCACCATGGTTTTCCAAAGTTATCCCATTCACTTGGAATAGACATTTACATCTGAGGAAACAGAGTGTATAATGATGCTATTAATAAATAAATAAAAGGCAGCAGGGTTCTGGGCTCTTTAACTTCTATTACAAAGGCTCATTTGAAGTGTATCTCCAAATCAAGATCAATATACCTAAAAAAATCACATCCAGAATCTCAAAGCTGATTATGTGTCTGGTTTCAGTGAAGAAAAAAACCCTCCTGCTAAACCTTTATAGAAGCTGCATCCACAAAACCAGCTGATTTGAGTGCACTTTGTATCAGCTCATACAGAGAGACATTTGCTGCATGCTGCTCCCAGTTAATCTTCAAGTCACTTCTTTCCATTGCTGAGACATCTTCAGAAAGCTTTGTTAGGTAATGCCACTTTCTTGCTCATCTTTAGTTGTAACAGTCCTGTTACAGTGCTTACGGACTCCATACAGTCTGACACTGAATATGATTTTCAAGTCTTTCAAAGATTAGTAGTGGTTAAAGACAAAAGATCCTGATGACTTTTAAGCTCTGCTTTGCTTTACACAATGCAGCCATGTATCTGGCTGTAGTAACAGGGTTAGAAAGCCCTAAAAATTATAATTCTAGCACTTTGTGTCTTTACTGAGCACTCCTTCACCCACTTCAACATGACATTTATGAAGACAGAGGTATTATTTATTCAGCAGCTAGGCATGTATTTTATCACCCCAAACCACAGGTCATACTTTCATTTTAAAGGAATTAAAGCTGTATGTTACCTTCCCAAGTCTCCATTACCATGTCTAACAGAGCATTAGCAATTTGGAGGTGTAAGAAATTTACTGTCGTATCACTGTTCTGCCATACAAATTAGATGTTTAACAAGCAGTTTGTTCTTCCTGTTGCCACAAATATATTTATCTGGTTGTATCTTTACAGTTAGCCATTTTTTAACAGGCATTTCTAATTGAACAATAACAAGATTATTAAAGGAAATCCTTTACAACTTCAAGGTGGCAAATTATGCCACTTTCCAGGAACACAAAATATTAAAAGCTAATTGGTTTTTAGTGCAGCAGAAGCTCTTTCCAACTGCACTGACTCTAGACCTTTTTAAACCTGAAGCCCATGGCTCTACACATCTCTGGCACTGTCCTACAAACTTGTCTGGCATTTCTACCAACCTGCTCCAGGGGTGCCATTTTTTCAAAGCCAGCTGGTTCAGTCCCTCCTGATTTAGCATCACTCTGTGTGTCAGCAGTGACTCCTGGGGCCTGTGTAGGCTATTTTGTGTTTGCATGCATGTTTGTGTGTGCATGTACATATACTATGCATGGATTATCAGTTAAATATGTATTGACATACAGTGTAGGCAATAAAAACTAAGGCCAGAGCTTAAATCTTGTCCCTGATTTTCTCTTTCCCCTCCTGTGTTCTGGTCCCTGCTGGTAGTTTACTGCAGGAAGCTATACACTAATCAGCCTGTAAAATGCTGCTCTGGGAGAGATGGTGATTCCAGCTGCAGGCTGGGGCAGATAATAGACTTGCCTCACTTGACAGAAAGATAAGAGTGCATTTTGTTCCTCATTATTTCACTGTTTTGGGGAGGTGGGCTCTTTCCCTCTCTTGTTTAAACATAAACAACATTAAGTGTCATGACAGGAGTGGGAGCCTGTCAATGCAACCCTATAATTAGAAATTTTCCACACATGAGACAAAAGGGGTGTCTTCAGACCACTTCCTGACCCACTCATCCATAGATCAAAAACCCAAGTAAGATATAGATAAGAAAATGCACAGGAAACAAAACATGTTCCATAGTGCTAATTCAGACAGCCTTATTTATGCTGCGGCCAGGGCCTGCCTGGTGTGGCAGGTCTGCCTAGGCACTTCGTTGTATTGTCAGTGAATTTGAAAGGGTAGCAAGGCAAAAGGCTGCTGTCTTTTGGGGCCAAGCACTTTGTCTTCCTTCTTTTTGTCTTCTTTCTTAACCAGAGTGTAACTCTATGGATGCAGTGTAACACTGTGGGAGACAAAAGACTTGTAGTCATATTGCAAAGTCCAGAATATGCCCTCTCCTCTCCTCTCCCTCTCCTCTCCCTCTCCTCTCCCTCTCCTCTCCCTCTCCTCTCCCTCTCCTCTCCCTCTCCTCTCCCT
>JANZLQ010000056.1:16969947-16988761 GCA_026212715.1 Elanus axillaris
CACCCCCCGCCCCAGTGCTGCCTGCCCCACCAAAACCACAGTAGCTCTGGGAGGGCTGTGCTCCCTGACCACTGAGGCCTCTTCACCTTCTCCATCAACTCTAAAATACTGCGTGCCACCTCCGCCCCCAGTCAGCACAAAACAAACATCCTCCTGGTTGGGTCCAAGCAGAGTAATTTTGAGATGTTCGAGACACAACTTTGTTCTTGCACCAGGTTGAAGGAAAGGGCACAACATGGTGATAAGGTTCTCTGTTTGTAATAGTCTTTTCCAGGGTCGTTTTTTCTCTTGGTGCAGGATCACATCACACAGCAGCTGTTTTGTCATAGCGTGGAATATGACTTTATTTTTCTGGAGCTGGTAGAAAAAATTACCAAAGCAACAACCTGTTCTGAAGGGGGCTGTGGTTTGTCTTAAGGACAGTGATGTTATGAAGAGCCTAAGGTCCGAAGCACTCAAAGAGCCAAGGTTATCAATCTGAAATGCCAAATATTTACAAAACCTCAATGAGAGATTCTGCAACTCTCCAGAACGGACAAGCCATACCTTTCAGAAATGCTTCTTGCTTTACAAAAGTTCTGTAGCAGAAAGGAGCCTGTGTAGACTGGGCAGAGCTCTCCAGGGACTTGCTTTGCATCACAAACACCAGCCTTTGCTTCTCCTCTCTGTATTGTAGCATAGCCAAGGATAATTGCCAAGGATACTTCTTCTCAACACTGTCACCTTATGATGTGTTTCTCATTAATGTTTGAGCATTGTTGGGAGAATTTCATAAAGAAAGACCATGCCATAAACAACTAAGTATTCTGCTTTCCACTTGTCAGCTCTGCTAATTGAGCTGCTCACTGGCTAACCTCTTCTCTCATCCCTCAAAGGCCAAATCAATTGGTATAAATGGAGATGACTTCAGTGACTTTGAAGAAATTACACCAGTTTATACCAGCTTCTCCCAAAACACTTCCTTCAGTATAAGTGAAAACTTGCCCCCTTCTAAATCTGATTACTTCAGGAAGGCATCTGATGATGGACACTGGAAAACCATAGAGGAGCACACTGTGTTCTGGAGCCTGGTACAGAAATACCTAGGCTAGGTGTGACCAACTTGCGAATGAAGATGCCTCTGGAATCTAGCTAGAAGCCCTCTCCTGTGGCAGTGCATGCAGACCTGCTCATTGGGAGGTAGTCTGGAGCATTTTGTGTCCTACTTCATCCATTGTGCCCCAAGATGCTGAGTCCTCCCTAACCGCCACCTGTGGCTCCTAATTCCAGAGCCGTAGGCTAAACACTCACACACTTTTCCAGCAACTTAACTTTCTACTCCTGGGCAAAACTCATTGCTCCAGTGAATCATCCTCCAGCCATTCTGTGTGGGAATGATGGTCACAAGTGGTGATGCCATGCATTCATGGATCTGCTTCCTGTTACAGCAGAGTAGATGGCCACAAATCCTGCTATGACAGCTGGTGTAGCAAGAGACCATGTTGGCCCATTTTGTCTAAGTCTGGGAGACCAGACGTCCTATGCTGGTGTAGATAGTCCTGATGTGCATGAACTTTCCCAACCCTTCAACAAAAGGCTTTGCACTCCTATCTTGTCTTCATGATTCACAGGGATGAAGGATGTTCCTGGTCTTTGCCTTTTGAGCTGCAGCCCTGGGAACTCATCATTCATCATGTTGCTGCAGGGAGGTGGGGAACAGGGGTCCCCTGCTCCTGCCTGCTGCGGTGGGGTGGAACGACCCAGCAGGGGCATGGCTTCATGCAGGAGAGGTCCCTCTTTCCTGTTTGTCCCCTTTTCAAAAGAAACCTAATCCAACAGCAAATAAAAACTTTCTTGCTGGGACCTTTAGACTTAGGACTGACTTAACACTGAAGCAGAACTTAGCTTCCCTTTCCAAACGTGGTCTTCTGGACGATGACTGGAAATGCTGGTGTTGCAATAGAGAAAGGCTGCCCTTGACTTTTCTCTGTTAGCAATCAGAGGGCTTTGGACTTCAAACTTCAAGAGTGTCAGCCTATCCCCTTCTGGAAAAGCTATTTCTATTAATAAATACATAAAATTAAGGGAGAGCTTGGGGTCCCATCATTCCACCTTGGTGTGCAGCAACAGTTGTGGGTAAGCCCCATGCGAGAAATAAGTCCTAACAGCTGCTGTCCTGTTAGCTTTAGCTATTTTGTTATTTTGGCTAAGCTGTCAAAGCGTTCATTTCCTGATGTCTGGGAAACAGGCTGAGCAGCATCTACAGCACTGGGCTCTGCTGCTTGCTCCTGAGATAGAGGGAGGCTGGATATGCGAGAGCGCAGGCCTTCGGCAAGCAGTAATGCAAAGAAAGGGCTGCTCTTAGTTCCACAGCAGCAATTTTATCTTATCTGCGCACATTGCTTTTTCCAAATCAAGACCAGCCTTTTCATTATTATAAACAACTGGAGAGTGGGAAAATATTCCCTGAGGCAAGAAGCAGCACTTGAAGTAAAGCACTGTAATGGAAGCTGCAGCATGCAGCAAAATTAATCACTCCTTAGGACATATTCCTGCTCTCAGTGCAAAAGTCACTTTTGCCACAAATGATACACAGCCTAGTGTCAACTCCCCGAGTCCAATGAGATCGTATTAGAAGGACAACACATTGAGTCACAGCTTTTAATCACGTAAAGCTCAATCTCACGAGGTTCTGCAGCTGAGTGTCCAAGCTGCAGTCCCATAGTGTGTGCCAACATAGTGCATGTCAGCCTCAAAGCATTCTCCGCATTTGTGGAAGGCACGGGAGACACATATATGCTTAAAATTGAGCACACATGCTCAAACCTCTTCAGGAGTAGCAAGGGCAGGACCTTGCAAGACTGAGCTGAAACAAACCATTAGTAACTGGACCTGCATGGGGTCAGAGTGCAGCCCTTGAGGTGGTGTCCAAACTCAATTAATTCCCTTCTTTTAGGAAGAAGGTTGCTTATTGAAAAAAACAAAGGTTTTTATCAATGAACAGTATTAAATTTTATGATCTCTCCCACCTCTTCTTCCTGCACTGTGGTTCTGCTGCTTTTATTAGTTGTTATGAACATCCTCGTTGTTATTTCTCTTACTGTTGATCTGCTTGTTGCTAACAGTTATAAGCAGAGTGCCTGGGTGTTTTGCAGTGCTGGTGTATCATTTCACCCAGTATTTTCTCCAGTGAAGTGACTGAGCCTGCCTGTAATCGGAAGACGGTGTTTGTGAGAGTGTGGTCAAAGTGCACCGTACAGCACAGGATGACAGCCTCAAAGTCAGCCCTGCAGCTGTGTGCTTCTCTGAAAAAGGACTCAGTCAGCTCTTACAAATTTGCTGATGTTATTTCATTTCCATCAAACAGGCCAGGAGCCCCAGAGCTGTCTCTTTCCCCATCTGCTCTTGCCTTCCCTGCACACCTTGCTAGAGCTTGCTGAAAGTTTCCTCTCTGTTTCAAAGCTTGCTGGCACTCAGAACCAAGTCACTGTAACAAGGTACTTGCAAGCAGTCAGAACTTGATACAGTCTTGAAACGTGATTGTATCAGATCAGGACTTTGCTTTTTAGTGGTGTATGAACTTATTTTGATCAACAGCTTGCAGAAGGGAGAAAGAAAAGCAAAACTTGCATGAAGTCAGTGTTGGGGAAAGCTGTTTGCAGACCAGTCCTCCAGACTCTGTGCCCCAAGAAAGGGAAAGGAGAGTACAAAGAGGGAATCGTGAATGTGATGCAGTCTGCACAGGCAAGAAACACTGCTGCTTATGCCAGTTTTGGAGATAAGTTTTTGGAAAACAGGAAGCTTTGCAGGGAACATGAGACACTAGATTCAGTTGAGAGAGCAGCATTATGGTGCAATTACATGATTTATCAAATCTGACCTGGTTTCTCACTGCCAACAAGAGGTGATCTCTGCTTCCTAGTTTTTATCATGCATTCCCTACACTCTGACAATTGCATGATTATGTGTTGCATTGGTCCACCGAGCTGATCTGATGGAAAACTGTTTCTTGGAAGTGGGTTTGTTTTCTGCCAGATGAGCTCAATGGACCAACTCACTGTAACTGTGTGATTATGGCTGTAAAGAGAAGCGATGACAACTTAACCTATGCCTGGGGGTGTAGGATGGGATTCATGCCTTTCAGAGCAGCCCAGATCATGCTGGAATAGGTGAAATATTCAGCTTCCTTTTCAGAGGCCATGTCTGAGCCATCAGCTGGACCAATGATGATCAGATTGGCCCTAAAATCAGGACTGGAGATACCAGTGTCAGGGGTTGAGGGAGCTGTGTTTCCTCTAGGGCTGTAACACTAATGCTGGCCTTAAGAATGCTACAGCTGAAGCTGGGGCAGAGACTGGGATCATCATTCTCAGAAGCAGTCTCAGCTCACCCCACCTGTGAAACCACAACATCAGGGCCTGAACCTGCCACTGTTTGGGGGTAATGTGAGTGAAAGCTTCTGTGTCCAGTTGAGATGAATACTGCTAGTAAAACACAAGTCCTAGACCAATGTTGTTTCATTAATGTCAGTACATGTATGTCATGGTGAATGATTCAAGCACAGGATTCTGAAAGCTGACCATCTAGCAGATTTGGCTATTACTACAGCTGTGGTCAAAAATCTGTTGCTGCCAAAAGACCTAATTTTATACTCATGTGCAGTTCCCTTTCCTTGGCAGGGAAAACAGTGGCACTTAATACATACAAGGAAGATGAGGGACCAAGCCATTGCATCAGCAGCACACCTCTGAGTGAATGCAGAGGTCTTGTGCCTATATTGGCAGTGAGTGATTGTTGAGTATTTTTTGTTAGCAAATGGTAAGCATGACCTGGTATCAGCAACATATAAGAAAGTGGAAGGGGAAGCTTCGAACCCACTCTGTGTTCAGTGATGCTTTATCTTCTTTTAGAGGTGTTTATCTGGATATGAATATCACATGGCTGGAAGGTGTCTGGCTAAGTCCATGTTGTGAAAGACCTCAGGAGCAGGATACATTCCTGATGAGATGAGATGCGATGGATTTAGGTGTCCAGAGACCTGTCTGTTCAGTTGCCTTCTTTCCCAAAGGGTCTTGCCCTTACTGAACCACTGCAGTTTATAATCTTTTCACAAAATAGGCACTCATTCTAAAATATTTTATTTTGCTGGATTGTAAACAATTCAAATTGTTTGAAATTCAAATTTCAAATGCTGTCACAGGAGCTGGTGAGATATCCTACAGCAAAAGCAGCAGCTTCTGAGAAACAGGTGACAGAAATCAGAAGTTTTCCAGCCCATGAATCAGACCTTCTTTCAAAGGAAAACCACCACTTCCCTGTTTTCTTAACCATTCACATTTCTTTTAAAACAACAGACCGTGCACAAAATTTTGTATATTTGTAGACTTATTTCTGCCAAGAAAAGGTACAGAAAGAAATTTGTTAAAAGGGAATTAGATGTTTAGACATATACAGCTTCCTCTAATTTTTTTTTTCCTCAGATAGCAAGTACTTGGGCAGTAGACAAAATGAAGAAAGCAATAACTTCAAAATGCGGGAAAAAATACCAAAGCTTTGTGAAGAATTTCTGCTGGGCTGAACATTAAGAATGTATCAGAACCATTAAAATAAAAGGCAAGATTTCAGCTTGTTTCACCACCAAAAGAATTGAGCCCCAAATGGGTGTAACTGGTCCATGAAATTTAGCAGGTACAGTTGTGCAGTGTGCTGGATTATCTGTGAAGAGCCTGATATTTTCTGTAAGTCTAGTGCCACTTTAGAGCCTTGAGATGCTTTAACTTACATGATGCCTTACTAATTAATTGCTCTCTGATGGCTAGAAATGCAACACACTAGCAACTTAATGAAAATCCAGCTGAGGGAAAATTCTACAAGCCTTCCTAGATTTTTCATTCTTTACTTTTACTCCGAGTTGATAAGTTCAGAAATTTCACTTTCCCCTTACTTAATCTTTAGTCTTGAAAGCATAGTGTGCTTTAGATGATAATGGAAAAATGTATAGTAATCTTCACTGGCTGGGATATAAAGCAGCTCCTTCTTTAAAATGCACTATAGGAAGTGGAATGGGGTGGAACTGCATACAAAATAAGAGCTCTGCTTCCTGGCAGTTTATTTTCCATCATTTTATTTTGTCTAGGTCTGAGTGTGCTTGCCACTTTCACTGGAAATCTGTGTTCAGCTCTGAGTTTTAAGAAAGGATTCAAGAAGTAAAAATCAGATGGAAATATCCCCCATAATGAAGCGGGCTATCAGAGCCTTTTGCTACAAGATTCCTTTCATGTGTGAAATAATTATCAGTCCTTGCCTGTCCATAATTTGAAGGGATATCTGAACTGGTGTATCCTTTGGGAATCAGGAGGGGAGCAGAGGGAATGTTTACAATGAAAATGGTGCTTAATCTCTATGAATGACAGGAAAAGATTAAGCAAATTGCAGATAAACCATCTTATCATTCAAAAGTATACATGCTGAATGCGTTGTAAAATAAATACGCAGCTGCTCTTTAAATCCTTTGTGCATCAAAGGACCAGAAACACAAAAAGGACTTATTCACCTCAAACAGGATTTACGTGGACTCTCCATCCAAAGATTTAAAAGAACTTCCACTGAGCAACCACCTCAGTCTAGCATCTGAGCTGGTTTGGAGGTCCCTGTTGGACCTGGAAGTCAGACTTGTTTGTTGTGCTGCCTCCATAGCCAGGGTGATGTTGGCTTCAGCAGCTCCGTACCCCTCTCCTCCACTGCGATTCAGAAACTAGGCAAAGTGGCCTCCATTCCTGTGCTGGCTTTACTGGGCTATCGTATGACTATAGACTATATAGTATGACTATAATCCTAAAAGAAAGGCTGCCCATGATAGCCCATTTTATATATAACACCTTAGTCAACTCACATATCCAAGATGTGGGTGGCTTGGGTTTTATGCCCTTTCTGGTTAATGGTAATTCAAAACTGTAGTTGCTAACACTGGATTATGACTGTTGGGCTCTAACTGAACCTATCAACAACCTAAATATTTTGAGAACACAACCTCTTGATTGAGCAATGGCATTTTAAGAAGAGTTTCATAGAAGGAAAAGATTTCTGTGCCTGTAAGACTTTCATCAATAAGGTGAGAGCTCATGAGATATTTTTCTTACTAACATGTTCAGAAGGTTGTCTAACTCTTCAGGTACTGTGTTATTTTCCCACTATAACATTCTTTCTCACAGCTAGAGCATTTTTCTACCACTAGAGTTAACGTACCAAACCCAGAGATTCGCAGCAGTTCATTTTGCAGAGCCTTTCCTGGTGTCTGACACAGAGATGAAAGCTCTTCCTCAAGCAGTCCATTACAATTCCTCCAAGGCTTAAAGGCTGCATTTCCAAAGTGCCATATGGCTACCACTAAAGATAATTGCAGAGACTGAGCTAAAGATAGGGGCAGTTTCATCTGCCCCTGGAAGGACAATGTACAAAACTTTCAGTAGGATGGGTGAAGTGTGGAGCTGCCAGTTTTGCTGTTGTGCTGTGTCACCTCCCGAAGTAAATCTCTTCCAGGCTAAAAGTGTCCCCAAATATCACCTCCAAAATTATAGACAAGGATTATCCTCTAACAGAAACTCACCTGTCTATTAGTGGGTGTTGGTGTTCACTTGGAAGAAAATGATCTCTCTGTTCTGACTGCATAAAAAGCCCCACCACACTTAGGGTGGAGGATTAAACCTTTCTCTACTCCAGTTGATAAAAGTAATGACTTCAGGTATATATTTGATGAAAGTCAACCATTAAGAATGAAATCTAACCTGTTCATACTGAAGAAATCTAGATTAACTCCACTGGTGGAAATAACCTTACCATATATTCAAACCAATTTTAACTGAATTCCCAGTATGTGTTCCCGCCCCAAGAACACAACTTTTTAAGTTGTGGTTCTTCTTTTTATAAAACCAACAGATTTCTACAGGCTGTGCAAACACTTCATAATGGATGAAAGTCAGTGTCCTTCTTTGCATAGGTCCTTTCTCACATCTAACTCTGACTGTTGTTTTTAAGAAAATAGACCTGACATCAGCTCAAGGGTGAAATTCTTTTTACTAGTTGGTGGAAGTGTCTGTGTGAGGACTCTAGACACTTCAACCAGAAGATCATATTTCAGATGAAGAATTACTTGCATTTCTTCTTTCATCACACTGAGCCAACTTCATTCTCAACTTCAAAGAAATTAAGGGTTACTGAATCTGGGTTACTGTCAAAAGGATTATACAGCAGAATAAGTCTATCACAAATGTTGGGGATTTTTTCTGCATCTTTTGGCACTCTCAGGGGGAGTTAGTTTTCAGTGGCATTTTAGACATGCTCATATTAACCAGTGAAGGATATTCATGCAGAGTTTTCCAGTCTGCATCAGTGCAAAGGAGGTCAGACAGAAGCATAGTTCCTTTGGAAGCACTGTGGTTTCTTTTTGGAAGGCACTGGCCTTTCATTTGGCTACAATGTGCGATAAATACATCCAAGGCGCTTTGGCATTTGGCACCTGAAGTACATCTGAACATAGTAACACATTAACACATCGGGGTTTTGAGCAGCAGAACTAGCAGAGCTTAGTTTCCCACGGACTTATGTCCTCTCAGCAGTCCCTGCAGCATGACCCCAGCTCCCATGCCTACTTCCATGCCCACTGGGCTGAAGCTGTACCTGTGCTGTGGGCAGTCAGGAACTAGGAACAAGTTGACTGGCAGGCCGGTATATGTATGCTCTTTAGCTATCTGGATGCTGTCAAAGAGATTACCTGTTCCCTAGAGGGATAGTGAACTGAGTCTTTTTCCTCTGTCTAGCTGCCAGTCTCCACAATCATAATTATCTGTGCTATTTCTAACCCCCTTTCAACTTTAACAGAAATTGGCCAATGAATTCAAAAGCTCACAAGAAGAGTGGGACTTACAGATGGACAATGTGATGGCACAGTTTATTTCCTTAGAACAGGCTAAAGCTCCATAAGTGTGGAAATCTCTCCCAAGAGGTTAAGCTATTTTGCCTGTTTCCCAGTTTGAACTGGGCATGGAAGAAACAGCCAGTCAGCACATATTAGACCACTTCCAGTCCTGCCCAGAGGAGAGATCCATCTGTGAGCAGTAGGATTTCTCAGAGCAGTGAGGTTTGGTTAGAATTTCCCCATTCCCATCTGGCCCAAAAGAGACACAGAATGATCTTTGATTTGAAAATATTCTTGATGCGCAATTTGGATTCCTTCTGAGTTCAGTTGCTTCATTTATGAAACTCATTTTGTCCACATGTAGCCACAAGTACACAGAAGATGATCTCAGCATCGAGAGAGATGCAGTCCTAGTCCTAGTGCCTTGGTGATAGGGTTGGAGGGACTGAAGTTGGTAACTATTTCTAGACAAAGGAGCATCTTGTGGTGATGCCCTCATGAATATGTTCTGGGCTTCCATGGCTTTCCAAAGTCACCGTGCAGCCAGAGGGTGTTGTGTTACTCCTTGGCCTGCCTTGTCCTCTTGGGGAACACAGCACTGGGGACTCATCTGGGAGGACCCGTCTCCACTGCTCAGTCACTGTCCTTCAATGGTGCAGCCTGAACAACAGCAAATGGGCAGTAATTTCATTTGCTGTAGCTCCGGGATAGCAGCCATCCCCTGAGTTGAATCAATAAAGGTAAGAAAAAGATCATGTTAAAATCTAATGGGACCAAAGACACTTTTTTTTCCAAGCCTGAACATTTGGGGACAGATACATTTCTCTTCCTGGCTCTGCCTTTTTAGGCTGGTTTATTTCTCTGTTAAACTAACTCCTTGATGATGTCTCCTGCTCACCCTCCATCTGTGGCTATTCTCTTTTGTTTTCTCATAAAGAGAGATGCTTATCTTGGAAAAATTACCAGAGGAAAAAAATCAGGGAAAAAAGTGGAATTGGGAATATTGGAGAAGGTACAAGTGACTTGTTTTTTTTCTAGCACTTATGGCAGCATCTCCCTTGGAAGAGGACAGAAGCATTTGGAGAAATGGAGCTCTGCTTTTTCACATGTACTGCCACTGCTGTCTGCCACTGTGCAAAGGCCAAGGCTCCTATCCCCACAAAGCATTCATCATCCTTCCCAAAGAGGCAGCAAGCATGATGCTACATGGCTTTTGGTTCCTTTTTTACTCTTCAGGTATCCCTGCTGCACATTGCAGTGAGAACACTGCTTTGTGTCCAAATTGCGAGGATGGTTTGAACCCAAATACATTCCCATCACACAGCTATCGTAGGGGCCGATGAAAATAATGAACCCTGGACACGGGGAAGGTACAGGATGTGGTTGTGCTAGCAGAGCCGGTGTGCAGGTGGCAAGCCCTCTCTGCAGAGGAGCCAAGGGTCAGGAAACATGTGGAGCTAAAGGGGCGGAAGAGAAAGTAGTGAGCCTGGCCTCGGTTTTCCTGATGACATGCATATCCAAGAGGAAGGCTAGAGGCTACAGAAAGTGACTTTCGCTGACTGCACTAGGCGAGTGTGGTAAACCTGCCTACTTATCTGTGCTCTCCTGGCTGGCTGGGGCTGTGCTTAATAGGTCAAATGGATTAAGGAGGGGAAACAGAATGGAAAGTTCTTTAAGAGCTTTTAATCAGGACCTGTCATTTCCGCCCTCCCCCCCCCTCCCCCACTAGCTAGAAACCATATACCTATATTTTCCCACTTGCTTCCTTTAATAACTGGATGATGTTATTACATATCAGTAGGTGTGTTATTCTCCTAGCATATTTTGACATCCATACTTCGGGTTTGCCTGAAATATTTTTGCACCATTTCAGTCAAAATATTTTCACAGGTTCACACACAAAAAAATTCTAGTGACTGAAATGATGACAAGAGGGTAGCAAATCTACAGTTAAACTGTGTGAATAAAGTAAATGGCATTACAGATGAGTCAGTGGGGAAGGAATGAGGAGACAGAGAGGATTATTCAACATAGTGACTGTTCATACATCTGTGGATGTTAGAGAGATTCATTCTTCACTGACTCCAGTTGCTAGATTTTGTGGGTTAAAAAAAAAAAACCCACCTGCGACTTTTAAGAATTTAGAAATGGCAATTCTATGCTTAGATTCTCACCCTTTAGAAAACAAATCTTCCTGTATTTCTAAGCCATCTAAAATGAACTAAGTCTTGTTGGCAGGTATCAGTGACCCTGAGCTCAATGTCTTCCTTCCTTGAACTGCTCAGTTACCTTTTTCTTGGCACAAAACAGTCATCAGATGTCAGAGAATAAGGAGGTGTGTGGTTCCAACATTTCAGTGCTGGCATAGTATTTCCTGCAATAAAGGGTCTAATTTCAAGCTTATGGAGAATTCCTGCTGACTCTCATCCTGAGGCATTTTATGGACAAAAGTCCAAAACCAGATAATCTGAGGTCCATGACAATCATATAAGGTTTTCACTCTAAATGGTTGCTTGCACCACTCATTTATAATGGCAATAGTTATGGCTTCAGGAGAAAGTCCTTCCTACCAATTTAAGCCTGGAGACTTGACATCCTTGTCTACTTTTGCACCTGTGTAGGTTTGCGCCATGTCATTCTTGGACTCACAATTGCCGTCTCACCTCTTCTCCATTGCCCAGCATTGCTCTAGTAGTCTCAGCTGGAATTGCTACCACTGAAGCATAACCTCTGCAGAGAAAGCAGCATCCCAGAAGACAGCCTGGCAGTGCTCTACCCCATGGCCTCCTGTGTATCAGTTTTCCCAGTCTGTGGTGTTTTCTAGCCAGGGCTCGCCTGGAAAATGTGATCCAGAGGATGGAAAGGAACAGAGCTGGGCGCTCTCCCAGGCTGTTCCCTCAGCTGCAGAATGGGTCTCTAGGAAACCCTTCAGCCCCTCCCAAGGGTCTCGGCTTTCCTTACAGCTTCCTTGGCCTCATTAGCCTTAATCAGCTCCCTCTAAGTCTGGGCAGGAGGAAAGGAGTGTCGTCATTGCTTGCTATGAGTGTTACAGGGAAGGGTCACCTTGTTTACTCCTACAACTGAAAGGATGGGAATGGTAATGCATTTCTTACAAGCACTAAATCAGCAATTCAGTGAAATGAAATAATTTCAAAATGCTTATCAGCTATGTTTACTGTATAGTTAATAAATGCTATACTAGTAAAATTCCAGAAATATTCCTGACCTCCCACCAAGTACAGATATATATGTATATGTATCTATTATAGCCCCCATATATATGAGTGTACAGTTATTGTATGTCTTTATAGAATAATCTCAACACAGTGCTAAGGTTGCTATTATATATGATCCTAAAATCTTCCTGGATAATGTGCAGTCTCTGAGCCCTTCACCAACTATTCAACGACTGGCTCTAACTTCAGCCAGGCTCAAGCTGCTAGTAACTATTCCTCTTCCATTCTAGTAGAATTTGCACTTCTATAACGAAGAATGGTGTCCCAGTGGGCTCCCTGCATTGCCTGCAGTTTTCAAAGGTCAGACTACATGTCCTAATATTTCCTTTTGGCCTTAATGATGAATCTATGAATTTTGCACAAGGCTTGTTCGGGCGTCCCCCTCCAGAAAACAAAGTGAAGTGTATTTTTTAACCTTTGCTTGGTGACAACCTTTGGTGAGACAAACTCAATGGGGAATAGAGCCAATGCCTGGTCAGTTCCTTTCCTTTCCTGTTGATGCTCTTCTTCTGAGAGCCACTAAACATTCAGAGGATTCATTAAGCTACAGACACAGCAGAAAAGTGAGAAAATGGTATGATATTTGCTATGAAGCTTCTGCTTGGATGAGAGGTGTGAGAAAATAGTCAGATGATAAAAAAAAAGTATAATCAATCAGTCAACTTGTTCACAAAGGCAAAATATGTAGAAAACAGAGTTTTGGGTTAGGGTTTCTGGTTTTGGGGTGAAGACTCTGGTTGCAAGCACTGAGGTAGTCTGCTTCCCCAAACTGTTGAAAGGTGATTTGCACCCCTGTAAAAAGAGGAATTTGCTCAGCAAATAAGGTGAGACATTCTCCCTGTTCCTTTTCAAACCTGATTGATTTCTGTCCTGGAAGGGGAGTCTGGACAGAAGCTGAACTTGCCACTAGTGGAACAGTTCTTTTCTTTGGGACAAATGATGGCCAATATCTCATAAAAGGGGACATGAAGTAAAACAAGTAAAAAGATTAACAGGCAAATAGACAATTAGTTGTGATTAACTTTTATACTTTGTAAGAAAAAGGCTTTTAGGAAATCGGTGTTAAAAATGAACTCGTGTATTACAACTTTAAAGTGATTAATCACATTTAAGATATGTGCTGTGTAAATAAATTTTGACTGTAGCATACCTGAAAAAAGGATTCCTCACTGCTGAGATAAAAATAATTCTTCAGAGGGACTGGGAGAGACAGGTGTGCTAGTATCCCAAAAAGTATTTCGAAGAATGGTAGAGTGATGGATATCCCTCCTGGGTCTGTTGCAGTCCTTGCTGTGGCCTTTTCTGGATCTCACGGTTCTTTATGTTCTTACATACCTACATTATGGGGAACCTACCTTATGTACCATAAGACTATGCAGTTACCACCCAGTTATCCTGGCTGTGAAAATGTTTGTGAAGAAAATTAATTACTTGGAAGGAATGAGTTTGGATATTTCTCCAAATGCTGTTTAAATGGACTGGTGAGCATTAGCTGAGAAAGAAGTCACGCGCTGTCAAAACATGCACTGTAAACTGCCATTGGCACTGATTTGGGAAAGTCGTTTGACATAATTTTTGAACCATCACTACAAAGTGCTGGTTGTACTTTGGCAACTATAGACACATTGCAGAAGTCTCCATCAACTTGTACCCTGAGGTCTCTCCCAGGAGTCCCTAGCTGGAACTAGGGCTGTGTGAATAATGGTTTGGAGGTTGGGTGGGTTTTTTTCTGTTTTGTTGCTGAACACAAAAAAATGACAACAAATCCACTCACTCCAAGATACCTTCCAAAAAAAGAAATAGAAGAGGTATCAGCTCAAACTGATCATGTTAGTTCTCCCAGCTGAAAAGAAATACTAAAGTGTTGTTGTAAGCTGGATGAAATGATACACTTGACCCAATAAAGAAGTGCTTCATTTTGGGGCTGTTTTATTAAAGAACAGGAAGCCACAAATTGTATTCCCATCAATCATGGATATGTGGGACTTGAATAAACCTGGAAAGAGTATATAATAGCTACTTCTATTGTAAATCAGAATTAAATTTCGCCCCTGACAGAGATCTGTCAGACCCGATCTTAAACACCTCAATTGATGCCAGTCCCAGACTCCCCAGACAACCTTATTCAGTGCTTAGCTGCACTGAAAGTCAGAAAATGTTCCACATTATCTGAGATAAATCTCCTGTCCAGAAAATTAGACTGATTATTTCCTCTCTTACCCTAGGTGGCTATGAGGATAATTGATCAGGGACCTCCAGTCTTTCCCCACTGGAAGGCTGTTATCACACCCGTCTGTCTGATCTCCTCTTCCTCTAGATTGAACAGTCTCAAATCTTTCAGCCTTTCCTTACAGGCTGGGTTTTCACAATTTCTGACAGTGCTTTGCTCTCCTTTGAGTTGCCTCCAGTTTCTAATCCTGTCCTACAAAGTGCTGGCATTTTTTTCCAGTTGGTGTGACCTGTAAATTTTAAGCTGGTTTCCTAGGGAAATAGGACTTACCTAATCACGTTCTATGTCTGTCTGTTTATTTTTTCTATCTACTTGACTCATAATTTTTTAACCCTTCTGCCAGTTTCAAGCAAACGTGACAGTGGTCAAATATCTTTAAGATATTAAGTCCATATATATTTCATTTTAAAAGTGGTAGGATGTAGGAGAGACACTTCAGTAGAGCACTCACCAGTGAAAGACTGCAACATGATAAAATCCTTAGCAGACACCAAGGCACCTCCATGGCAGAAAGGTGCTACAAACAACGCCAAAACCTTCAGCTGGAGATTGTTCCTTATGTGATAGGGGAGTCACAAACCCCCTGGGGGCTGGGATGTATTGCTTCTGCTCTTAATGCAATGACTTGTAAGAATAAGTTGGATAGGCTGGCTCCCCATCAGAGACATTTATAACTTTTCTTTATTTCATAACAAACTAGTAACATATATTTCTGGCAGACTGAGCAGTTAGACCTTCACCACCATGGAAATTCACTTGTGGGAGGCCTGGCTTCAGGTCAGTAGAAAACCTTAGGCACCACGTTATAGCAGATTGGCATTTCAGTTTTCCTGATGGCACTGTTCCACATTGAACAAAATCCTTCAGTATTTGCAGGCGCGAGGGCCAGAATCCAGGTGTCTCTTCCAGAACCCTCTTTGTGAATAGTGTGATGCTTTCTCCCTTGTTCTCCTTCTCCTTCAGTGAATATTAAGGGAATTGGCATAAAAACACAGCTGTGTGTAGGTGTGGGTACTCTTGTGAGATGCAAATCTCTTTACAGGAGGGGATACAGTGAGAGCATGCTGCACCAGTGAACTACTGAAAAAAAAAGATTTTGTCCTTCTCTGGCAGTTTTGTCAACATAGGCTTTGAGACTTTTTTCACAGACTATCAACTTTGAGCCTCCTCAAAAAAAAAAAAGGCAAAAAGATAAAAAAAGTAAAAGGGAAAAAAAATATTGCATGTCACTTACTTCTGTGCAAGAATCTGTAGCTTGTCGCTGTCACCAGTTGCCCATCCATTAGCCTGACTGACCACATGGCCAGGGGCCCAGCCACTGAATTACTCTCTGCTTCCTGCACAGAAAGTGATGCTTCAGAGCTGCTTCCTGCTGCAAGTGGGAAAGAAATTTCCAGAGAAGTCAGCCACATAAACAAGTAAAGGCATTTGTCTCTTCCCCAAAAAGTCCTTGCCCCACAAGGCGTTTGGTGGGGAAAACCAGCTTGGTCGGGCAAAACTGAACAGCTGCTTGAATGGAGGATGCGTAGGACCCTCTTGTCCTGGCATGGGCAGTTATACAGGGTTTTAGGACATGATGGAGGCAAGCAAATAAACAGTGAAAGATACTGATTTTTTTGAAGGTGTGTCCCTAAAATTCCACATGCCTCCAACCACAATTAGGTGCCTAGGAGTGGAGGGACATATCCAAGGCAAGTTAGACTAGTCTGGTCCTTGACAGCAATGAACCTGCTCCTCCAGTTTTGTTACCATCAGCATCCAGCCAAGCTGGAATAAAGCCACTTTGGAGATGTCCACACATGCCGAACTCACACCTCCTGTTTATAGCTGGACATAGCCAAATACAAGTGACATGTTTGGATTCCAGCAAAGGTCTCAGCATTTTTGACATACTCTGAAAATAGGGTAATTCAAATCTCTACCCTTAGGCAACCCTGAAAATGTGTGTTTATGTTTTCTCATTCCTATTTCCATGCCTGTTCTCACTTGGGACAGTTATTATTTCATTTCTAGCTGGAAGGATAGATTTTGTCCTTTGCAATGCCACTTGCAAACCAACACATTGTCCGGGGTCTTCACATGGAGTATGTGTCATGCTAAATGTGTTTCTGAATTTGCATGTGGTTTATATGAAAAGTGATGGCATTCAATGCTGGATGAATGCCTTCTCATTTTCTTCTTGTAGCAGCATCCTGAATGTGCTTCCAGCTCTGCCTTAGCAAGGTTTATCGGTGGACTAGTGAAGTCCACTGATTTCATCATGCCTGATGAAAGCCACACTAAGACCATACTGCCTGGCTCCAGTGGTTGTTGCAAGGGTGCAGGCCGATGCAATGATGCAATGTAGACAGAACTGGGGGTAGCTTCCACCCTTGCATTAGATGCTGAGGTGCTTGCAGCCAGCCCCAGCTGTGGCACAGAGGTGTGACCATGAGCTGGTCTGGCCACTGGCTGCTGCATCCCAGATATATTCTGCATGGGACGTTGACTACTTGCAAACTTATTGAGCTACATGAGCAAGAAAGCACATAATCAGTGTTCCCAGTGCCAGCCCTTATCTCACCCCAGGTTGTTATTTCAATAATTAAGCAAACAAAAGGTGGCCTGGCGGCTGCTGAGGATACAGTTGATCTGGCCGGGCTCCTCGGCCAGGCTGCCTGGGAGGTGCTGACAGAGCCAGCGAGACTGGGGGAGTCGTGACAGGTTGGGGAGGAGAGGGGAGGGGGGTTGTCCCGTTCCTCTGTTGCTTCTTTCTGTGTTGTTTTTAATGAGCTTTTGGTGACCAGGGGAGCAGGCACGTAAACAAAAGCTTGCTGGCCCTGTTTGGCCAAGGCGAGACTTCGTGCCCCCTTCCATCACACAGACCATTCCCAAGGCCTGTCCATGGACACAGAGTTTCCCCTGCATGGGGGCTGTGGCAGAAAGAGGCTGCAGGGAAGGGGGAAAATAACCCCAAGGCTGGGAACGCACTGATTTCAGGATGGGACCTGTTTTCCGAGGGGTTCTGGGAGATGCTGTGTGAGCAGGGAATCGATCTGATGAAACAGAGGCATGCACGTGTTCTGACTGCATCCCGTCTGTTGGTTGCCAGCACTCCTGCAAATCTCCAGGTCCTGTCCCACACTGGGCTGAGATCTGCTCAGTGTGTCAGGAGGGCTGAATGTTTGTGGAGCTCCTTCCAGCCCCCCATTTCTTTACTGGAATTGTCTGGCCAAGGCAGGAGCAGGCTTTTCTGAACTAAGCCAGATTTGAAATGTCTTGGGAGGATTGCCTCCTATTTAAGGCAGGTGAGGGTGCTGAGACAGAGAGTGGGGTAGCTTTAGAAGGCATTGCATGTTGTTTTCAGGATCCCAGGAAGTTTTCCAGATTGAAACTGTCTCTGGGGAGGGAGGAAATCCCACACCGTACTCACTCAATAACATCAATATATTTGGCTTCTCTCACTAGCTCCCCATGGTTCAGCACTAATAGTCTCTGGTGCAAGCTGGGCTATGGTAGATACATACCCTACAGGTCTCAAGGATGACACAAAGGCTGTGCAGAGATTACAGCCTAAAAGGCTGGATAAGAAAGCTGCCATCACTCAAATCACTGGGGTTTGGGTTTGTAACCAGCCATCTGTTGTCCCATAGCTATCACAATAGCAGTGTATTTAGATTAATCTTTCACTTGAACTTGAGGTGACTGTCTTTCTTCTGTGCTCAGGCTGATTTTTTTCTCAGAGGTTCCAGTGACAATCCACTTGAGAAAGCCCCATAAAAGCTAAAAATATAAAAAATCATTGTAGCAAAGCACATATGATACCATATATACTGTGTTGGTAAAGTCACCTCGCATCTTTTCTAGCTCTCACTTTCCCCAGACACCTACCATTTCCAATGATTCTTTTTTGCTTGATCTTACTAGATTAGTCCCACCAACACCGTGTATATAAGTATATAAGTAATTTGATTCAGATGCAAAGCCCTGCATCTGTAGAATGACTCTCCAGAGTAAAGTTATTCTTGTGCTTAAATGTTTGCATGGTCGGGGCCCGATTCAAGTATCTGAAGTGTAAAGAAGTTATCTTCTACTTTGCCCATCGGTACCACAAATCTCCCTGGTACTATAGGGATGGCAATTCATACAGTGAAGCAGCAGGTCCTGAAGCATTACTCTAGTTAACAAGACTATACAGACAGCCAGGCAAAGTACTGAAGGATTGCGTTCTGTTTAGGAAGCACAGTGTAAAGACTGAGATCTCACTGGGATCACTCAGGGAGATAAAAACACTTTGTGCTTTTGAAATGTGCACTTCCCTGTGGATGCCCAGCATTCACAATGTGCAAGTTCCTCGCTGCCAGCTGCTCAGTTCGATATGTGCACTGACTGGCCAGGAGGTTTGTGTGTTTGAGGGGTCAGCCCCCTTCCCTCTTCCCTTCCCTTCCCTTCCCTTCCCTTCCCTTCCCTTCCCTT
>JANZLQ010000056.1:17007680-17034571 GCA_026212715.1 Elanus axillaris
GGACCCCAGCAATAGCTATTGGGACAATGTTTCTGGCTCTTCTTGGCTGGGAGGGTCAAACAGCAGAGTACAAACTGTCTATAGGAAAAAAGATGTTTGCTAATCTGGATTGTTTCTGTCCCTCTTCTGATGTACTGCCCTTGGCAAGCTTCAGAAAATGTTTAAAAGCAGAGCAAAACCAACATTGTCATGCATGTGCCTAGCTTTCATCAGTGTCCTGCAGCATAGCCAGCCCAGGCTACCAACCAACAAGACTTTACACTATATGGGCTGGAAAAATAGCAGAAGAGAACACAGAGGAAGGGAAGAACTTTCTGTCTGTGATGCTCCTGATCTGTGTTGTTTTACCTCTGCAGAGGGTGCAACCCACAGTGAGCACAGAGCACTTATGTCAGAGCTGAAGATCCTCATTCATATTGGCCACCATCTCAACGTTGTCAATTTACTTGGAGCCTGCACAAAGCCAGGAGGTGAGTAACTTCTCAGTGGGCAGGAAGGTGCTAATGAAAACCCTATTTCTGCCATTTCTGCTGCATAAAAAACTGAGTTTCAAAATTAAGGGTTGGAAGAAATAGTTGTCTTTTTTAAAAAAATAGTTCTGATAAGAGCGAGCAAGTCCAGAGGCAGAATAAGGGCTCAGAAGCCGAGTTCCACATCCAGCTCTATCTGTTAGTTGTCCTATCACTTTGCTTTTCTGTGCCTCGGATCAACTGTTATAGTGGACACACCATGTGTAACAGACTTCGGGTCTGAGCCTAGTACCAGATTTAAAAAATTGGTCTTCTTGTCACAGGCTACAATGCAAGTGCAAGCTGTGACTTCCCTCCCTGGCTTTGGATGGACTGTGGGTACCTCTGTGTGTGTGTAGGAGGGGAGACTGCAATTTGGAGCCCAGCTCTGGGTGGATGAACATATTTTATTTTATAATAGGGGACAGATGTTTCATTTAACAAATCCAGCACTGCACGCTAATTTAGAAGAAATTCAGTGTAAAGTAACTCAGTAATAATTTTTCAGGGAAGCTGACTTGTTGGCTTACTGTGGGATCAGAATTTAATTTGTAAAGTTCCATGACAGAAGTGCAGTAGTTGAGGGAAACATAATCCATAAATATTTCTTTCCTTGTTTATTCCATAATAAAATAGAGATGGCCAGTATCTGGAACCTAGGATGGAAATTTATCATTGTAGCATATGCCTATATGAAGCAATTTGAGCATGAAATACCACATTTGGACTGTACGTTAAGGCATCTATGTCTTATCTTATGTTTTAAGTTTTTTAGGACATGAACTGCCTGCACAAAAATGCATGGATAATCATGTGTGTACTTTATTGCAGATGAGTAGTTAATTGCACTGAAGTTCATTCAAATGCATATGTCACATCCTTACAATGACCATCAGCAGTTATTGGCACTTTAAGTATAAGCACGCCACTATACGTTTTCACATATGAAATTAGGCCTGTGATTTTCAAAAGCATGTGCTTTCTTTCCTTCCTTATACAGCAGAAAAAGAATCATTTCTCTGCTTTGATTAGATTTTTTTTTTTATTTCTGGTATTTTTAAAAACTTCCGGGTAGTAGAATGTTTTTGAAATGTATGTATTTCTAGCCACAAACTGTTGCTGTGAGATATAAATGGTCTTTCTAAAGAGTTCTTTTACGTGTTGTACAGGCCCGCTCATGGTGATTGTGGAATATTGCAAGTTCGGAAATTTGTCAGCTTACCTTCGGAGCAAGAGGAGTGAATTTGTCCCATACAAGGTAAGGAGTCAAGGTTAACTGTGTAATGTTTGATGTGGTGGGGTTTTTCCATACACAATGTTTCTGTTTCTAGTGCAGACTGAAGTGGCAATCCTTGGGGACAATGAATATCTAGTACTTCTCATGGGAATGAGAGATGGCAAAGACATCAGAGGTCATCTAGTCTTTCCCCTGGCCCCTGCAATGTACTTATTTTGTTATTGTTAGCTTAAAATGTGCAAAGGAACTGGGCTTCCACTATTTCCCTTGGCAGATTGTTCTACACTTGGCCATATCTGTCAGGAAGTTTTTTCTGATTATCAGCCTGAATTTTTTCCTTTCTTAGTTAAGCTCCAGACCACCTTAAATAACTGCACTCCCTGCTTAGTGTATATATCCATCAGATATCCAGGTATCTTCTTTCATGTGATGATCCTTTCCACTATTCCCTTGGCTCATTGCTGAACCAGGTTATACATTTTTTTGCTGTCAACCATTTTGTATAGTTGATATACCTCATGAGTTTATGTTCAGCTTTTCACCTCCCACATCCTTTGCCAAGGGGAGCTCCATCACAGCACCCCCTCTTTGCACCCCAGTTTGAAAGGAGGGGGAGGATGGAGGCTGGTGTTTTCAAACTCATTTCTGGATGCCTCTGAGAGGGTCAGACTACTGGATGAAGAGCATGGTTGCATGTAGCCAGTGCTGAGCATCGCACTTGGGACCCTACCCTTTTTCACCCACAGCCGAAAGAGAGGCCCCTGGGCTGTGCTCCACCATGCTGGTAGACCTGAGTCTTCCTGCAGCTGCTGCGTTTAGTTCAGAGCTTCTTCAAACTGCTTGTTGGTTCTCCAGGGGGTTATTTTTCTTTATCCTTGGAGTCATTGTTTACTATTTTATATTGGCAAAGGCAACTTGCTGCATCCTCTTGTGAGGTAAAAAGGATAAACAAATATCTGAGAGGCCTTGAAGGAAGAGGCAGGGTTTCACAAGGGTGCTGACCCTTGCTTACACAAGCGGTGGGGATGGGAATTGGCAATGGAAAAAAACAGCACTGCCAGGGGAGAAAAGTCACCAAACCAAAGCAGGAGAAAATGGAAACATGGCGGAGGAAGCCTGTGGGACTGGCATCTTCCCTAAATGCATTTAGTAGCTTAAGGAAAGAAGGAATAAATCAGATTTTGAGGGCTGCTAGGGTTTTGGCCGAGGTAGAGGTTTAGCAGAAGGGCCTTTGCAGCAGTGGGAGGTAAAGCTGTAGCAGTAAGGAGAGGCTCAAGTATGTGAAAGGGGGTTTGGCAGCATCCATATGTGCTTCACAAATGGTGGGCACCAGGGGCTGCTGAGAAGGCCAGCCCGTCAGTGTGCATTTATTTATTCCCCAGCATGTGGAGGTGTTCCTGGGGCACAGCTGGGAGGATGCAGGAGCAGGCTAAAGCTGTGCTGTGGAGTAGCAGAGGGTGCTCAAGCTGGTGAGCCTGCTTGGCCATGGGTTGGGATTTGCCAGCGCTGTTAGTGTGCCAGCCTGGTGCCCCAGCCAGAGCCAGCTTGGAGCAGAGCAGCCGGTCATGCCTGTGCTGGGCAGCCCTCCCTGCCTTCAGTGGTGGCTGTAGCACAGACCATGGGGAGCATCATCGCCTCTCCCAAGGAAGCTTCTGGCACGCTTTCTGCTTCTGATTTCTCCCACCTTCCCCTCACATTTCTAGAGCAAAAGTGCCAGGTTTCGGCAGGGGAAGGAGAACTACATTGGTGACGTCTCCGCAGACCTGAAGCGACGGTTGGACAGCATCACGAGCAGCCAGAGCTCAGCAAGCTCTGGCTTTGTGGAGGAGCGCTCCCTAAGTGATGTGGAAGAGGAGGATGGTAGGATATATCTCCTGGTGTTGGAGCAGCTGTCATGGGTGGGGGCTTATGAGGGACACTGCGAACTGTGTGATTTCCAAAGCTCCCTCAAGGCTCTGTGCGGGGTATTTCCTGGATGACCAAAGTTCCTGAGCTATGGATTACCTAGTTCGGCATCCCAAACCCCTCAGCCCAATCCCAGGTACTGTTCTGTCTGAAAAGGTGACAGTTTTGTGCGCTGCCTTTTGGGGATCCACTTATTTAGCATCCCGGTGTCTTTAGGGAAAGTCACAGAGCACAAATTCCGAAGGCAGTGCAAAGAGGGATGCACCAGGATGCTAAATGAATTTCCTCAATGTTTACCCAGAAGTTAAATATCATGAAATGCCATCTACTTCACTGCTTATAAGCAGAAAGGTTCATTTGCCTTCCCACTGTGCAGGTGGCCTGTCAGGAACAGGAAACCTGAACTATCCACTCGTTTAAAGCCTCCCCTGGATATAAATACTCTCTGCAGCAGTTTCACTGATACATTCGCCATGTGTCTCCTTTGGCAGAAACAGTACAAAGTGCTCAGTGCTGCCAACATATTTCAGAAACCACTAATTTCAACAAGCAGTAGGATCAGACTGGTCACAAGGGAGGCCGTAGCAAAACTGCCTGTACCTCGACTTCTGCTGAAAATCATTTAATGCAAAGAAAAACATCAGTATGTTAACAGGGAGGATGATCTAACAGGGAGGATCAATGCAATCCTAATAGGTAATGTCAGGCATGCACTTTATGCATTTCCACACCATTTTGGTCCTTTTCAGACCTCCCTGGCGTAAGCACTGACCCTCTGAGATGGGATGTTGTAAGAAGTATGTAGACCTAAAGCAGGCCTTGACATGAGGGTTTTAGCCACCGGTGTTGTAGTTCTTCAATTTTGTCTTAAAATCAAGAGCTGAGCAAAGTCATCAAGTTGTTTATTTCAGGAGGAACTAAATGCCTCTGTATCTTTGTTGGCTACTTGAATACATTATTCCTCCAGGTCACTAGAGAATGAGGTTAGGCTTCTTCTACCCTAAATTAGCAGGACTTTTTGCCAAATTGAAGTCTTTATCCCCATGGCATATTGTTCCCCCATAAGGACTAGGTGGGGCCTCCCTCTCTTCAGTTTCCAAATTAATCTGCTGAAACCACAGCAAGTCTTTCCTGTCGTAGGAACTTGTGAGCTGACTTTTGGTTGTTTTTCTTTTGGAATTGTTTTGCAAATCTTTCCACTGGTGGGAACTCTGGAAATAAGCAAGGAGGCCTGGGGTATAACCCATCATCTCAAAACTTATTTTACACAGGACTAGTTTGGTGTAAAATGGGTTGTTACTAATAATTATACAGGCAAAAAAAGGGCTTGGTTTTCTCTTCCAGTTCATTGTGGCATAAGGTTAAGATGGACTTTTACCTAAGCAGTTATGGGTGAATTCTGTGACAAAGGGCATGTTTGACTGTCATCTGATTCTTTGCAGCTGGTCCTGAAGACCTTTGCAAGAACCCTTTGACCATGGAGGACCTCATCTGTTATAGCTTCCAGGTGGCGAGGGGAATGGAGTTCTTGGCTTCACGCAAAGTAAGGAACTTCTCAGGAAGAGTGGCATGTTATTTATTTGACTGTAGGAAATAGTGCTGTAGGTCTATAGAAGGAAACAGCATGTTCATCTTTGGACTAGCAGTCATCCGCAACATTTTCTTTTTGTCCTAAGACATACCCGAATCAGTAATACTACAGAGTGAAATAGCCCATGCATTTATTGACACAACTGTTAGTGATCTGTATAAGGTTTATGGGTCACCGATTCATAGAAGAATGATTAAGTAGTTGGAGGAGGAGAGCTGACTTACGAGGACAATTAAAGGAGTTGGGGACAAATCCCTGGTAACTGGAGCTAAACTAGAGTAAAGGAGTTTGCTCTGAGGAGGTTGCCTGTAAATTGTGCAGTGGGATTGGAAGGGCAGTGTGAGGAGAGATGATGCTCACCTGTGAAACTTCATGGTTGACTCCTTGGAGAGTCTCCTGCCAAAGACACTCAGGCAGTCAATAGCACCTCACCTGCATTTTTGCCTTCTAGAAGTGCTTTTCTGTGGTTTGATCCTAAATACATATAGTACGTGTTTCAAAGGATGTAAATTCCAGCAAGAGCAAGGAAGTGCCTGCAGTTGTATAGGAACAAAAAGTACTTAGAAATGGGAAAAGGAAAAAGAAGCAGGGAATATAACACGGCTCTAGAGTGCAGGCTAGGTGTTCAAGAGCAGACTTCAGAGTCTTTTCTAAAAACATGCATTTGTCTACTTTTTATACATCCTGGTTGATGTGTCTATGTAAAAATGTCTTTCCGGGATCTGCAGTTCTGGTCCATACTAGAAGCAAACTTGCAGCTTCTTTCAGAGCCTGGCTTTTTTACTTCAAGCTATTGAGGCTTGAGTTTTGATGTCTTTGGGTTGTTGGCTAAGCTGTTGTTCTGCATAGGTAAAGACATGGACTTTTCTCTCTGTAGTCAAGATTAGTTTGTGTTGGAATCAAATTGGTGTTTTAGTGTGGTATATTTTTCAGAGAGAGAGCAGAGTACACAGATTTGATTGAACCTAAGTAAATCTAAAGGTAATCAGATCTCAAACTGTTTTGTGTCAGCTTCTTAGGATAATTAATTAGCTAACTTCAAAGGCCCTCTGTGTATAGTGGATAAACAGATGTATGTTTGGACTTGGGAACGCAAGTGTCCCCGAGCCAAATCAGTTGTGACCATCAAAAAAGCACTTAAAATCAGTAAATGTTGATGCTGAGGTTTCTTTTTCTTAAAAGGTTTTAAGAATTATCTGGCCTTTGAGGGTAGGAGAGCACATATGTGAAAGAGATCAGCCCTGTGGACAGAGCTGTGACAACAGGCAGCATATGAAGTTGTTTACTTCTCTTTGCAGTGCATCCACAGGGACCTGGCTGCTCGTAATATCCTCTTGTCAGACAATAACGTGGTCAAAATCTGTGATTTTGGCTTGGCTCGAGACATCTACAAAGACCCAGATTACGTCAGGAAAGGAGATGTAAGTTTCAGATTCTCAATTTGAGAGAGAACTAATATGAAGTCAGGACTTTTTTTTTTTTTTTTTCTTACCTTAAATAGGTTTGTGGAAACTCAATGTTTTGCTAAACTGTGATACCTTTTTGGTTTTGGAAATACTTTCAGGCCAGACTACCCCTAAAATGGATGGCACCAGAAACCATTTTTGATAGAGTATATACCATTCAGAGTGATGTATGGTCCTTTGGAGTTCTGCTATGGGAAATATTTTCATTAGGTAAGTCACTTTAATTTTACTGAGCCACCTTAAATTTTAAACAACAGAGTCTGAAGAAAACAGTCAAAGTGTTCTTGGATACTCTTTAGCATTTATTTTTTTTTTACTTCTTGAAAATTTCCTATTTATTTTCTCCACCAAAATAAAATACTCAAATTTCCTTAGAAATGCAAATGTAGGAACATGGACTTGAAACGCTTCTTCATACAATTCCAGTATGTGATGATGTGCCTCATTTACTCAATCAGTTGCTGTTTCAGTCATAAATATAAACTGTTAGTACATCCAAATATACTGAATTACCTTATTAACTCAGGCCATAAAAATTATTTGTTTGAAAATTAATCCCAGAGTTTAAGAGTCTAATGCATTAAAATTACTGTTGCTCTCATTTTAGGCGCATCGCCATACCCTGGAGTGAAAATTGATGAGGAATTTTGCAGAAGACTGAAAGAAGGAACAAGAATGAGAGCACCAGACTATACAACACCAGAAATGTGAGAAACTGTTCTTCCAGCTGCCCACATTTACCCCCCAATAATAGCAGGTGCTGGAGAAAGCAATAGGTGCTGTTTTCTTTATGCTGATATTTTAATGGGCTTCATCCTTCTAGGTACCAAACAATGCTGGATTGCTGGCATGGAGATCCTAAGCAGAGACCAACTTTTTCAGAGCTGGTGGAGCACCTGGGGAATTTACTGCAAGCCAATGTCCGCCAGGTACGTGAAATGTATTGCCTGGCTGCTAAAACCACCAGCTGAACCCCTCCTGTCCTGCCAGCCACCATGAAATCCTGTAGTTGGGTACTGTCCACTGGAGCCATTGGGGAGCCCGGGCTTCTTCCACTGCTCGTGTTACTGACCCACAGTTGGAGCAACTTGCAGAGAAGAATGACTTTTGTGGGGGAATATTGCAGAGGTCTGTTGTGGTAACCAAAAGCCACCTTGCCCTGCTAGCAAGGGATTCCCATGACACCACTGCTGTGGTTACTTAGCTGTCTTGGCACAGGCTCAATTCCCTGCTTTGCTGACGATTTCTCTGCCTACTGCAGAGGCATTTCGGCAGGTAGCTCCTGCTGATCTTACTGTGCCAAAGATGGATATCTTAGCATATGTGAGGATGTGGACTGCAATGCCTTTAATGACTCTTCTGGAAAACAAGGGTACAGGCACTTTGCTGCCTGTCAGTAGCTCCATGAGATAAGTGCATTAAGACTTGTCCTGTGTGCAGACACTGTGGTAAAAGAGCCCACTGTGTCCAGGCGGGGTACATGGGCCTCCCTCCCACATTCTCCATCTTGTGGCATCCTTCTCCAGTACTGTGGAAGGCAACAAGGCCAGGGCAATAAATATGAACACACTGGATGAAGGAGGCTGGATTTGGCCACATGCTCTCCTATTAGACGAGTTCTCCCTTTCTGACCTATTTCTAATGATAGGAATTACCTGCCCTTTCATGCTATCGTGTCTTCTGTGCATACCAAAAACTCAGAAAGAATAGTATTTCTTCACTTTCCTGAAGAGCAACTTGATTCTTATGTAGCACAGAATCACAGAATGGCTGAGGTTGAAAGGCACAGCTGGAGGTCACCTGATTCAACCCCCCCGCTCAGGCAGGGCCACCCAGAGCCTGTTGCCCAGGTCCATGACGAGAGAGCTTTTAAATATCTCTGAGTATGGAGGCTCCACAACCTCTCTGGGCAACTTGTGCCAGTGCTTAGTCACCCTCACAGTAAAAAAAGTGTTTCCTTGTATATTCAGAACACACTTTGTATATATTTGCCCATAACCTAATATGGTTGGATTGCTAATGATTTAGACCCTCTTGTCATGAACTGTAGTGTTCTGTGAGGGATAGATGCCAAAAAATTAGAGAAAAGGTGGAATCTGCTAAAGGATTTCTTATGGGACTATAAATAGGTATGCAGTATTGAAGGATGCATAATCCTTATTTCTCTTCATACTTTAGAGCAGAAATGTTAACAAGTGGAAGAAGTTCTTAAAAGTGCTATCCTTGTAATTCACATCAAATTAGATGCCAAAGTATTGATAGAAAATTTCCTTTTTTTACTACATCCATTTCATTCTTTTTTTCATTTACTTCTTATGCTTAATTTAGTCTTTCTGATTAATACACTGTAGTCTAATTCAGTCTCAATTTCAGTTTAACTTTTTTTTCTTCAGGTTCATGTTCTTTGTGTCATTGGGATTCAAACATTACTAAAAACTACATTTTTTATTTCAAAGACTTCAATAAAAAGTTCAGTTTATACATTATGTTACAGGATGTCATGTAAAAATCTCAACTTTTTAAATCTAAAACTACTTGGCAGTGGTTCTTATTAAGTTTCCTTCCTTTAATGTAGCTGCTTTTGCAAAGGTGGTATAACGTTCATAGTTTAATAAAACAACCAAGGTAGCACCGTTGGACTGATGCATTCTCCACATATGTGTGTGTAGCTGTTTATGTCTGTGTATCTCTGTAGCCTATTTAATTTTTGTATTTTTTCACTGCATTCTACAGGATGGTAAAGACTACGTTGTCCTTCCTTTGTCAGTATCACTGAATATGGAAGAGGATTCGGGTCTCTCTCTCCCAACTTCACCTGCTTCCTGTAGGGAGGAAGAGGAAGTCTGTGATCCCAAATTCCATTATGACAACACAGCAGGAATTAGGTATTTTATATGGTGGACATCCTACTGGGGCCTCTGGGCAGGTTTTGTTCAAGCTGGGGGCAGGGGAAATGAAAGGAAGAGACTTCAGCTGCCTGGTCCATATTTAACCTCCTCCATATGGATAAGAAGGAATCTGTAGAGTTTTTGCCTACAAAAACTAGTTTCTTATCTCTCAAAATGCGAGTGATTTTTGTAAATATTTTTTGCTACCATTGCAAGATTTTGTATTCTCTCAAAAAATCCCACAAGAATATTAGTTACTTAGTTTTTAAGAACCAGAATGAGTACAAAGTTTTATCGATCCAAATCAGTTGTGTTCATGCTCTTGTCTTGCAGCTCCCTAAGATATTAATGGTAATAGATCTATCATTAATAACCTCTCTGCCATTTCCCCTCCTAGAGTGAAATGTTGGTAAATAGGTCATGAAGTGACCTAGCAAGGCGAATGCGACCTAAATAGTGTTGTCACTGTTTTTTGTCCACTGCTTGCTTCTGGTGGGCTGCTGGACCATCTATGATGGACCAATAGTGGTAGATGCTGTTGGGTATCATGGCAGAGGTGAATTTCCCAGTAAGGAGTTTGTACTAAAGCACTTAAGCGGGACATAACTTGGACCTTGTGAGGACCTCAAGCATGGGATGTAAGGGAGAAAGGCATTTTCTCATCCAGTGCTGCCTAAGATCAAAATCAGCCACTTAGATGCTGGGAGCCCTGTGTTGCTTGCTGCAATCTCAGAAGAAGGAGAAAGGTAGAAGGAGATGGATCCAACCATCAGGGCAGAGATGGACTCTGTTGGCAGGTTTCACATGGTTTCCACAAAGTGGAGCCCTCTCCCTTGCTGCTTGTATTATATCCACCAGAGACAAAATTCCCAGTGATTTGGGGTACAGCAGAAAGACATTTTTGTGTGGTCCTGCGAAAGACTAGGTAGGCACAGTGCATTTCACACTTCAGTTGAACTTATGGTCCTAGAGCTGAGTTCTCAACCCCATGTTTTACTAGTGGAGCAGTCCAAAATATAAATATTTAAAAGACAAAAAAGCATGATTTAACCCTGAAAACATCGTACTTATTTTCCACTTCTAATACTTCCTATATGGCTTTTCCCAGTCCCCACTTCCTATTATGAACGGAAGTAAAATCTGTCAACTTTTTAAAGAGACTTTGAACCTCTTCTTTTGTCTTACAGTGTGACAGGGTTGCTAGGAGAGGCAAAACGTGGAGCTTGAGACATGCTTAGGGACTTTATTCTTCTGGTAGCTGAAGATGATTTTGCAGGCATGGATCTTGCTGTACACATAGTGGAAAAGATTGATCTGTTTAGTAACGTCTTTTGCAATCTTCACAAAAGTACTAACTAGGAGGAGAGGCTGATAAATACAATCTCTAAATCAAAGCTGGAGGATGAAAAGTAAGCACAGGGAAAACACAGAAAATATTAAAGAATATTTAGATTGCTGAGGTGAATTAAAATCAGCAGGACCTCCTAACATCTGCTGTATTTGGCTTAGAAAATAGATATGCAATTTCTGAACCTTGAAAGATTGTCGTTAAGAGCAGTCAGGTGAGGTAAAGAAGATTCAAGAAAGTGTAAAGATAATGCCTGTTTTTAGAAAGAACAGAAGAGGAGTAACTCAAATCAGGTTAACTTGAATCCTAGGAACAATCCTGGAATAAACAGTCATAAATAATGGTAAATGCCTGCAGAAAAATAAAGTAACTAAAAATAGCCAGCATGGATTTGTCAAGAACAAATCAAGTCAAACCCGTCTAAGTTTCATTTTTAGGGAGAATGATTGTTCTGGTGGATAGCAGGGAAGATGGGTTTTGATTTTCTGTAAGGCATTTTTGGCTCTCTTTTGATGGGACAGTCTATTACAAAATGCAAACACGTGTCAGGAAATACTGTCAGGATGCCAGCTGAGCCCTCACTGCTACTGGGCAGGAGTCAAACTCCACGTGTGGCCTCTCTCTGCCTGCACACTATTTCTGGTCCTGTTTGCACAGTACCTTGGCTTAACCAGGAGGCTGTCATTCATTGTCGACCATGTAGGCTGACTTTTGTCTGGGCTGAGCAGAGGCAGGGCTCCCATACCTGGGAGGTTGTTCAGCAGATCAAGAGGCTGGGATTCCCAGTCCTCACCACTCTGGTAACTGTAATCCTGGCCATGCAGTTCTGTGCCTGTGTGGACAATTAAATGCAAGCACACAGGGAGCTTTCAGACTAAGAGGGCAAGTCGTAGAATGAACTTCTCATCATTCAAGGTCAGGTTGTCCAGGAGGCTAAGTGGACTAGATTGTCCATTAGACATTCTTGGTCCTGTCTGCGTTGGGTGGGAAGTGGATTTGTTACTATTGCAGAGTAACAGGAGCAGAAGACATGGTCAGTGCAGAGATCTTGAAAGAACTGTTTTTGTTAAGTCTAGGAAAAGAAAATGGAGAGAGAACATAGTAACAGTTTGCAGTATACGAAAAGTTGCTTGAAAGAGAATGATAATTAATTATTCTGTGTCCCCAGCATTAGGACAAACTTTTTTTTATTTGAAGAAAATACTTGGGTTTAATATTTGAAAAACATTCTAAAGTGTAAAGTGAGCACCTGAGCAGGCTACACAGGGAACTTGTAAAATCCCCACCAGTTTAAATAAATGTCTGTTGAAGATAGGCAGGACTCAGCATAGCTAGACTCAAAGCTGGGAAATAAGATGAATGATGCTCTTAATTGCCTCCAACATTGTGCTTCAAGTGGAAGCAGGTCTCTCTTCTAAATCCATGGCTTTTTCTTCATTAGCTGTTAAGAACACAAATTTGTCCTGTTTAACTGGGACAACATCCATTTTACTCTATATCCACTTAGACAGAAAGCTGAGGGTAGCTGTTTTGTTTGCTGTGTTAGTACCTCCATGAAAGTCAATTTTATTTTTTTGTCCAATATTTTTTATGGATGTCATCCTGACCAGAGGACTTCTTTTGGAGAAGAGCCTTCAAGAGAGATGTAGCACTCCCTGTCCTGATCCCCACGGTTTAAGGGCGGCAGTCTGCTGAGTCTGCTGTTGTTGTCCTAGGTCCAGCCAGGGGTCTCAGAAGTGCAGTCCAAAGGAAGAGACACATGTCTGTGCTCCAGGCTCCTCTGTTTATTATACTTCTAAGTGAAGCTTGCAGGAAGTGAAGCCCTCCAGTGTAACTGAGAAAAGGAGCTGTTTTCTCAAAGCCATTTCTTAGAATTTGCTCAGAGATCAAGATTGTCAGGAGCAGAAGGTCAGAAACATGCCACTTTCTAGGCTGTTCGTCCTTTTCAATAAATGGATATTTTGAGGTTTGCATAATATGTTTTGACAAAAGGCTTAACTTCTCTGTAGAGAGATAAAAGGATTCTGATATCATTGTGCTGTTTGCAGCCAAGCTGTGTATAGTGGACACAAAACTTTGTTTTCTTTTCAGTCAATACCGACAAGGTAGCAAAAGAAAAAGCCGCCCTGTAAGTGTGAAAACATTTGAAGATGTCCCATTGGTAACCACGGTAAAAGTTGTTCAGGAGGTGAGTTTGTTTATTGTTTGTATGTCTTTTCCTTCTGTTGATGTCTTTTTTTGCCATGTTTGGGGTTTTTTTTAATCCCTTTCCATTTAATGCATTTCTAATACCTTTGCAGGAAAACCAGACAGATAGTGGGATGGTTCTTGCGTCTGAAGAGCTGAAGACATTGGAAGAGAGTGATAAACAAGTGAAAATACCCTTTAGGTAAGGCTCAGGCTGCACGTAGGATTGAATATGACCTTTTGCTTGCAGTATGTCAGAAGACTGATTGGTCTGTAAAATTTTTTAGAAGACAAAACGTTTTCTTACTGTATTTTTAAAAACACAAAGAAAAATTGTGCACTGTATGCCTGGTTATCCACATTTGGTACCAGGAGACGTACCAGGTTTGGAAGCATCAGCCAGCACTGCAGAAAGGGCTTGTATTTATCAGCTGCAAAAGCATCAACCACCCCTTGAAGGAACTGAGCCAGTAAACACAACTGAACATATTTGTGAGGGCCTGTCTGCAATGACAAAGAGCTCTTTTTTTCTTTCTTTTTCTTTCTTTTTTTCTAAAGCTGACTCTTGAGTTTTCAGGATGTACCTGCATGTATTTTCAGAGCATTGTACAGGGGTTTCATTGTGCAGTTCACAGGAAGCACAGTGGTGTTCATGGAGCTGAAACCTCACGTATGCTCTCTGAGAGCTTATCAGGAATTATTTTTTCCAGGACAACTTCAGTGCAAACAAAGGTATATTGCAGTTGCGATTGCACCACAGTTGAAATGTGTGAAGCCTCTCAACATTTTCTCTATTTCATCTCCAGTAGCAATCTAACTGCTTGTATTGTCATAAAATTAAATATCTTTTTCATGTGTTAGTGAAGTTAGGTGATATAAAAAGGTCTCTTCTTATAGTCAAATGCATGTTTAAAAAGGCTTGAAGCCAGTTTTGTGAAGTGCACCATTTTGCTTTGGTTGCTGCTGTGATGGAAAGCAGCTGCTGGCAGGAATCGCCCACCTGCCCTCCAGAAGACAGCCTCCACAGCTCTCTCAGTCCTGTTTCTGCTTGTTTTTCACAGCACGCTGGTGCCCAGCAAGAGTAACGAGTCCGTCATGTCGGAAGCCTCCAACCAGACGAGCGGGTACCAGTCAGGGTACCACTCGGACGACATGGACACCACCGTCTACTCCAGCGAGGAGACCGAACTCCTGTGTGGCCGGGAGGCTTCGCCCCCGCTCTGCCACACGCACGGGCTGGCCTACGACGGCGCCATGCCGCTCACCTCCCCGCCGCTCTAGGGCGACGCCGGCGGCTCCGGGTCCCCCTGGAATGTGCCTTCCTTGCCTAGGCTGGCGGTCTTCAGCTTTGATGTATAGAAAGGTGGCGTCTGTGAGGCTAAAGACGTTTATTTTTCCTCGAGAGGATGGATGCAGAAGCACCTGGCAGTAAAGCTGTGCCATGCCAGGCTGCGGGCGCTTTCCTTGAGGGGTGCCGGCAGCTGAGGGTGCAAGGCCCCAGCTGCCGTGTGTGGGCTGTGCTGACCCAATGGCAGAGGCAGTGTGGTGGCCTTTGGGACCCCGGTGACATGCTGAGCGCGTCTGCCCGACGCAGGCAGCAGCACGACATTCAACTTAACTGTTTCTAGTTGTACGAAATAACGGCACAGCCCTGCTCTTTTTTTTTTTTTTTTTTTTGTCGTTTTCCCACTTGCGGCTGGACTCCAGGAAGGAAAGAGCACGGCACTGGCTTCTTGTTTCTCAGTGTTATCCCTTGCTTGCGCCTCCACAAACAAAAAAAGAAACCTCCAGCTCAAGGCTCTGGCACTCGCTAACGGCCTGAGACTAAACATAGGCTGGGCTAAATATAGGTGGGGGCGATGGTCTCTGTCCTTGGCAGAGAAAAAAAAAGTTGCTGTACCAGACCTCATGAGCTGCATGTGCTTGCAAGGCTTGCAGGGTGAGGTTGGTTAGTAGGGAGAAGGCAGAGCACCGAGCCAAGTGATGGGACAGAGGTGCCGAGGACATGCCTCACCTCTGGGGTTGGCTCTGCCCCCCATCCTCCCTGGCACCCCTGACCTATGCCAGGTGCCTACCAGCTTATGAGCTTGCCTGAAATGGCTGCAGAAAATACCCCCCCTCTGAATTACCACTGGGGCAGCCTCTACAACAGGTAGAAAAGCCATTGTAATCTACCTTGTTGGGCATCCTAAGGGCACCCTGCCTTCTCATCTCAACCCCTCTCCCTCAGATGTAGGTCTGACTCTTTCACTTTGCAAACCTGAAGTCTGTTTGCAACGGCAGAGATCTCGGTTTATGTGGTCTTGGGAATCCGTGACTGGTTTCATGGCAGCTCCGATCTTCTCTGAGTGGTGAGATTGTGCCTAAATGTTGGACAACTTCTTACCTGTGCTCTTGTAGTCCCAGAGCTCTATTGATAGACATAATGCAGGCTACAAGATTTTAAAATGTAAAGCTATTTCTACTGAGTTCTTTTTTGTATTTTTATAATTATTTTTTTGTTTGTATTTACTATAATGTCAAATGCTGGGAACCATGAATATAAGGCATATACAGTATTTATAGCCTCTTTATGTAGAAATAAATGTAATATATTAAAATATAAATATATATATTATATAATGGATATTGTACCATTCACATTTTGTATCGGTGTTCTGTAGCATCACAAGGGTTACAAAATTTTCAATAGCTAGAATTTTTCACTTTATTAAAAGGGACTGGAAATTTAGAGGTGGGAGCTATGAGTAGATTTGTTTGCTTTTCTTGCATGTATTTTCCTGTATCCTTTCTATTGACAGGGAATGTTATCAAGCGCTACGTATTTCAAGTGCCATTTAATGAATCTATTTGTTTATACCATTGTACAGACCTATGAACATTTCTGTGGGTACCCATAGTAAAGAAACTTCAGTGATTTTTAGCAGTTGGCAATAAGTGCCTTTAGAGATATGGTCAGAGGAATAGGCTGCTTGAACAGACTGAATCTCCTCTGAAGGAGTTTATTATGTTCAGTTAGAGAATGGTCGATCTAATTGTATTGTGGCTTTTGCCTGGAGAGTAGCAGTTTCCCTTATTCATCTTTTTCCACTTGTATTTCTTCTATCTCACTTTTTATAGCTGAAAAATTGTCCCTGCTTTTGTGTAGCAACATCTTCCTTTATTTTAAAGCTCCCACCTTTTCACTCTGTTGTCCACTTTTTGACTATCTCTTCTGCACTGTGTAGGCCTTTGTTAGTTCAAGGATCACCACCGCTGGGGTATCAGGACTCAAAGAATCGTAACAGCTTATGCTAAAAAAAGTGCAAGGGGAGGTAAACCACAAACTGCAGACTTTAATTCAACGTCTCTTTATTGCAGTTTGAACTGAGACCTTCGAAGGTTATTGCATAGTGAGGGTACTTGCCTAGGAAGTGGGAGATCTCACCGATAAACTCTACACAAGCTGAATATGGGACTAATACCCTCTACACACTATGCACATGCCCCAGATACAAGGCTGTGGGATGTCAAGTTTCAAATGTTTCTCCTTCCCTTGCCCTGAATCTAAAGCATTTTACAGACAGGAAAGCAGGAGCTGGGAGGTCAGGTAGAAAGATAAGGGAACGGCTTCCTAGATCTGCTGTAAGGGCTTCGAGGAAGGACTTGTATTTTCATGTATATATTTAGCATTTTTCTTACTTCCCAGGCAAGAGTCTAGCCAGTAGAGTATGCTCAATAGACAACGCCACATTCTTTAACATCCCCCCTTCCCAATATTCTTCAACATCTTTAATGAAAGTGTTCTTCTATGTATTACTATATGATGGACATAAAATACTGACACTGGTGGAAACTTTATGGGTTCCCTGTTGAGCCACATGTTGGAGAGTCCTGATAGAGAGGTGGAGATGGAGATCTGTCATTGATGTCCATCTGCCCTACCTAGATCTGGAGCTCCCCAAGGATTGGGATGTTCAATTTAGACATCTCATTTGGTAGTTTTGTTTCCTCTCCAGCTTGGTGTAACACCAGATAGTGCCAGATACATGTAGTAAGATGCTTTCCTGTGTGTTTGTAGTACCTCTATAACAGTCATCCATCATAATGCAGCCTGATGAAGTTGCAATATAGCCATTTCAGCTAAAGAGTTCTCACTTATAATCCTTGTCAGCCAATGAAACTCTCTTGTGGGTCCAAATCATTTTAAATATGCCTGGAAAATGTGGGAACTAGCACACACCTGCTTTAGGAAAGGAAATCAGCTTCTTTAAAAAACAAAACAAAACAAAACAAAACAAACCCAAAACCCCCCACATATTCAGTTTCAGGAGCAAGCAAAGCTTCTATAAATTGTTCATATATTTGGCATCCAGCAACACAATTCTTTTCTTAGACCATGGCTATTACATCCTTTAAAACACCTGGACTTTTTGTTGTATTCTGAATACAGCACATTCAGCTAAACCCCAGTGAGGCCACATCTGTCTTGGTAGATGCTTTATATTCCAAAAAGGATATTTTCAATGAAACAACAGACATAGTGCACAGATTTGCAAATGCTTCACAAACCAGTCCTGGCTTTATCTCCATTCTGCAGCCATGAAGCAAAGTGTCAGCATTTGGATCAGCATCCTTATCCATGAAATGTATGGGAGATTCCAGGCTGGATCTGAGCCCACTGAGCTGCAAACAGAAGGGACTCTCATGAGATTAGAGATCCAAACATATTACTGTGAGCAGCTGGGTAGGAGTGGGGAGAAGCAGTGATGGGGTTGACTCCTCTTCTTCAGAAGAATTGCCAGAATGAACTGTAATTGCTGGTGTGTTTGGACATGGGGAATCAAGCAGAGCCATGCCTGAAATAGGCAGTTTTGGGGCTTGGAGATGGCTCATGTCAGGTCTTATCAAAGTACAGCTCATCTGAAGAATGCAGGGGCATTCAAGCGTGGTAGCTAGGTCCTTCTTCCTGCAAAAGACACTGTAAAATGTTTCTCGTTCTTTGCATGGAAATGTCTTGGCAAGTTCAGTCTGTGCCTGAGCTTTTCTTATTAACGCACCTCCAATCACAAGCAACAGTATTTCACACAAGCATAAAAAGTGTTGTAATGATCCTCTGTGTCTTCTGACGTGATCATCTCCAAGCACCATGCCTTCGGACTTTTGGGATGGAGGGCTTGTTAGTTCTAAAAGTAGTGTGTGACTAAAAAAAGACTACAATCACAGAGCTGTTTAAATTGGGGACAAAATTTTCCTGCTAATTGCATCTCTTTTTTGATGGTTTTAAGGCTGGAAAACATAGTTGGGTAGCATGGATAGCCTCCAGATATAAAGCTGGAATTTGCTATTTTTATGTGAAACATTTTCAAATCATGAATTATCTGAGGTTTCCCCTCATCACTGATACTTGAGTACACACCCTGTGTTACCTCACAGTATGGGACCTCACAAAGCAACAGCAAGGGCAAGGAAAACAAAGTTAACGTTTGTTCTTCCTAATTGACAAATTTATTAGGGACAGAAGTTAACCAACAGACCTTTTCTTTGGACTTCAGCCCTGGATTTTCATTCTGCCTGGCTGAGTGTTGCATTCTGTGTCATAATATATGTCCTCAGCTCCTCAACCCCTGACATTTGGGCTGATTAAATCCCAGAAGGTCATTGGGAAACATAGCAGGAGCTCCTAACATATGGTGCTGATAAACATCTTGGCATCAGAGATAAGGAGCTGGTCAATGTAATCTTAGGAAGCTCAGGTTTTGTTGCCATAAAACTATACAATGTAAAGCCTAATCCCTACACAGATTTAATTAGCTGTTAAACGTGCCAGGTTCATGATGAAGGGTGTTCTGGTTACCTAGATGTTATTCACTGACTGCCACCAGTTGGTTCAAATGTGAAGTATCTCTGCCTTGCAGCTTGTTAGGATGGCACATTATGGTGAATGATGGCTGGTCTATAAGTTTGGGGGGGGGGGGGAATAAATGGATTCAATTTCCAGGTCCAGCTCTAGCATCAGGCACAGACTCTGGTGCCAGGAAAAATGGCAGTGCAATGTGGTTTCCTGAGTCTTGGTCAAAAAAGGCTTTCTTAAGAGGTGGAATATATGAACAGGTTTAATTCTATTTTCCAGGGGGAGCTGAAGCTGTCCAGCATCCCACAGAGCTGTTTCCCTGGGCTCCATGTTGCTCTCTCTTGATATAATCATGCTAAGCTGCATGATTACTCTATCAATGGTTTCACAAAAGCAAGTGGGAATGTAGCTACTTTTAGTTTTATTTCTCTTGGTCTGTTTTCACACCACAGTCAGAAGCATGATTCCAACACATTGTAGATAGACATAAGATAGTTTTTGTCCTGCCAGGCTAAGCAGCAGTACCAGTGGGGGTTCAGCAGCCTGGGGAGTGGGGCATGCAGCAAAGCCCATGCCACTAGCACCAAGCTCACTAGCAGAAAGCCGGCCTCAGGGTACACCTCTGTACATGGCAAAGTCACACCTTCAAGTGCAGTGCACCCATGTTTAGGAATTACTGCAAGGGTGCAAGTCATACTTGGTTACTGGAGTTTCTTGCACTTCTGGGTGTACTGCAGTAACCCATGATTATACCTGTGTCATGCACCTCAAAGATTATCTGTGATGTTTCATCTCTTTGATTTCAGAATATCATTTCCACAATCTCTTCCCAGACTCAGCTGAGACTGTAGACAGCAGTTTGTTTTCCACCACTTGTTCCTGGTGTACTAGACCCTTGTACAACCCTGCAGCTGATGGGGACCAGCGGGCAGCAGCAGCCTTGGGTTTGGGACGGACACTCTGCCTGGACTCAGCAGTGCTGCACTGGCATGTAGCAGGAGAGAGGAGCTGAAGGGAAGTTTTAATAATTGTATATGCCCTTTTTCAGATAAGCATATTTCCCTATACTAGAGAGTTGTACTTTAGCATCAGGAACCCAGGAAGAGGAAAGGGGTTTTGCTCATTAGAGACCATCAGGTCGCACTGTAGGACTGGAAGATCAGCATTGCTTACTGCTCGTCATCTGGAGGCTGCTCTGCAGTGCGTATTTCATGCAGGAACAGGGCCCCTTTACCCCTAACATTTGTTAGTGATTCATTTGCAGACTTGCAGAGTGCACTAGTTATCAGTCTGTTCACCATGTTGAGGCTATAGTTTAAGAGCTGAGGGCAAAGCATTTGAAGCAGCAATGGGCCCTTATGTTTAATATCCTGTGATGGATTTTCCACTTGCTTTTTTGAACCCATGTAGAACCCTTAGCATCTGCAACATCCTGCAGCAAGGCCTGCTCGCATACAGATTTTCACTTGATGGTCCCAGCTATTTTCCAGCACACCAACCAAGTATTCCCTACTCATTTCTCTCCATGTTATTTAGGATTTTATGGACAGCTATCCCCTCAGCCATTCCCTTTCAAGCCAGACTATTCCCAGTCCATAGTAAAATCTGCTTGCATCTCCCCAAACCTGTAAATAGGGTCCCTTGGTGAGAAGGTGACATCTGCTTGGCACAATTCCCAAGGAGGTCTCCGCAAGATACCTGGCTTCCGCTGGGAGGAAGGAGGGTGTGGGACAGCCAGCGGAGGACAGTGTTATGTCAGCCCATTTGCATGACAGATGTACCGCAGCATCGGCAAACATCAGTCAATGTCAAGATCCAACTTGGCTGGCATCTTCTCGGCGTTGCTATTTTTGGCCAGTGAAATGTTTCCGAGGGTTGGGCTGGACTTGTCTCCTGTGTGTGCAGCATTGCCCTGTTCCCAGGCTGTTTGCGCTGGCTCCTGCCTGGCTGCAGAGAGGGATAAGATGCAGAAAGCAGAGGCTGTACGGCTCAAACACGGCACAAACAGGGTCACCACTTACCACCGCAAACTAGCAGAACAGAGTGAAAGCAGGGCCTATCTTATCAGTTATTTACTGAATTAAGACTCGGGGGTATAAAAACTCTCTTTAAACTCTGGGTAATAGCCATAAATGGAGCCCTTAGGAGATAACTTCACAAGTGGAACTTTTTGGGTGCACTTATGTATAGTTTTAAATTACAATCACAAAGACATCTTTATATCGTCTGACAAACTTCTTAAACTGGCAACAACTATTTAACATTACAGTTTAGTTAAGTACTAAAACAGTAGGGAGTGTGCAGCTAAAGTGATACAATTATTAACATATGGTTCAGTAATGCTATCAAAACAATGGATTTAGGCATTTCAAGCCTGCTTTCAGGCTAACGTTGCTAATTTTTCAGGAGGATTATTAAGTTTTATTAGCAATTTGCATCTCAGTATAATTATATGGATATTAGAGAAATCAACATTGTATAATGTAGAGTCCCTTAATGGCTATACAGTTTGTTGAGTCTGTTATGGGACCAGCTTTTAAGTCAATTTAAGGAGGAATCTTTATAATTCTGCTGGAATTGGTCTTTGCATGAGTTTGATGCCTCAGACATTGAAGAGGGAATTGCAAAATCTGTCCCCAGTCTTGAATCTTTGCATTGAAGTGACAGTTTTACAAGTAGACTACAGAAAATCATTGCTGTATGTTTAAACATCTTTCCCCAATTCTGACTCCTAAACTTCATTAAAATTCCTGACCACTAGATAACTTTTGAGCAAACTGATATATTCATGTAAATATGTATATTCAAATCACCATGACATAAAGATATTTGTCACCCATTGCAAAAATTCACTGATCTAAGGTGATTTAAGGCAGAGAACTGTCTGCCACAGAAGTGTCTGTGACAGATTTCTCATCTGAATCGATGAGGTGTTTTTCATTTTTCATTATATAATGTTTTTTCTTTTCTAAGAGCATTTCCTTAGGTCTGGGCATATGACAGTTAACCAGAGCTTACATATCATGACTTTCTTTTGTGTAAAAAACCTAAGGTGCATCTTGGGCTGCTTTTGTTTCACGAGCTATACTTTCAGTATATATACTTTCAGTATACCTCAGCCCAGTCTTTCTCTGACACTTAACTCTGACATAAGGTGGCAACTGTCACCAGGAGAAACCGCCCTACCTCTCCTCAGGACCCTCAGGCTTAACCCTTACCCCATGCTGCATGGATTTTTGTGCCAGCAAAGCAGCTGCCTGACCACAGAGTGAATCCAGTCAGAGCTGACTGAAAACAAATTGAGGGTTTTTTTGTTTCGTTGGTCAGTTTCTCAGGTTACTTTGAACTCAGAGAAGTCCCAGGACACAGTTTGCTAAGCACCACAGCTACAAAGGGATGTGGCAGCTGCAGGAGGGAAAGTGGTGAGGGCTGACACTGGTGGAGAGGCACAGTTTCGTTCACTCCAGCTAACACTGCTTGTGAAACTAAAGCTGTAGTGGCCTTTTCCGGAGGCAGCATAGTGTGTCTGTGCAGCTGTAAGCAGGTACCAGCAGAGCTATCAAGGTGCAGAGTGACCCACTGCCTCATCTGGAGTATTTTTCTAAATGGCAAGAAAGGCATCTTTCCCTGTCCACTGTGTACTGGTTTCTTCTTCACTAACTGAAAGGATTTCAAGTAAACTTGGAGATATTCCTGCAGATAGTTAAAGCCCTCAGCAAAACAGTTCTCTGTATTTCTTTTATTTGTGTTACAGAGAAGAATGATAATAGTTTGCTTAGCCTCTCACATAAGCTGTAAGTATCTCACAGAAGAAGAGTTGTAGGGAAAAGCTGTTTTCTGTTTTCCTCCAGAACAAGAACTAGTGAGCATCAGCGGAAGGTAACAGGGGACAAGTTCAAAACAAATGCAAGAATAATTTTCACCTGTGCTCAGTGAACCTGTGAAATTCTTTTCCACAGGTTGCTAATATTTACATCAGTTCAGAAAACTGTAGAGCAAACTAATGGAAGAAGAAAGCATTCAGAGGTACTAAATATAAGGATGCCATCCCAAGTTTGAGAAATCTCTGAGGTGCAAATTGTGGGAAACTGAGATAGGGTATTTGGGAAAAGTTTGCTTATCCTGCTCTTCTACTCTTCCTTAGGCTTCCACTGTCAACTGCTAAAGCTCCTAGAAGGGTGCTTTGGTATACCGTGGTATGACAACCCCCCCGAAGTTTTTATAAGTTAACTTGTAAGCTCTCACAGTTAACTGAAACATTGGCTTGACACAGTAATTCTCTGCAAGAGTTACACTTTTCAGGCTGCACGTAAAAGTTTGTAAGTGTATGTTGAAAAACACACACTTAAACTGCTCTTGCACTGAGCACCGTGTAGATTAGTAAGCTGACTTCTGCTTAAATTGCTCTAAGTGGTCCTGAGCCCTTGGAAAGAGAGCGTGTCTCCAAAGAGAGGATGAGGAGGCAGAGGGTTGGACGCCGTACTGCGTGGCTGCAGCCTGCAGTCTGATTTCAGAGACACCTCGGCAGCACTGCGTACCAGCCACACAGCTTGTACCTCTTGTCAGCAGCTTGTTGAAGAGTCGTGCAACCTCAGGGTGAGAGACTTTAGGCCCTGATTTTCAGCCTTTTGGCTCCAAATAAACAATGCATTCCTGACATTTCAAGTACACAGTCAGAATATCCTCAGCTCCAGCAGGCTGCTGACAAGTTGTGCAGAGGAAATCTACTACAGCCTCAGGAACTGATGGGTTTCCTACTCATTCTCAACAGATTGACTAGTGCTAAATATATATATCCTGTATTTCCATACAATCCTGGTAAAGAAGTCAACCTGTTTACTCTTTTTTTTTTTTTTAGACAGAGAAAAACATAAGGGGAATGTAAACTGGTAATTAATAAAGGAACAACTAAATCACATTTTTCTTACTACTCCATACTTCTCTCTCAAAGTTCTCTAAACACTACATCAGACTGTACTCAGCAATGCTCAGAGAGGGAGAACTCACTGACATCATTGGGAAGCATGTGTGGTTAGCAATTTTACAAGGAAAAATTTCCTGGAGACTAAAGCATGGAAGCACTAAACAACTGCTGAAAGTCCATGAGATGTAAGTGCTATTTACTTCAGTGTCTTTGGATGTTGCCTTGCCATATTAACCTTTAAGAGATACTTAGATATTCTGACCTTGGGAATGTAGCTAGATACAGTGAGCTCGGTCCTGAAGCTGCTGGGACTCACACATCCACAGCTTTCCTGCAGACAAATAACTGCCCTGAATATGAGCCTGAGTAGAAAAGTCCCATCAGATTTGAAGGTTGGTATTTGGTGTAGTTTGGCATCAAATACCTGGCAGTATTGCAACCTTTCTGTCAGCCCATGCACAGCACATAGGTGAGAGATCTGGATCCAGGGTTTGTACATTGTGTGTGATGCATACGGGTAAAAGACCTTCACAGAACTGTAACACAGCAGTTAACCTGTCTGACTTCTTCCAAGCCTTCCCCATAAGGCTGAAGAAACCAAGCAGACAGACAGCCTGATAAAGCTGCACTGCGGGAAATCCAGCTCCCTGTTTCAGCTTACACCTCGCTATCTGTGTGCTTTTCCAGCAGGCTACTGTCTCACTTTAAATTTTCTCCCATGTGAGAGATATGATACAAACTTGTAAACAAGCTGTTTCTGCAAATATTGCTGTAAGTCTGGGGTGGGCCCCCGGGAAATTTCAGAAACAACTTACTTTGCTCCTCCTTTAAAAAGCCTCGACTCTAATATTTTAAGATTAGCCCTTAGGTGTTAAGTATTCAAATAGTTTTTTCTTGCTTACTCCCTTGCCTCACATACACACTGACACCTTAGCATTTCAGTCATCCTCCCCACTATCTTTAGAGCAAGGCTGTATAAACTTGGTCTAGCTTTCCTTAATTATTGCTGGGGATAGGTAGAGATGCACGTAAGGCTGTGATTGGCATTGTCAAAGCACGAGCTAATCAACCCCTGGGAACAAATGTTTACTGTTCTGCTAGGAAGCAGTAGGGAAAACTCAAGTTACAGCTGGATTTCTCTAAACTCAGCCCTCACCAGATAAGGGGGTTTTAAAATAAAACTCGTTAGAGGAAGAATATGTTAATATTACCTGAGATTGGAATAAAAGGGGAAAGCAGACAGGTTTGCCTTCTGAGCCTGGAACCAGCTAAGCTGAACTGGCTGTAGCTCCTGCTCTCATGGTCAGATTTGTTAGTGCCTAATAAGTTACAATACTTTTTTTAGAGAGTCCACAGAAAACTTAACAGTTTTCTCTGAAGTTCACTGGATTTTTGCCCTCATACAAACATCCTTTCTGTGAGGAACATCATCCTGCAAAAGGAACTGGGTGAAACTCTGTCCGCATTAAAATCCAAGAGTGTTTCACCTTTGATTTTAAGCTAGCCAAGATTTTACTTGTTGCTGTCTCTGCAAGATCTCACAATCTGTGCATAGAAAAATCACCTTTCACTGGTCTCACAGTTTCTGAAGCCCATGGGACAGTATCTGTGGAAAAAAACAACAAGGCATATTAGACAACAATAACCCAGGCTTCTCCCTACAAAACAGCAGTCCCCTCCCAGAGCAGCTAAAGGAAACAACAAGCCAGATGAGGAAGGTAAACTTAGGATCTGAAAGGAAAGAGTCTCTGGTATTTATAAAAGTCAGAGGTTCACACGGAAACTTAGTTAACAGCACTGATCCTCTCCAGTCTATTTCAGGACACGCAACCCTTTTTCAGCTATACTATTTGACTCATTAGTGTTGGAATATTTCTCCTCTTTTTAACTCTTTGAGTGGAAAACGTTGTACTGGTTTGAAACCATATTGACAGCTAGAATATATGAAGTGAGAGCTGAGCACTGAAAATCATTGCCTGAGTAAGAACAAAGACAAAACTAAATTACAGCTTCAGCATGGGATCTGTAAACGATGGAGCCATTTGACCCATCATGGTCTTCTGTGACTATCAAACAGATGTCATGCAAAAAGAGAAAGGGAAACTGCCTGCAGCAGGCACCATGATGAAGTGCAAAGAATGCTGATGCATACTGCATTTCAAATGTTAATATACTCTGAAGGAACAGCATGGACTGCATTTAATGCCTTCTCACAGGATCATGGGGTAACTCAGGTTGGAAGGGACTGCAGAAGGTCTCCAGTCCAGCCTCCTGCTGAAGTTGCACCATCTCTGAGATCAGATGAAAGTGCACTTCACCACCCCCTTCAGGTCATTGGTAGAGATGTTAAACACAAGAGGTTCCAAGATAGACCCCTGTGGTACCCCGCTCATTACCAGCCTCTAACTGGAGGATGACCCACTAACCCTCTAAGCCTGATTACCCAACCAGCTTCTTAGCCATCTACTTATCCACCCATCCAGACCATATTGTCCTAACTTGGGATACAAGAACGTTATGAACAACAGTCTCAAAAGCCTCACTAAAGTCAAGGTAAATGACATCCGCTGCTCTCCCCTCACTCACAAAGCCAGTTATTTTATCACAGAAGACAACCAAGTTGGTCAGTATTGATTTACCATTGGTAAATCCATGCTAACTGTTCCCGACCACCTTCATTCCCTTATATATGCCCAGAAATATCTTCCAAGAGGACTGACTTCAAGATTTTCCCAGGGATCAAAGTGAGACTGACTAGTCTGCTGTTCCCTGGGTTGTCCTTTTGGCCTTTTTTGAAGATGTGTGTAGCATTTGCTTTTCTCCACTCATTAGAGAGAGGCATCTCCCAATTTCCATGACTTCTCAAAGATGATAGAGGGACCTTGTATAGACAGCAGTGAGTTCTCTCAGCACCTTCAGGTGTGGCCCATTGTCCTGGTTTCAGCTGGGATAGAGTTAAGTGTCTTCCTAGTAGCTGGTACAGTGCTGTGTTTTGAGTTCAGT
>JANZLQ010000056.1:17034671-17047115 GCA_026212715.1 Elanus axillaris
TTAAACCATTCTTATCTCAACCCACCAGTTTTACTTCTTTTCCCAATTTTCTCCCCCATCCCACTGGGTGAGGGGGGGAATGAGTGAGCAGCTGTGCGGTGTTTAGTTGTTGGCTGGGGTTAAACCATGACATCCATCTGGTCTCTTGGTGTGACCATCTTTTATTTGGCAAACATTTAGGTTCTCTATATGTTGATTGTTAGTACTAGCAACCTGTAGTAGCAGTAATAGTACCAAGAAACTGCTAAATAGGATGCTAGAATTGGAAAAACATACATAAAAAGATTTTCATTGTGACAGCAAGTGAGTAAGGATAGCTTGCTTTATCTTCAGAGAAGTCAAACTAAAGTGAAGGTTGATCTCATCATCTGTTCTTTCAAATTAAGAATGATTCTACTGCCAAGGCTTCACAATGGTGTAAATCTGTAGTGGCTCCACATTTTAACCAAAAGCTTTTTCACATGTTTTCACCTCTTTTAATGGTATGGGTAACTCTGAAATACTCATCTCTATTAAACATAGTTGAGGTTGTGAAATTATCCCTCAGTATTTCATAAAATCCACCTTCCTGACACCAGTTGAGGACATCGTCTATGCAGAACCTTTTAGATGAGTCACTGCTTTTGACATTTATTATGGTGGACTATGGCTACAGCTTCTGGAGGGACCGGAGTAACTCTAATCCTTTAACCACAGGAAAGCAATAAAGTGTTTAGAAGTAGTCGGTCCTCAGCCTTACAAGCTCCTCTGGGGCTTACCACAAGTGTCTAATCTCTTACATTTTCTGGTCAACATGTCTATATGATGCTAGATGGGAAAATAAAGGCTCTAGCTGTGGTGGTGTATAGATGTCAAACTGCAAGGTTAAAGGATCAAACTATAAATGATACCTGACTTCAAATTTCTGTTGTTCCTGACCAGGAGATAAAGTGACTCAAAGGAGTCAATACTATCATTTAGAAAGGATTCAATACTAAAACCTGGAAAAGAGCTAGATGCTTCAATCCATAGAACAAGAAATATGCCTTGGTCTACAGCAGGGATAATCGGGAAGCAAGTGAGATACCCTAATGAAGGCATATGGCCATTTATAACCCAGGTGTAAAATGCCTCTAGTTTCTGAATGATTCAGGTAGCAGCTCAGGACAAAACTGCTCTCTCAATCCTAGATGACTGTAACAATTAATACTGGATTATCCCTTACTCGCTTGCACTAATGATGGTTCATGCTTGGCTGCACTGAAACGTTGGATTCTGCGCTGTTCTCACCCTGGCTTTTGCGAGGTTTCTGCTGCAGTTAGTGCAAAAAGCAGCAGCCAGCCCAGCCAGATGCCGCTGTTACATCCCTACATACATTACACCATTACATAAAGCCAACTACCTTTCAGGTACTGGGAGGAGACCAGCATGTGCAATTTCATATTTAGGTTCTCAGAAAGCTCAGGACAAGTGCCTGGATCCTCAGAAACACTAAGGCATCCACATCCAGTTAGAGATCCATAGAAGAGACATGTCTGGTTTTGATTTGGCCCCAGGTGATTTCTGAGAGCCTTTTTCCAGTCATGCAAGAGATCTTCCTGGGAAGGACAGGCACTCTAACTGAAACTCTGCTGTGTGGAGGGTACGCTCCCATGCAAATGCTGGTTAGGCATAAAAATGATGCAGGCTCAAATTTTATCTGTTGGAAGGTGGGTCTTTCATCATCCTGGAGAATATTTCATGTCTTTTTGCCATTGTACCTGGGCAATTTCATGCAAGTAAGTACTCTTGGTTGTGTCAACCAACAGAAATTGCCTATAGGGCTGTGTCTGCATTAGCATCAGTGCAGCTCTGTAGAGTGAATCAAGTGGTGCCAAGGACTCAGTGACCACATTGTATGTGGGGAGAGGAGGTTGCTTTGAACTGTTTCTAGTCTGGTCTCATAGTCTGGGTGCCCATTAGTGGCTGGGACACATCAGTTGTGTTTCTAGAGCTCACCTTTCTGTCCAGTGTCATCTGAAGGGACTAGTTTGCATACCCTGCGATAGTGCTGCAACATAACCAAGTGTTCAGAGGAGCATAAGATTTGCTTCCAAAATGTGCCTTCAAAAAGGAACAAAACCACTAATGTCAGTGCAGCCTCAGTCACCCACCATGGATATTGTTCTTGACTGTAGGAGTTTCCATATCACTGTTAGTCCAAGCCCCTCTCCTTGCCCAGACTCTTCCTGCAACTTGTTAATATAAGCCCTTAGCTTTTCTCAACAAATTGGTTTGAACTTTCTAACCTCAAAGGTTAAGCCTGCTCCTCAGTGAGTATCTTACATTATCTGCCTTTATAAACTCGAAGAGGGCCTGTGTCATCCCAGCTGTAGATGTTTGCTCCACTCCTGGCAGGATTTTAAAATTGCAGGTTACACCTGTTTATCATCTGGAATGAGAAAAGCAATGTGACTTTCTCTGTAGCAGCACTGTGTTTATCTGAGAAGCACTGTGTTTATCTGAGAGCTCAAGCTCAGGATCGCGAGATCCTCAGGAGACCACGTTTCAGCTTGGTATCCTGATTTGTGGCCTCTAATTGTTTGTTTTGGAAACAGAACTGTCAGCAGCATCCCTTGAAAACAGAGCTCTGGGCTTTAACTATGTTGTAGCAGTCACTTGATATTACTGCTAAAATGAGAGTGCATGTCTGTGTTAATTGAGGTCAGCATCAGATGTGTTTTATTGGCTTCTGATTGCTACCATTACAACTGTTATTACTACTGCTTACCTTTCTATAACCTCCTTGCTCATCCATTAGCTAGTGTATCAGTTAAGCGGGTTTCTTCCCATCATAATAAATCACGAATGAGAGATTATAAGAAAGTCAGCTTCTGCACCTTGAGATTAATGGAAGTATCATCATTTCACGAGCATAATATCAAGCTTATAGTGCTAAAAGAGATATTATAGCATTTTTCTCATTAAAAAAAAAAAGGAAAAGAAAAACAAAAAAGACAGGATTGTGTGCCTAAATCAGTCCTAAAACTTAAAAGCCAGAATTCCAAAAAGGAATAAAGGGGGGCACCTGTCAGCAGTATAGCTTTGAGCAGCCCTGGCTTCTGGTCTAATGATAAGCACTTTTCTCTGCTTTCACTTTGGGAAGACATCCTAGTTTCTAGATACCTGAAAATAGTTACAGGGCACATACATTCACAAGTACACTCAGGTATGGTTGTGTTGTAGGGAATTTGATATATTAAGTAGCATGTGTTGTACAGAAATGCTGGGGACTGTCATACCATTCCAGAGCATTCCAGGCATCTCAGGCAAGATCCTGAAATGGTGGAGGAATGAGATAACACAGGCTAACAGGAACCTCACCAAATTCAACAAGGACAGACATGCAAAGAACCAAGACGTCCTGCATCCTGATACCATAACCCCACACAGCAGCATGGGCTGGGACCAGCTTTATGGAAAAAGGGAGACCTGCTGGACGAGATGCTGAACACAAGCCAGCAGTGAGGAGATGCTGAGGTAGCTGGGTTTGTTTATCCTGTGGAAGCAAAGGCTTAGGGGGACCTAATTGTTGCCTTCAGCTACCTGTTGTGGCATAGAAAGAAGCTAGAGCCACATTCTTCTTGGAGGTACAGTGTGAAAGACAAAGAGGCAATGGCCACAGGTAAGAGCAAGGGAAATTTCAGATGGGTATAAAGAAAAGCTCTGCATCATGACCACTGGAGGAGGTTCCCAGAGAAGCAACCTTGCAGATTTTACAGATTTGATCTGATCTAACTTTGAAGTTAGCCCTGGTTTGGGCAGGAGGATGGACTAGGTGACCCACAGAGCTCCCTCCAACCCTAAGTTACTCTATGACTCGAAGTGTTAGGTTGCAGTGGGAAAATATTTCAGCAGAAAGCTTTCCGTAGAACAATTCTGCTCTAGTAAAAAGGAAACTATTTCATAGGACCATGTGTATTTTGACATGAAACTTTTCAAAAATCTCAAAACCACTTTTGAACAAATCCAGACTGAAATAGGACATATTATTTCAGTTGTTATATTATCTGTACACATTTTTTACAAATTCTTACTATAAGTATGTATGTATATTTTCTGTTTTAACACTGAACTATTGTGAAAAGGAACAAATCCTACATTATCAAATGACTGTGATAAGGTCTGGCTGAAGTTTCCAAATTCATACCATTTGGAATATTTTCTGCAAAAATCTACACACTTTTAGTTATATTCTAAGAAAAAAAGTCAGACTTACCTGAAAAGGGGCAGATAGATAAAAGTTCTACCATCTATAAATCATATACTCACAGAAGTGATAAAATGTATCACACCAAATACATCCTACCTGTATGTTGCCTCGCACAGAAGCCACCCATGGTTTTGTTCCAGAGAGAAAATCTGTGATGTTATCACCAGTTGCTTTCAATTCTGTTCTCTGTATCATCTGAGTGATAAAAGGGATGTACCGCCAGACTGAGGCAGGAAGTCTTTTCTTGCTTCATGATTTGGAAGCTATGCCACATTCTCTTTTCTAAGCGTTTGCTGAATTTCTCCAAAGAAATAGGATCTTTCCCATCAGCTGTTGAAGTCCCAGGAATCTGTCCTTAAAGGAGATTATGAACTTGGCCCTTTGTAAGCAGGGCATTTTGAACAGTTCTAGGTTTTGTGCATGGCATTGGCACTCTAGCAGTTGAAAGTGGTTCCCAACACTGCATTCCTCATTTGGTAAGACAGATGATTTCTTCTCCTTCTGCTCCTGCTAGCTTGCCTTTATCTGATTGTCTGGGTTTGCTTCCATTTTTTTAAGTCAAGTTCCTGTTGTGTTTTTACTCTTAGGAGTAACTTTGACTTAGTTTTCAAGATTTTGTAAGGAAGCATAAGAGGACACAAGTTTTGTAATAACCCAATTCACATTTGCAGGGATATGATAGAGTTTGAAATCATACTTGAACATTCACTTCTCTGTCCCTGGTAAGTAAGGCTGAGAGATCACCAACCATGGGCTCAGGGATTAAGACAACTGGTCTGGGAAAATTGTCCTTCACCTCCTAGATGAAGTGAGGACACATAAAGATGAGTAGGCAGGGTAGCAGCTATGTTTCTGCCTGGCTGGCCCAACTACCCAGGGAGACTGGAGGAGTGCAGTGAAAATGAGCCAAAGATTACAGTGGGATGAAGGCTGTCTTGTTGTGTTGGCCAAACTGAATGTTATATTTAGGGAAATCTCTTCAAAAGGCTTGGGAAGAGATAAAACAGCGCAAGAGAGAGCCCTCTCACTCCCTTTTCTCCAGCCAATTTGGGTAGTTGGAAACCTCATTCTCTTTTGCCTTTCCTGTCTTTTCCCACACAGCACTAGTAGCAAATTAACTGAGAAACACGACCAGGATGGAGCGCACTCTGGTTGGTCAGGGCTTTATGTCCTAACCAGCAGGGACAAGTCCGAGGGGCTGAGGGGTGTGAAATAAAATGTGCTTGGAGGGACAAGGTTTTAACATCAAGCCATGCCCAAGCACTTAAAGGGTATGGGTTCATAGGTTTGCACATGGATGAACTGATTTTACCATCACCATTTGGATCTCATTAGCACTCACCTCATTTGCTCTGGAATTAAGCTGCATGCTTTTAAAATAAAACATTCTGTTTACCTTGTTAACAAATTGACTGGCAATGTCCTAATCTTGACATGTAATATTCACAGGGAAAAGAAAAAGTTTGACTAATAAAACCTTGTAATTAATGGCAAGAAACAAGCGATTCACTCATAGAACAACTGAACATAATTGAAGAATGGCACCTTAAACTGATCTGTTGAAAGACCCTTGGAAGAAGCAAATTATCATTCATCTTTGCATGCCTTTTGATTGAAGTTACTTTAGGGATCATCTTTCAGATGGAAAACAGCCTTAGCATATAAGCCACTTTGGCCAATGTTTACCCAAGGCAAAGCATGAGGACACAACTTAGGTGTGTATAAACAGTTAATTTCATGGGGAATTAGTCTGTTTTTCAGGGATCAACAGGCCAGCAAGCTATAATGTGCTTCAAGCTGCTATTGAAACTCAGAAATGTCTTTGGCAAGAGTTTTACTAGAATATGTAATGTTATTCAGAATATTTATCTTTGTAGCAATTTTTGCACTGTGATATAAGTTTCTACCTGCAATGACACCCAGCAACAGCTGAGGTAACAGCAAAAATGAAAAAAAAATGAAAGAAGGTGTACTTGTGCAGGCTTGTGCGAAGCTGTTCATGTGAGGGTTTGAAAACATCCTCTCCCCCTTTTACAGGTTGAAAAATGAAGGGTAGAGATTAGAAATGACAGGCTGAGCCCATGGCTGTTCTGGCAACCAAGCCCCACACTAGTGTCCGTGCCACTTCTAGAGCTAGACGTATCTCAGTGACTGAGAGAGAAGACTCCCACACACCAAAATTTGCAGCATCTTCAGCAACTTTTGCAGACTGTTGGGTTTTGTAGGCTGGAACGTACTAGGAACCACCACTGTCTGCAGTGGTGAAAAAAATTGGCACTGCAGAAAAAGGCTGCGTGAGAAATGTCTTCCTGCTTATTCACGAGTCTTTTACACGGGGATCTTATTGGGAGCAGGAGAACACACAACTGCCCAGCGGCCAGAGGAGAATTCAGAAAACTCACTTTCCTTGCCTTGAAAAACCTGAGAGAAGGACTTGGGTAGAAAGTGAAAGAGGAAAAACATTTAAGTAATATTAGAATGATTTTTTAAAATGAAATTTTAAAGAAAACCCTATGTTTAAAGAAAACCTGTGTCTCTCAGGAAAAAAAATATCCCTCATGTTAATCTTTCCCAAGTAGAAAACTACAACAGCATTAATAACATTTATACTGAATTTTTGGCCAAAAAAGTGTATTTAAGATATAATCAATAGACAATATTATGTCTGAAGGGACATACATTTTAAAAGTGTATTTTCTATCTCTACCTTTTCAGAGTAACAGAAGAAGTTGAGAAAATCAAAAGCCACCTCCAGGTTTTGCCTCTTAGCTACTGTTTTTTCCCTTGTAGGTTTGGGAACTCGGGAAGGCAAAAATCAGAAGAAAGAGTATGCAAAGCAAATGGGCGCATGACTTTCCTCTGCCTGGTCTCTGCATTTGGGTGACTGTTACTCACTGGGCATTTACCTGCTAGTGTGTAAGTCCTCATATAATCCTGATTGCCCTGTTTTATAACACTGTATTTGCAGTGTTTATTTATTTGCATATATTTATTGCAGTATATTTATTTTATATTTATATAAATTTATATAAATTATATAAAAGTATATATTTATTTTGCAGTATATTTATTGCACTGTATTTGTTTGATGTGTCTATGCAGTAACAGTGGACTACTGATGGGCTATCGGGACAAAGAAGTAGATTTTCTGCTTCAGCCGATGCTGAGACTTAAGCTTTACCTGCTGGAGTCTGCAAGTGAGCTTCACAGCCACAGAGAAAGACCTGCCCTCCCCAACTCTGAAGGTGGCCTTTTCCTTCAGGAAAACTCTGCCAACAGCTCACAATAACCCAGCGAGGGAGCTGTTCCTCGCATTTGAGCTGCAGGGCTTTGACATGAAACTGCACATGTAAAACCTGCTTTTACTGGCTGTGAAACTGGTGACAACAGCAGAACGTGAGGTTGTTGTGGTCTCAACAGCTTCTGCTAGCTGGGGTGCCACGCTGTAAAATCATAATGACAAATGAGGTGACCGTATGTATTTGGATACATAGCCCTGATTCGTGTTTTAAGTTGGAGTGTAGCCTGTAGGTATATTTAATGTTTTTTTCCTTTTTGGAAGTGTCTACCATTTCCAGCAATATTCCTTGTGANNNNTTCCCCTGGAAATGCCCAGCTTTTCAAAACAACACTTATTTTCCTGGATATTAATTATCCAGGGGAATATTTATCTTGTTCCTACTTAGGATTTTGAAGGCTAAGATACTCCTCTGGGGGCTCTGAAGTCAATCTTTCACATCACAGCCTATAACAGCATCTTTTACATAGAAAGATATTACATAAAAATAAATGTAAAAGAATCAAAACAAAGTGTAGAATTTACCATACAAATTTTGTATTTCAGGCAAATTTCAAATAAAATCAGGACCTGACTGGCTGTGCTTCTGTGTGATATGGCATTTAACACGAAAGAAACCAAGTCAACAAGACCATCAGGGTTCTCACTTCCAGGAAGCAATCTATTTTTAATATTACAAATGCTTTCCTGTTTTCTTTTCTCCACGATTTCTCCAGTGCATATGAAATTAAAGGGTTTAAATATTTGTTTTTTTCCTTGGCCATGGTATGCAATCAGGGAGAGAGATCAACACTTGTTATTTATTTTAAGAAAGTCTCTGCACTATATCAACTGGGCAGGATAACATTGATAGGCTTTATGGTTCACAAATGTCACCCTTGTTCTAGGTGAAAAGCTACTGCTGCTAGAAAGCTCGTGCACTGCATGTGTGTCTAGTGTACGTGGGATACATGTTCCGAGACTGAGAGTGGTCAGGATATCTACTGATCTGCAATTAGATTATCCATGCTGTTATTTTTAGTTCTTATTGAATTGGAAGTAAAGTGAGCTCAGAAAGAAACCATCAAATGGCTCCAACTGAGATCAGTGATAAACAATATTTTTTTTCACACAGCAAAAAGCAGAGTAAACAGAGCCTGGGTTTGCTCTGGTAGCAATGCTTGTAGTACAGCAAGAACATCCTTTTCAAATTCCTGTCCAGATTGCTGCAACAGGCAGAGAGCAGGGTGCATTTAGAGAGACTTCTCCAGGCTTTACACAATCTCCATGGAGCTGCAGCACAGTCTGGGTGTGCCAGGGGAGCAAAGAGAAGTATGGATATGCATGGCTGTGTGTACAGCAGATACTCTTCTCAAATAGATGGTTGGCCAATGTGTGGGGTCCTGCAGATTAGGAGGAAAATCCAGTGATGGAGCTGATTGCCTTTGTTGGCTAGTGAATATCTACAAGAAAATCACATTCTTTGTTTCAGCTGCACAAGAACTTCAGCCGGTAAAACCAGACAAGATGCTGGTGTCAGGATGCAGCTTGAACATTCCCTGATTTTGCTTTGCAAGATACCTTTCTCGGTGAGCAGATGCTATAACAATTTCTGAAAGCAGGTTAACTAGTTTTGCTGAAAATTGCCCAAACATCACACAAACCACTTTTAAAAAATAATCTTACTGTTTGGATTTGCCAGTGTATTATACTACTCCTGGACTTTATAGCATATTCAGAAGCTGTAAATCTGTCCAAATGGATTTGTGAGTTCACCTCTTCACTGAGTAATGAGATGTCTGGTTTTCAGCCCCAGTTTTTGCCAGAATCCCTGAGTCTCCAGAAGATCTTACATATCTTGTCTCATGACTACAGTGTTTGCTACTCTTATGCATTGTGTACTCAGTAATGAAAAGCCTACAATTGTCATTTAGGCATCCAGACTTAGCCATAAAGCTGATTTTCATACCCTCTGATGCTTCCCCTTCTGCTCAGTGTCCACTTCAGAGAGATTTGTATTTGTGATGCTTCATCCTCTTCTGCCTTGTGACCATTTCTTTATTTTTGAAACTGAATGATTGCCCATTACAAGCTGAATGTAATTGTTTTCTGGTTCTTCATGCCTTGTCATGAGTCATACCAGAACTGCTGATTCTCAGCAAGACACAGAGCTGGAGTTACTAGGCTCATAATGACCTGCACCCATCTTCCTTGCTAGCACCTGCTTCCTTTTCTGGTGCACTACTACAACAAAAAATGTAAGTAATATGGCAAATTCCAGAGCCATTCAGAGTCATCTGGCATCCATCCATTGACCTTGGTCCACAAGCTGAAGGCCAGCTGAAAGCCTGCAAGTTGGTTCATTGCCAGTTTATCCTGGAAATTCTTGGTAGCTTTCTTATCCGCTATGAATACGTGACTTTAGTGGTCCTCCAGCAGCTCAGGTAGAATTATCTGTTTCCCTCCCAACCATAAGCCCCTATACCTTTGTCTTTACTCTCAGCTGTTTTCCTGGTTGCTCATATTGCTGGCTGTCTCCAAGTCGCACACTGATGGTCTGTACCTGATCCAGATGATTCAGTCTATCTTCCCGGGGACTGTTCTGCAGCACCATGAGAGATGCACTGTTCATGCAAGGACATTGACAGGCACTCCTATCTCTGTTAATCTTCCAACAGATTACAGTGAACAAAGATTAGCAGATTTAACATCTTCTGGAATGACCTAGATGATGGGACAGAGCGCACACTCAGCAAGTTTGCAGGCAGTACGTAATCAGGAGGGGTGGCTGATACACCAGATCATTGTGCTGCCATGCAGAGGGACATGGACAGGACAAAGAAATGGGCTGGCAGGAACCTCATGAGGCTCAACAAGGGGAAATGCAGTCGTGCACCTGGGAAGAATAACCCCAGACACCAGTACAGGCTGGGGACCAAAGGGCTGGAAAGCAGTTGTGCAGAGATGGCCTTGAGGGTCCTGGTGGACACCAAGTTGTACGTGAGCTAGAAATGTGCCCTTGCAGCCAAGAAGTTCAACAGCCTCCTGGACTGCACTGGGAAGAGTGTCTCCAGCAGGTTAAAGGGGGGATCTTTCCCCTCTACTCATCACTGATAAGACAGATCTGGAGTGCTAGGTCCAGTCCTGGGCTCTCCAATACAAGAAGGACATGGACATGCTGGAGTGAGTGTGGCAAAGAGCCATGAAGATGGAACTGGAGCATCTCATATGAGGAAAGGCTGAGAGAGCTGACACTCTTCATTCAGCCTCGAGAAGAGAAGTCTCAGGGGGATCTTAGCTATGTGTATACATACCTGATGGGAAGGAGCAAATAAGAGAGAGTTAGGCTTTTCTCAGTGGCACCCTGTGACAGGACCAGAGGCAATGAACACAAAATGAAACACAGGAGGTTCCCTCTGAACATTAGGAAACACTTTTTCACCATGAGGGTGCCTGAGCACTGGCATGGGTTGCCCAGAGAGGCTGTGGAGTCTCCATCTTCAGAGATATTAAAAGCCTGACTGGGCATGGCTGTGAGCAGCCTACCCTGAGCAGGGGCTTTAGATTGGGTGATCTCCAGAGGCCCCTGCCAGCCTCACCCATTCTGTGATTCTGTGATTTTTGCGGTATCTGAAGTGGGATGATTCAGTCTCTCCACTTTCCATGGTTAGAAACAGACTGGAAAACAGTCATAATAATCATAAAACTGATCTGATCCTTTATTCTTGTGGGTGACTTCTACAACAGCCTGCAAGACTTCTGGTGTCCTTTGGGAAATATTTCTGTTTGTTTCTTAAGTCCTTGTAAGAGCTCATTTCTGCTAGCAAGAGCCCAATTGGGCAGAGGTTTCCTAGTGCCTTTGTATTTCGGGTCCGTATCAGTTAGGCTGCTGTCCTTGCCTTTCCAAACTGGGAGTGTTACAACTGGGCTTCCCGTTTCTCCAAGCATTTGTTGATTTTATCCATGCTTAAAAAAAGCATCCCAGGCAAAATACCTTTTCTGTGCTATTTTTGTGAAGCCTTCAGATTGTCTTTGCAATTCTTCTGCTAAACAGTTCCTTTTTTAAATTCATACATAATGGACTAATTTTAATTCATACATAATTGGACTAATGCTAATTGTTCATTCTTGATTCAAGAGGACCACAAAGTCCCATTATCCTTCCACAAGAAATCAGTCACAGTTCTTGACACTAGCTAATATTAGCTGAAGCTCAGGGTTCCCCAGGAAGAGAAAACCAGGGGATACAGTGAGGTATCAGATATAATCTTGGCTTCTCTCAAGAAACTCATTGCCCCTTTTTGCTGAATTTTCCTGAATTCAGATAGGAAAGAGATTAGATCTTTTACCCAGAAGTCCTTCCTTAAACATAGGACTCCTCCAGTCAACTGCTTCTGAGGGCAGTAGTATGAAACTTCAGTATCTACTGCTCCTGTACCTTTATTATCAGTACGTCTTGCATTTCTGCTATTTTTCTCCCAATACCAGTTCAAACAAGCAAAGCCTGGCCCTTGGCATTGCTAGGTGACTTCCTAGGACATTGTTGTGATTTAATCCCCGGCAGTAACTAAGCACCACGCAGCCACTCGCTCACTCATCCAGTGGGATGGGGGAGAGAATCAGGGAAAAAAAAGTAAAACTCGTGGGTTCAGATAAGAACAGTTTCACAGGACAGAAAGGAAGAAAATAATAATGATAATAATAACAATAATATAATGACAACAACAACAACAACAATAATAACAACAATAGAATTGGAATATACAAACCAAGTGATGCGCAACGCTGTTGCTCACCACCCATCAACCAATGCCCAGTTAGTTCCTGAGCAGTGATCTACCCCGCCCCCCCCGGCCAAGTTCCCCCAGTTTATATACTAGATGTGACATCCCATGGTATGGAATACCCCGTTGGCCAGTTTGGGTCAGCTGCCCTG
>JANZLQ010000056.1:17054442-17075379 GCA_026212715.1 Elanus axillaris
ACCTGCTCCGGCGTGGGCTCCTCCACGGGCTGCAGGTGGAGATCTGCTCCACCATGGACCTCCATGGACTGCAGGGGAACAGCCTGCCTCACCATGGTCTTCATCACGGGCTGCAGGGGAATCTCTGTTCTGGTGCCTAGAGAATCTCCTCCCCCTCCTTCTCCACTGACCTTGGGGTCTGCAGGGCTGTTTCTCTCACAAGTTGTCTCTCTCCAGCTGCTGTTTCTCTCTGTCCCACAACTTTTTTCCTTCTTAAAAATGTTATCCCAGAGGCGTTACCACTATCACTGATGGACTCAGCCTTGTCCTGCAGTGGGTCCGTCTTAGAGCCGGCTGGCATTGGCTCTGTCAGACACAGGGGAAGCTTCCAGCATCTTCTCACAGAAGCCACCCCTGTAACCTCCCCACTGCTATCAAAACCTTGCCACACAAACCCAATACAGTCTATTAATCAACAATTTAAAAAGAATGAAAAGTTTGGAGCTAGAAAGCTTCCCTATTTCAAAACTAGGTTTGACTGCATCACATTTGGCTACTGGTGATGTGTGTCATTTTTATGTGACGTGGTATATGTTATCCAGTATGACCTCCAAAGATAGGCAGCTCTATCCTAAACAAGATAGGACCTCAGAGGCATGGCTTTTATACTCAACTCCAGCTAGAGCAGATTTCAGTGATACACTTTGGAAATGATGAAGAAATAAATGACAGACAAACTGCCACCCAAGAAGAGGGGCAAACATAAATATAGAGCTGAAATGGTCTGATCATATGAAGGATATAGTTACCTAAGCATATGAATATCCATGTTAGTAAAGAAAGGCATTTATCACCCATGCCTCTGTTTAGGCATCTGGAAATAAAAAGTCCAACAGGATTTTGAAAGCAATCTGGCAGAAGGTGGGTAACCTCAGATTTCCACTGAGATGGTTTATTTTTGGGCTGGTTTCCTAAGAAACAAAGTGTGTATGATCATACTGTCTGTCTCCCACTAATAACTTCTGAACCTGCTGGCTGGGTTTGATGGAAGGCTAGCAATCTCAAGGATATGAAATTTCTGTGTGTTCCATGAAAGTCAGTCACTAGGTGGAGGAAAGAGATGAAAATGAGTATCTCCATGGGGAGATACTTCATCAAATGAAGTCAGCTGTTCTTGGTCTACCACCTGGGCAATAAGTAGGTACTGGGCAAACAATAAATATATGCGTGCACATTGCAGACCTAGGCACAGCACAGCACTGGCTGCTGCCTTTTGGGGCTGTATTGTGTCCAGCTGCTGGGCAGAAACGGGTTGTCCTGGGGGAAAGGCAGAATATGAAACAGATGGTGGCACTGGAAAGGGGAGCCCTTACTCTTAGGACTATGAACTACTGTTAATGTTGTTGGTGAGCGGAAGATGCTGGACCCTCTGCAGTGATGCAAATAAGATGTCTGCTTCCTCCTCTGCTATTGTAACAAAAGGCATATTTTGTTTAAATAAAATATCTTAATTTGTCTTAGCTTTTGTTTGTATTAGCTACCCAAAAATCAACAATGTTATTAATTGGAAATTACTGGTTTGGAAAAACAAAAATCCACTCCTTTGCCTCATCTTAAAATAAAAGGTGTTTGTAAAAACCTCTGGCTCACAATAGCTTTTAGGACATTTTTGTGCTGTGGGAATGGATGTGCTTTCAGACAGACAACTGCCTTGCAGACGGAATAAATTAGCAGAACATGAAAATGAGAAAAATAAGGTGGTGATTTGCGCATCTGCCCACTGGAGGCCTTGCCTCCCTTGGCACCAGCTGCCGCAGGTCACTGCTTGGGAGAAAGGACGTACTGCAGAGGTTCCAATGGTCTTGACAATGTAATGCCATGCCAGTAATTGCCTGACGGTGTCCACTAGTACATGAAAGTATCCATTTACTCCAGGCCTCTCTTTAGAGGCTGCAGTTTCACTGGGTTACTGGGACATAAGAAGTCTCTGCCTTACAGCTTTTTTGTGTGGATTCCTGATGTTTCTGGCTAGAGTCAGGTAGAGAAGGTACTGGTATATCCTCCCATGCTTTTTCCTTCACCTAAGCTTAACCTGTTGCTGAAGAAAGATCAGAAATCAAAGTTTAAGACCAGAAAACAAGGTTAAACCACTATTTTCTGTAAAACCCTAATGAAGAGCTGCTTGCAATTCCTGGACAACAGGTGTGTGGATTATTACAAGAATATAAGCAAAACCAATGTGTTTCCCCCCTTTTCTTTCCTATCCTTGCTGCTGTGGCATAACTGAGGGGAAATGTAATTTATCAATGTAAAAAATCTACATTTCTGCACATTGTGTACAGCACACACTCATGGAAACCCCTTGGATCTTCTTTGGAGGCAAGTTCTCTGCATTTATAATGTGACTGTGTAATGCCAGATATGTCACCTGAGGTCTCCCAACTTTCAAAAAAGATGACAGCAGGTCCTACTCCATCTTCCTAGACACACTTGCTGGGCAAGCCAGTGGCCAGGAGACCTCCACAGCCATCATCACCATCAGCTCTTGGCTTGCTGGTATTCCCCCCATGCTGGTGAAGAGGGAAGCTCTTGTGCTATCCAAAGTGGAAGAAGTATTCGGATCAGCATATGAAATGTCTGCAATGGTCTGACAGTGTGGATTTTGTTCACCATATGCTCTGCCCAGCATGGGTGGTGCAGGAACTAGTGGCACAGCAGGTGCCTTGGTGAACCCATTGCGGGTCAGTCCCAAATCCCTCCCTACCTCCCATCTTAGCAAAGCTCAGTCCTGAGCTCTTGATGGCATTGGCAGTGGCCTTCCCACACTGCTGGAATCTGCAGCTACTAATTAAAGACCAATCCTTGATGAACCCTTCTAGTGACTGCCCTGTGGTCTCAAGCTTCCTCCATCTCAGCAGCCTGTGTTTCATCTCCCCTTTAGCAAGCTTCTTAGGTGGCTCACAGTTCTCGTATAGCTCCTCTCTTAATTGATATTTCTTGTATGGCACCATGTCAGATGCTTCACTGAAATCAAACCAGAGCAAATCTGCTGGAAAAAATCAGCTGTCTTGTCAAAGGAAGATACTGGGTTAGTGTGGACTACCTGTCTTCCAATGAATCCACACTGTTTTTTGCCCTCTTTGTAGCTCACCTTCATGTCTTGAATTACAGTCTCCTCCCTACCAGGTGACAGCTCTTTGGAGGGAAGAGCCCTGTGCTCAGACCAGGCCAGCACCAGTCATCATCCTTCTTGTAAAGAATAGGGTCCTTGAGCTGGAATAAACTGTGACTGTTCCTCAGTAATTACTAGCAGCTTTGGTCATAAACAGAAATTAATTCATCATGAAAAATGTACACCAGTATCATAGCCTAATATACTAGGGTTGTGTTTCTTTAAAACAGAGGCAGGTAGCACTTAAGGAGTCTTACTGCCACTGCTGGCTGGACAAACCCAGCAATTTATGTGCTGGAAAGAAGGTGCGTGTAAACATTTTTCTTTCCAGCAACAGTGGTCAGATGAAGAGATGAGTGAAATTTCTTTTATTCAGAAATGATTAGTAAAGATATCAGCCAAAACATGAGCAGTATCTGGGACAAGCCTTTGAGATGATAGTGGTAATATAACCACTGTTCATACTATCTGGTACCAAATTCCTCTCCCTGCGAAGTGGCAGGGTGTATTTGACCTGCCTGCTGTTACTACCAGGCACTAAGAGCCTGGTCTCAGTGCAGTGGGTGCCAGAGTTTTCCAAGAATCACACATGGTTTGCAAGCAAAGTCTGTTTGGTCCATCTGAGATCCTTACACCCCCACCAGCTGCAGTGAGTCAGCTCTCTTCCCCTTTTCTCATCAAGGCACAATTTTCATTCCCAGCATCACGCATCTCTGAGCAGACGTGCTGGTGTAGCCAGGATGGCAATTTACTCCTCTGGATGTGTCCCCAAGGTAGGGGATTGTTCTCTTTTCTCTGCACCTGAAGGTTGGGTGATGGCCACGTGATGCAAGGAAGTCTGGTTAGGTCATATGAGATGTTCAAATGCTGTTTGGCCGATGGACAAGTCTTGTTTCCCATGAAAAGGAAACAATGACTGGACTATGCAGGCTATAGTCTTGTGCCCTTGTTCTCTGCAGGGTACAGGGTAGACAGCGGGAGAGAGGATATGGTAGCAGATCACTGTTCATTTTTAGTAAAAAGCCAGCACATTGGAAACAACGTATTTTGTCTTTCAAACAGTGTCAACAGCTAATGCAGGAGAATTACTGCAATACTGCAGCCCCATGCAGCGAGTGCTCCCTTCTACGAATACACTGGAGTGAAGTGATTCTGAATAAGCATGTGTAGTCAGAGCCCTGAGTCTCTGAGCTAATACAGAATTATTGGCAGCGAGTTTCCCTGCCATTCTTCTGGAGATTTTCAGGTGCCACTCTGCATCAAGGAGATAAACACAAGCCCTAGGAGCCTCTCGCAACTTTCCCACATAGTGTAACATATTTTGGAGATGTAGAATAACACAATGGAGTCCAGTGGAACCGAGCAGCACCGCAGAACTGCCCAAACTAGGAAACTGGTGTGAGGGACTGCCACTGCTTCTCCTGCATTGGAAGCTTCAGTTAATTGGTGAGTTTTGCACTGCACTTGGGCATTTTTAAGCAAACAATTCTCAAGCATTTAAACAAACTTCAGTAAATATAGCGGACTACAAGCTCCGATTTTAAAATGTTTGGGTCAGCAATCAGGTAATTGTTATATAGAGCAGAGTAATAAGAGAGACATGACGTTTACCTGACTTTAGGTGCCTCTGAGGCACATCTACATTCCAGCGTGGCAACTAAGCACCCTTTAGAGTCAGCAGAGTTAATGAAATGCAGAGCGCAATTACTCTTGCCTAAAGTAGTCTACTAGATTTGGCCAGATGCATTATGAGATCTCAGCTGATGAAATCTCCTCTGGTAGAATGGCACCTAGGCACCAAGTTCAGAAGCAGGTAGCTACCACTGCAGTCAATGTCTAATGTTAGGCAAGACAAACATGGTCCAGATATCTAGTCCCTCCTCAAGGTGACCAGGTACAACTGTTACAAGAACAATGAAGAAGGTGCTATTAGCAACAACCAATACAGTGCCAAAAAAAGCTTTTCAGAAAGAGCTGATTTCTCCACTGCTTACTGACAGGAATAGGAATCAGAGACCCGAAGAACAAGAACAAATCTCCCCAAGGGCTTAGACAGAGGAAACTAAAGGACTTGCCTGAACATCAGAATTCAAATATTTATAACCCACTGAGAAAGCATGTCTCTCCAGCAGCATTCATGACATGCCTTCACTTCAGAGCTAGCCCAAGGTGACTGACAATTTATCGGCATCTCCCCAAAGCAAAGCCCACTCTGAATTGAAGTTCCACCCTGGTGAGGCCCATGTTGGGCTGGGGCCATATTCCACAGCTCCCCGGGCTTCCCCTGGTCTGCCGCTGAGGGAGGAGGTGAGCAGGGGAAGGCAGATGGCACTTGGGCAGCAGCACCTGCAGCCTCAATGCAGGGATACGGGTCTCGGGGTGGGATGAAGAAGATGCTGCCCACTGACCGTACCCAACCCCAGGGAGGCTGCCCAGCATTAGGTGCATCCTAAAAGACCTGTATGGTTCTCAGGGGCAGCTGTACCAATGTGCAGAATCCTCATTAACAGTAAAGAGCAATTAGGTTTTTCTCTTCATAGGGCTATACTTTTCTTAGTTGCTTACTCACTGAAGCACACCTTTCCTTTGCACCTTCCTTTCACAGGGCTTTCAGGAGTTAGCAAGAACCCTTGCTGCCCTTTCTCAAGACTCCCATTTTTTTTCTTTCTGTCTCTGTCAACAGTGGGGCCTGCACGAGACCTGAAGTAAAGATGCTCCATGGTCACAGGCTGACGACAAAGTTTCTTCTTTGTAAAAGAACTGCATTTTTGTCTTAGATATTTATCATTTGTGCCCTGATTGAAAGAAAAAAAAAGCCAAAACATTTGTAGGTGAACTAAATTCACCTAGGACCACAAGTTACATACGTACATGTGTGCATGTATGTATGTGTGAGTATTCTGAATCCGAAAACATTCTTCCTTCATTTCCTCTCCTGAACTTTTTACATCCTCATAGTGAATAATTTAATCATTATTAAACTGTCCATGATCATGGTATTACAATGTAATCACTACTGGCCTGCACAGAATGCAGATATTTATATACATCACTTCTTTTTGTGTATGACATACATTAAGAAGTATACCGAAAACAATTTTCAGTTCTGGCCAAATTTTGTTTTAAGAAACAAGCGGAATCAGACAGACAGTATTAGCATATTTAGGCCATTGTTTTAAACAATACCAAGAGATTTAATTACAGAAAATCACCCTATATTGCGTGTAACACTACATGACTGTAGCACGGACAAAACTAAGCAAGTTTTTGATGAATGTTGCCTCATAGGTTACTAAAGTTGGATGAATAACTAATGCTATCCCGTGCTCCTGAAGCCTCATTTCTCAGCAAGGAGCCTGCCTAAGTGAAATGCTAAAGAGAGCAGTCCAAAGATTTACATAGGTCAGGATGTAAATCTTGGGGGAAGGAATATATTTCTCCAAGCAAAGAAGCAGGAAAGGGAAAACCAGCAGCTTTCCTTCTTCTGAGAGGGGAAAACAGATAAAAAGTCCTGGTGGCTCCTGCGAAGTCCTCATGCCTGCTGTGCTGCAGACAGTCCTGCCTTTCATAGGCCACGGAGCAGCGGTCATTCATTATTAGCACAGAACTAACTGCTATCTATTCCCATTTAGTTTTTCCTTTTGAAATTATAAAAACTGGCTCGTGGGAGAAGCTAACACCTCAGTTTGCTGTATCCTGCCAATAATGATCAACCAACAGCATTAAAAAGTGGCAGGCAGTGATACATTTTGTTTGACTGGGCCTTCTTTCTCATACCCCTGATAATTATCAGCCTCTGTCGTTTGATAATCGAAGTTAGCATGCTAGAGACAGAGAGCATCACCTACCCGGGAGCCATGGGTACTGTGGCTTAACCCCAGCTGGCAACTGAGCACCATCCAGCCACTCGCTCACTCCCCCCAGCCGTGGGGTGGGGTAGAGAATCAGAAGGGTAAAAGTGAGAAAACTTGTGGGCTGAGATAAGAACAATTTAATAATTGAAATAAAATAAAATAAAGTATAATAATAATAATTTTTAATGCAAAGGAAATTAAGAAAAAGAGAGAGAAATAAAACCCAAGAAAAAGAAGTGATGCACATGAAAAACAATTGCTCACCACCAACAGACCGATGCCCAGACTGTTCCCAAGCAGTGGCCCCCCAGACAGCTTTCCCCCCAGTTTATATACTGAGCATGGTGTCATATGGTGCGGAATATCCCTTTGGCCAGTTTGGGTCAGCTGCCCTGGCTGTGCCCCCTCCCAGCTTCTTGTGCCCCCCCATCTGGCAGGGCAAGTATGAGAAGCTGAAAAGTCCTTGACTTAGTGAAAGCACTGCTCAGCAACAACTAAAACATCAGTGTGTTATCAACTTTATTCTCATCCTAAATCCAACACACAGCACTACACCAGCTACTAGGAAGAAAAGAACTCTATCCCAGTCAAAACCAGGACAGCCTGAATGCCCCAGGAGCCCCTGAGGCCAACGGGCAATAAGTGGTACGGCACTGACGAAGTGAGATCTCAGAACAGACAAGTTTCCTGAGAAGAGCTTCTATCTTGATTTCTGGGCATTTTCCCATGCAAGATGCTTCAGTCGAAAGTTGATTCATATCTATTTCCAGCCAAACTTATCCCTGTAAGGCAGATGTACGTCAAAAGCCAAAAAAGCTTTGGTTGGTGGGAGGGGTTTCTACTGCAATAGTGAAATGTTGATCTTTTGCTGGTGTAGTTGCTCTGAAATCTTCTACTGGTGAAATGTGCTGCAGCGGGTGGAGAAAAGAGGCCCTATCCCTCCCCAGAACATCAGTGGTTCTTTGTGATCTCAGCCTGCCGAAAAACTTTTTATCGGTTTTATAGCCCCCGAAAGGCTGAGAGCTACAGCCAAAAAAAAGACTGAAGTGGTCAAAGAAAAGCTTGGTGGGACTTCAACTGCCAAAATGAAAGTTCATCTCCCAAACTTTGCTCCCTAATCTGTGTATGGTTGGGTTTGGGTTGCCCTTTGAAGGCACCTCACCTTCTCCCTACACAAGATGGGAGGGTAGATGCCTAGGTCTGGGCATTGCATTTCTACTCTGTAGGTCAGAGTCTGCAGCCCAACATTTGCCCCAAAGGGGAGTCTCTGCTGCTTCATTTCTGGAGCAGGCTTGGCTGGTGGCCGTGCAGCGCTCCTGCCTCCTTCTCCAGCCTGCAGATAGACCATAACCATTCCTCTGCTCACTCCCAAAGTCACACAGAGCCTGAACTCTTGACTTCCAGACCACTCTTTTCTGTTTGCTTTCAATCCCATGTGTGTCTCGATCCTTCTTCACAGTTGTAAAGCCCATGCATACTGTGTCTTTGTGGCAAACACAATGTGGGGCAGTCCTCCTCAGTTAATAACCAGCCGATGCGCAAGCCCTCAGCTCCTCAAAGCACAACGGGGAGTTTCTTAGGTGCTTTCCAATGTTTTGTTGCAAGTTCCTGAAAACAGACCTGAGAGCATACCAATGCACTTGCGGGTTTCAGAGGCTGCAGGCAGGGGGAATTTGCGGAACCTCCTTGCATTCAAGCTCTTGCCACAGAGAGGCAGCCTCTGCCAGTAAGACAGAAAGAGAAAAAAAGCATTGAATGGGAAAGAGGATCTTTGTAGGAAGCATCAGTAAATGGAAAAATAGGGACAGTATAGTCGGGATGTGAGGCTGTGCCTGACCTGCTCCCGAAGTGCCCCTGTGCTTTGTACTGTGGATGGAGGCTGCACTTCAGAGAGGAGTTTTACATACAGAAACAAGGTTAAGTTTCCCTGACCTGTGAAGGCAAACAAGAAGTTTTATCTGGTGTGAAATGACAGTCTTTGCAGCAGCTCATTCTCAGGACTGGAGCAGCACTGGTACCTATCCTGATGGTTTCTGCGCCCTCACTGAAGAGCTTGGGGGATTCCTGAGCCCACCTTCTGCAACCAAGGGACCTTGCCGGTAGAGACCGCTCCATTCTAGCATGGTGGACATTCTAAAGAGAGCGTGAGCAATAATTTACAGCAGGTAGGGATTTACTAAAACCGTGAAACCATATATAAATTTTGTCCCATATATTAAAAGACCAAGTTGAGGACTTGCTGGGTTTTTTTTCTAACTGAATATATGGACCTTTGTTCCTTTTTTTTTTTTAACTGGGAACTCTGTGACATCAACATTCCTGAGGACAAAAGTCCTCAGCTTTCCACCTGCAAGTCAAGGATGTTTTTCTATTAAAATCCTAATTGTATCAATGAGGTTTATTCATTGTTTCAAAGCTACTAGTAACAATTAGCATGCTGATGTTCACTGATTAAGAGAAGTAGGAAAAAAAAGTCTAAGGTAAATAAATCAACTTAAAAATTATCCCTTTCTGCAAACACCAGCTGCACAGGAAAAGGAAGACTGTTAGCCATCTTTCACTGATGTACTAGGCTGATCCAGTAGATGCGTTTCAAGTACTCTACGGCTGCAAGTTAATATATCCTACACTACACAGGAAAGAACCATGCAGGAAAACAAAAAAAAAAAATGCAGAACAATTGTGTGAACCAAATGCCCCATCTTATTCTGAAAACATCTGGGCCTCTGAACATTTCATTCATTCATTCGGTTTATTTGATGCAAAAGCTGCCCAAGTGTTAGCAGCATCTCAGTTAATAATAGAAAAAGCAAATGTTGGTGTAGAGATCCTTTGCCTTTTTTCAGTAGGACATGGACTCAGAAAACAGGAACCACTCAGGGACTGAGGCTATATGAACTATGACGAGATTCAATACGGGGGAGGACATCTGGGATGTGTGATGCTGGTATTATGGAGGGTATAAGTAATGCCAGCGGTTTTGGAAATACTGGTTTATGAAGAGTCTCATCTCAGCACAAAGTACAGGAGTGTTGGAGAAAAAGACTACAAGGGCAAAAGAAATACATGGAGGATGAAATGCAGACTCAAAAAGTCTAGGATGATTTTGACAGAAAGCTTCCAAAAAGCCAGGATATTACAGTTTCTGACAACTTCTACCAAGCTCAGCCATGGGACTCTGCTTCAGTGCTGAAGAGTGTCCTTTGAAGGGTTAAGTGGTGAAAGAGCAACTGCTTCATTTACGTAGATAACACAACAAAGACTGGAAATGCAAATGCGTTCAGAAAAAGCCTTTGAACAAAATTTTTTCCCTCTCAAAGTTGTTACGTTATAGAGGTTTAAGAAAAGTCCTCACTGTTTATTGTCGAGTGTTTATTACTGCGGACATCACGAACGGCTGACAAGTTTACATGAAAAATTCCGGATCTTAACATTTTCCCAGTTGTTACTTTTCCTTTTCTACTGCTTCATCTTTACAGAAGAAAGGGATTAAAGTGATGTATTTTGTCGCACTTTTTCCTGCAGTGAATTAACCCTTGGCCAACAATGACAAGGAAGACAGTGCAGCTATATGGAAATTACTCAATAGCCAGTAAACGTGAGAGCCTGTTGTTCACTGGATTTCATTTTAATAGGCATTAACAAGGCTTTTGGGTTAAATAAGCAAATGGAACTAGTCCTGAGACTATAATTTCATTTCCTAGTCCTTTTCATGGGGATTAGCTATCAGCCTGAAAGGCCTGTGAGGCTTCATCTGGCTTTTTAACTCAAATTGTACTGAATCCATCGCAATTCCCTTTTGTTCCTAAAATGCTACAAACAAGTAAATAATATCCATTGTGGATCCTTATATTTCTTGGTACATGTCAGATTTTTAATGAGAAATCTGAGGTTGGAATGGCACAAATCTGCACTGCAGGTAGAGCCTGCCTATTCCCAGAGCTTCAGTTAGTGAGAATCTTTATGCTACAATGGTAATTTTGCTTTAAAAAATGTCAAAGGTACATGCATGAGCTTAAGGAACAGCTAAGCCTGTTTCCCCTTCTCTCAAATTTTAGGCACAGTTTGTGCTTGGGCTGAATTTGATTTGGCTACAAGTTCTGGGTTGGGGTACCAAGCTTGTGTCGCTCTGCAGGTTAATCAAAATTGAAGTAACATCTCACTACAGACCTTGATGCTATCGTTCTGCCCTTATCAACTATCTTCCCCTCCAGAAGTAATACAACAATTAACAGCTGGGTAAGAACAGAGCATACTGTGCACGCTTTATTTGGGGGTAAAAGGGCACAGAGCAGCCACAGCACCAAAGAATCAAGATGAGTGGTTTTAATAACCACTTCTGACTAGAGCAGCGTATGGGAAATTAAAATAATGCTTTTACACATGCTCTGCTTGAGCAAGCCTTCCAGTCAAGAGAAACCACAGGGCTTCCTAACGGGACAGTCAGGAGCTCACTATAGGAGTTCCCATCGGGCCTAGGGCCAGTGATGGTGGTACCATGCTGGATGGCCCCAGCTCTGCACAGAGGCACCAAAGCTTGAACACTTTGGTGATTCTGAGCAGCTTAATGGAGTTGTACCACATGGTGCCTGACATACCAGAGAGCAGTCCACTATTTCAAGCCAGCCTTGTAAAGCTGAGGACCACACTGTAAGTGGTGCAGGGACCGCACCCTCCTGTGACCAGGAAACAATGGAGACTGAACGGTTCTGGGCACAAGTCAGTTGGTGCTGACACCTGGTGTAGGACCATACCAGTGTTTGCTCATCATGTGTGGCAGGGATACTGCTAAACTGGGGCTGAAGAACAGTGGTCAGAGGGTGCTGATGTTAGAGCATGTGACAGGAGGATAAGTCGTGTAGCACTACCATGTCCACTGATACCATGTCCGCTTCTCAGAGTAATGAGTGGATGGAGTTGGGTGATTGATGGAAAACTGTTTTCCCATGGATTCATGATTCAATCAGCCATGCTTGCATCTTTTTCACCTGCCTTCATGCAATTGTTTGTATAGATGTTTGTGAAGAGTCTTTTATTTATATGAGTAAGTATTATTCACACACAAGTGAATGTATGAACAAATGGGTTCCCAGAAACAAAAGCGCGCTCACTCTGAAAGCGATTACCCTGCCACCCTATACGTACACATTTACTTGATGAGAACATGACTAAAGAAATCAAATGTGAAATGCAGGACAGCCAATAAATGCCATTTATGTGTCCCAGTCAGGAAGGAAACCAGCTATTTTTAAAACAGGGATTAATAAATAAAGCCAAATGTAAGGCATGCTCTAAAGAGGACAAGCAGGAATCAAAGAAGCTCAGTAGCTTTCCTGGAGCACACGGCTAACTCACCATCCCTGTTACTGGCCCAGACCCAAGTAGAGCAGAGCCCTTCTAATGTCCTGTTAATGTGAGTGTCTTCTGCTCTTTTAGCTAATTGCACCAGCACATCAGAAAAAGTCTGTAGAAATATGCAGGACAGGGCTTAGCACTTCTGCGTGGCTCTGTTGCAGATTTGTGACTTGACGAGCAGTGGAGGGCTTGAGAGTGGAGTTCTTTGTGTGGCTGCCTCATGCTTTCATGTATAGACACTCACCATGTCCCATGGTACACATGAACCTGAGTGTGTTTCTTCACATGTTGGGCCAAGACAGCACCTCTCCACTTTCTTTCCTCTTCTCAAGAATTCAGAAAGTCCTGAATAACTTAAATTGCCCTAGCAAAATCCCAACACAAGCACCTATGCCTTATGACTCATTCAGCACTCTGGAGTCTCCATCAATATCTCAACCAGAGGATCCTGCCATGCAGCTCCTGTAAGAAAGATGTCCTCAAGTGAGGTGTATGTGCCTGGAAAAGTCTGTATTTCTGTGCTAAGGAACAGGAATGTAAATATTGTATTAAGATGTTGTATTTAACATCTATGATCTCAGCAAAGGGGAGGAGAAGGAAAAGGAGGTTGTTGTCATGAAGAAAACAGCAATGCTTACTGCTCGAAGGTTTCTATTTCAAAGATTTTAAAAAATATTTCATGTGTTATTTGCAAAGTTGTATACTAATTAAAACGTGCACTGAAATATTTATTAAGATTCTGCATCTCTCTCTTGGCTCCCTATCTAAAGCTGACTTGGAACTATTACATCAGCTACTTTGGGGGTTTATGTACAACAAACAGCCCAGAGGCTTAATTTTGTGCAGCGCTTTTGGAAAAGCTACGACTGCAAGCTGTGCTTCAGCAGAGTGTAAGGTTGAAATGTAGCAGGATATTGCTGTTTTAATGTTCCTATCACATGGGTATGTAAGACATGGGAGGTAATCAGTAGCTGGTTATTAAAAATCAATTTATTCCAGTGTTCTATAGTGCAGACATCTACCATCATAAGTAATACAAAAAAATTTAATTTTATTGTGAATCTCCTGATACACGGACTTTTTTTTTTTTTCATGTAGCTGCAGTTAGACTTGGAAAGGTGATGTGGTAGCATTAAAACATTTCTGGTCTGATAAAAAGGACAAAGATATTGTCTTCTTAATTTCCTGCTTTGAAACAACTCTTATAATTTCATAGCCTTTATTAGTGAGTTCACTTATTTGTGAATTTTTGGGTTTCCCAGTCCCACCAGCATTGACTGCATGCAATAATTAGCAATTAACATGATACTTACATTTTAAGATGATTTTTTCCACTCTTCCTAAATTTGAAGTCTTGATTTTGTTCTCTAAATTACAGTTATAGTCCATAGCATGGTCTTTTACTGGAGCCGTTCAAGAACTGTATTTTTAATATCTGTTTTCAGTGGCTTAAAAGACTGTCAAATTTCAGTCAGTTTGAGGATGTTATTTTCCAGAGTGGCAGTCCACCTTCTCCAAATGAATTTGGAGAGGCTGGAGGAAGAGAGGAAATGCTTGGCCTTCTTACCAAAAAGAGACGATGGCCCTCAAGAAAACGTATTGCCTTCATGCTTTGAAACAATGGTTTACATTCACGCACACAACCCTGCCATATTTAAATGGCATTATTACGATGGCAAAAACTCATGCATTCAAAAGGTCAGGAATGTCAGAATTGTAACAACATATTTTCTGGGGGGAGTTCTTTGTGTGTTGAAATGTTGATCCTATGGATAGCATCATGTGCTATGTCTCTGTAGATGCTACATCTTGCTGAGTGTGTTGCTTTCACATGACTCAAATACATCAGACTTAGTTATAAATACTGGAATAGAGGAGGCAAAGCTTCTCTCTCATTCTACAGTGCACCAAATGTCCCTTTTCATTATCATTACAAATATGCAGTGGTATTATTCCTTCACGTCTCTCCTACAAGTCCACACAGTGCTGTAGAGGAACCATTTATTGTGAAATTGCAAGTATCTATTTAACACCAAGAAGGACACTTGGTATTTTAAGTGGATTTTTATTGGATTATACCAAGGTAAGTGAAATTTCTTTCAAAGCTGTTCTAGATTCACACTGGTGACAGTCTGGGGAGAGGCAGGTTCCTTTGAGGTATTTCCGTAGCCTCAGGGCTCCTTGGACTCAGGTGCTCTCCACAACTGTCTCCTTTAGGCAAGGAGCAGGCACTGTAGCCAGTGGCAAGATCTTCTCCCCCTTCCCCTGCGCTGCCCACACAGGATCAACCCAGCAGGTGAGTGAGTGACGGCTGCTGCACAGATGGCATTCAGTGGTCACATACCTTTTTTTCCCCAAAAGCAGCCTCAGATTGATCACCAGTCTGGACAGCAAACCCGAAGCAGACAAGATAATGCAGGGATGGCAGGAACCTCATTCAAAGCCAGTTTCAACTGAAACACAGCGAGCCCACTGCCTCCAGATTGTGCAGACTGTGCTACTGCATGTGCACACTGGTTCTTAACTGTAGATCTTTACAGAGGAGTTTTTGCTTAGCTTAGTTAAATGGCAAACAAATGCCAAATAAAAGATCATTGCAAAAGGTACCATAATAAAACTACTTTCCAAATGCTTCATGATTAGGACAAGAAATATCATCAAAGGAAACTGAGGTTAAACTTTATTCCTTACTTTCTACCCACCCAGTGAAGTACTAATGTGTAAGGCTGTTGAAACACTCTCCTGGAGGGCTTTAAGGACAAGTTAGCAAATGTCTCCCAGAAACAAATTAGGAATCACAGATTCCGCATAGGGGTAGAAGAACAGTCTGGATGAGCTCTCAGTGTTTTTTTCTAGCATTCATTTCTATAACCTATCGTACCTCAGAAATGGAGCCACTATCCCAGTCTAAAAGGGATTCCCAGAGAAACCCATACTGTTCATTGGCACTGTGATGGGTCTTCCAAATCCCATGTGGAGCAGCCTGCCCTGTGTGGTCCCCAGCACTTGCTGCTCTTTCACACCGTCACTGAGCCATCAGAGAGAAGAGCCCATCCATCACCACTGGGGAGAGCAACTGTGTTGGCGTGGCAGCCCAGCTCCAGCAAAGCCTTTGGGTGCAGTGCCACAGGCAGTCACTCCAGCAGAGACATTTTAGGGGAAGGTGTGTCCTCAGCCCCTCAGTGGCTCCAGACACCTCTCCCTGGAGGAACCACAGTTTACAGCCAGGTACGCTGCACTCTCATGTGTTCAAGTGCATCCAGCACCCACTGCTCTGCGCTGACTTGACTGTGTCACACTCTTGGAAACCCATACTTTGGAAGAGCAAGAGAAGCCCACCTCTCTGCCTGCGAACTGGATTGATTGTCTTCCTACAAAGAAGAAGAAACAAAAGTGTCTTTCACACTCCATCACACTCCAAGTGTCCATCACACTCCATCATCATTACTGCTGTTGCAATAGTCAGTGGTGTAAGGAGGCATAAAAGATTTAGCTTAACTGCTGCACCATGCTAACAGTAGACACTAACGAAAAAGAATAGCTGAATTTTTTTAAACCCTTTTAAAATCTCATTTTAAAATTTTAAATCTCAACAGAAAAAAAGGTGCGAGTGTGGCTCGCACCGTCTTGAGGGGACAAATGAGCTTAGACAACTCATCAGCAAATGAGCAGAAGATGGGGAGCTACTGAGCAGGACAGCTCGATGCCAAGACTGAGCAAGGAGCTGATGTGCCACCAGCTTCATCTGAATATTCAGGAAAGTTAGTTAAACGGTGACACCTTGTCCTGGCACATGTCCCTATCCTCTCCTGTAAAACAAACCTTGGCACACAGTACATGTCGTGTCACTTGCCTTTTTTCTTTCAGAGGAAGAGAGAAAAAATTCTGCACATTTGTGAGACATCTGCATTTAAAGCCACAATAGCAGGGAATGTAGATGTCTGTGCCCTTCAAAAAATAAATCCCAGGGCATACTTTCACAGAGTGCTTTGTGCCCTGCCCTCGTTAGACCAGGGAGTCTTAAGACCACAGTCACATGGATTAAGGCAGAAGCATTGCATAGACTGAAGATATCCACCACACTAGGCAAAGATTTCTGGATTAAGATGTGTAAATGCTAGCAGTAACTGAGATAGCAGAGATTTAATAATGCTTCTAAAATTGCCTATGTGATTATCCTGGCTGTTCACGGCCTGGAGTAAACGCTTTCTGGGACCAGGATGGTGCACGTGAACCAGCGGTTCACACCTGCCAGAGAATTTGTGGGGCGAGCCATGTAAAAGTGGGATTCGTTTGGGAAGCTGAGGGCAGAGGTGGCAGGCAAGGAAAGTGCCACAAGAGCGGATGGAGGAGTTCTCTATGCCAGGCTGGGCAGGACACAGGGAGGCTGGCAGAGGAGACAGGCTCCTCTTCAGAAATAACTCTGAGGCGCAGGTCTTGGTGGGGCAAAACAACTGTTTTGTTAGTGCAAAGCGAGAGCTGTAGGAAGAGTGGCAGCTTTAGAGGAGCTCACACAGAGCTGAGTCTCCTTTCCCTCCCGTCCACTGCTTTCGCTTGCAGACCTGGAAAGTGCTTGGCAGGGATGTGTTCCCCCTCAGCCAGCTCACCTGGGAGGAGCCCAGACAGCAGCCACCAAAACACCTCCCGTAAATCCTCCCTGAGACCCTCCATGCCCATGCACGCCCCTTGGTGCTGCTCAGGCTGCCTGGGTGGCTTGTGTGGTGGCTGGACCCTGCATGGGACAGTCGGTCACAGAGCAGCGACTGGAGCCTGCCAGCTCTGCAGCAGAACCTGCTGAGCTGGTGTGGCCACCATTGGCAAAAAGGACTGAACTCAGGAGCAAAGAATGTGTTTTCCAAGGAGATTGTTTGACACTTAGTGGTTTGTCTCCCAGGTGACAGTGTCAGTCATCATAGCAGGGACTATGCATTAGCTGGCTTCAAACACAAGTTGAAACACAAATCGTTTTGCAAATTACAGATGAAACCAGAAAAGGTGATCAGAAAGAAAGACTCTTCAAAACTCAAAGGTCATGTCTCTGGGTTGATGGAGAAGCAGGTTTTTCTCTAGTAGTAGGTAATTATTCTTCTGTGGAGTACAGATTTTGTGAAATATCACAAAACACTATCATAAATCAGAGAAAGCTAAACCCTAAAACCTCACATCAGAGACACTGGGTTCGGGCTTCCCCTAGAAACTTACCCCTCTGGCTCTTTACCCAGGCCAAATCCAGGCTAAGGAAATGCCCATGTTAATCCATTTAAGAGGGAGGATCACAGCAAGCATCTCATGACAGCAGCTGACCTTACAAGAATGCCTCCCTCATGATGGCAGAGACTTGACATAGATGCCTGAACTTGCAAAGCATTTGTCATTTTGAACTGCCACACTGGGATAAGAGTTCATAACATCTTTGGGATCCCCAAGCCTTGTTCTCCAATTGCTCTTCAACCTGAAACCCAGTCTTTTCAGAAGGATTCAGGTAAATGTTCTGGAGTATTTATTTTCAAATATCTGAGCTGACTTGGAGAAAGCAGGCTCTTTTTATCTCCACAGTAGCCATTTCTCAATGGAAATAGAAGGGAATTACTTTTAAGGTAAAGAAGTAATTGTTTTCAGCTGGTTAATAATGAAAAGAAATTGCATGCAAGAGCTTGTATTGTCAAATCCTTCTATTAAAAATAGAGACAGAAGGGTTGCAGAGCATGGCTCAAGGCTGGAACAGTGATATAGCATTATCCCTGTTCACCCTCTATTACAGCTTTAAAAGTGATCTGCAGACTGCAGACTGCACCTCAAGACAGCTCAAGACAAAGGGTCTCACAGAGCCAGAGATAAGCACCATGTTTTATCATTGCAAATTCCTTCTGTCTCTTGCCTGACTCAGATAGATGCAATCTAGACTGGAGGGAGGCCTGATATCCATGTACCTTTTGATATCTTTTTGACTGTGTAAAGGGACCACAAATGGGACATAAGTATAATTTATATATACTATAACCTCACTTTTCATTGCCCCAGTGGAGACTTTCAAACTAAGAGACTCAGGCCCAGAAAGTTTACATTAATTCAGGTATTTGTTGTTTCTTCAAAGTATAAAATGGCAGTTGTACAGCTGAAAATCCCAGTGGCAGCCCCATAACTTCACAGGAGGAGACAAATAAAGCGTTCAGTGTTCAGAAAATACCACAAGGGCCAGTCTCGGTGAATCTGCTGATCTCCCCAGCATCCGTCAAGCAAAGTCGTCTCAGAGAAAAAGCATCTGTGTTTGAGACTTCTCATACATCTGACAGATCAGGAGGTGACTCACAGACTGGGGGGCTGGTGTAGAGTCAAGCTGGCCAACTTTGGTCAAAACAAGCTCTGAGAGCAGACAGACGAATGAGAAGAAAGAGAAATGGCCCCATTGTTACAGCCACGCCGTGTGACCAGGGCCCAGGCTGGGGCCAAGGCAGCGGAGGGGCTGCTGCCACTTTCTTTGCCTCAACCCAGAAAATCTGGTCTTCCAGACATTTTGATTTACTCAGTTGTGGAGCAACCATTGCCATTGGGCTGCATGAACATCCAAGTCTGTGCAGCAAAGGGATCAGTGGCGGGCAAAGGCAGGCGGTGACTGCTTACACCCCACAACTGCTCTATCGAGCGGTATCCCAGGGATCATGGCACTTGGTGACTCAATGTCACTAGAGCTAGGATCCTGTTTACATTTGTTGTACCCCAACCTGCATTACCTGAAGTGGGGAGGAGGAGGTCTGTGAGGAAGGGAGACCTAAGCAGTCAGCACAGAGTGAGGGAGCCTGCTGGGGTCTGATACTGCTCCCCTTAGAGCATCCGTCTCACCCTCCTTTAGTCCTCTGCACCAAAAATGATGTTCACAATTAAAAGCGGTTCTTAAAGTCATGCAGGCTAACTCTGTTGTTTAACAATATATAGTAGCAATGCACAGATAACTTCTATTTAATTCCTTAATCTTACATTAAGCCAGGAGTGTGTGTTTACATTTAGTATTTCTAAGTATCATGCTTCTCTTGTGTGCCTGATTTTTAATGATCTCCTGAATAATTCATTCTAAAAGCCTCTTTATTTTCTTCTCTCCAGTTTAATTAACCTCTTGGTGCAGTCGGTGGGATTTTACCATAAAAGCATAATGCATTTTGCACTAGCTTGTAACTCATGCTGGAAGAATCTGAGTACAACCACTAAAGAGTTAATAGCAGGTTCTGACTTAATGCTGTTTTATTATGGATGATGAATAATAACAGAACATTTTCTTATTGTGCTGAGCACTGCCTTAGGATACCCAGGAAGGAGCATTCATCCTGCCCAGCACCACTGGCCAGACCTCGGTGCACGGCTCCTTCCTCACACTGAGGCAAAGGAAGCATCCTGCGTTAGTTTTCTATGGAGTTCTTTCTACCCTTCCCAAAAGGCTGAAGAAGGCTCCCAAATGCATACTGGTCCTCTGCCAGAGCCTTGGGTGACAAAAATTATGTGGGTTGTAATTGCGATGTCAGGAGGGTCTTGACTGATATGTGCTTTTTAGTTCCCAGATGGAGCCTTTTTGGGTTCCTACCAGTGGACCCCATTGACCATCCCATCCAAAGACTTGGACTTCATCAGCAGAAAAGAGCATTTCTCCTTTGTGCTGCAAGTTGTCAGCAATTATCAATAACTGTATGAGCTAAAACTCCTTGTTCAAGGAGCTAGACTGCTTTCTGCAATGAGAAATACTTTTTGTTTTGCAAATGGAAGTTGCTGTAACATGGTAGTGGACAAGGCTTTATGAATGGCCATGTATGAGATATCCTCTTATTTCCAGCATGTCTTCTGTTCTAGGGTTTCTAACTACTGTGTGAGCATCTGCAAACTCACCTGTCTAATTTCAAAAAGTTTGGGGATATTATTCTTTCTCTTACAGAGGTTAGGAAATGGTGATACAGAGAAATTAATAAAATTGTCCCCAGTTCTGTCACCTGGGTAAGGACACCAAAGGGAACCTTTGCATGCTGACCCCCCCGTGGTGCTTTAACTGCAATGCCAGTTTTGCTGCAAAATGCCCCCCGTGCTCATCTACACCCTCAGCAGGTGCAAGGGCCGCTCACGTCTACAGCTACTTCAGAGGCAGAAGACCCCCCTGATGCCTTCCACATTTATCCTGTCTCTGGGCAAGTTTCTGTATCTCTTACCTGGTACAGAGTCATACTTGACCAAGTCATGCTTGGGTCCCCTTAGTGCAATATCTTTGCAGTGGGCCAGCCGAGCATCACTTTGGTCCTGTGGTGAGGGATGGCACGGGACCATGTCAGGCTGCGCTGGGCCAGGACCCAGATGTACAAGAGGTCACAACAGCAAGGAGCCGCGTTTTTTCCTGGGCTTGTGAAAGATAACCCATCATTAGATAAAAGCCCATCCCTGAAGATCAGAGAACTACTCCTAAAATAGGCAAATGATTAAGCCCCAGCTGGTTTGGTCTAGACTAATTAAGGCTGAGTCTTTGGCTGGGAAAAGTGATACGGGATTTAAATCAGCCCTGCACCGTTTCAGGAAACAGATTTTCTCATGCTGTTGGGGGGGCGC
>JANZLQ010000056.1:17075633-17085991 GCA_026212715.1 Elanus axillaris
GGCAGCGCTTCCTATTCACAGGCCGCACCAGTGCCTCGGCTTCCTGAGCATCTGCAGCTCCAGGACGGGCAGGCCTTGCAGCTTTCCCAGCCTTTAATACTGCGGGCTGCAAAGTGTCCCCCGCATGAGCACGGGGGCTCGGAAAGGGATAGAAATGGCACTCGAGCGGCTCCATTCCCCACGATTTGAGGGAGCTCGGAGAGGGGATCACAGAAGCCGGAGCTGGGCTGCCTTTTGCTGCTCAGGCTCTTGACACGGGGGTCTTTCACCTTGCCCTGGGCAGCAAGCAGCTGGCAGTGGTACCCTGGCTGGAGATGGGGAAAGCCTCGCTGCTTTCCGTCAGGTGCTCTCTCCTGACCTGTAAAGCCTGGTTTGCGGCTTACTTAAGGAGAAATTCGAGGGACGGGTCTTATCTGTGAAACCTTAAGTGATGTGGTCCCCGGGCACCAGCACCTGCCTTGCTCCTCGCAGGACACTGCGGCCAGCCCAGGCACTCCTGCTGGAGCCATGTGTTTCGCAGGGAAGGTCCTGGCAGGTGGCATCTCCAGTAGTCCCTGGCACTTGCCCATCATGCGAAGTGCTCCAGCCTGAATTTGCAGGTCTTAGCCCCTGCCCCCCTTGGGGAGAGGGGAGAGCCTAGCGGGTGGTGGTGGGGGGTGATTTTAGGCATGGACATTTGTCCAAGTATATAATGCCGGGGTTTAGTTAATTAGGATACCTGCATGTTTAAAAAGGCATTTTATTTTAATGTATTTTAATACATACTTAAATGCTTCCAGCTCCTAAGATTCCTCTGAAGACTAATTTAAAACTGGTTTGCATTGTACATGAAAACCCTTGTACTGTTCCAACAGGAGGGAACATACTCATGGGGATGGTAGGATAAGCTGTATCGTGGTGTGTCTCTATTAATCTTTGGTAAGGCCTTTTCTAATAATACTCATTAGTTCAAAAGCTAGTATCTTCTATCTGAAGCTTCAAAATTAAGAAAGCATTCAAAGCCTATTGGCCTCTGAGGGCTTCAGAATGGTCCCAAGCAACAGTTCTCAGAGAAAAGAAACCAGCAGTTTGTAATTTGTTACATATTAAGTAATTTTAAAATTTAAGGAAATTCAAAATTTAAGGGATAAACTTTTTGACTCAGATACATTAAAAGCTGAAATCTGTGTAGAAAATACATTTTTTAAAATTCTTTTTTTCCCTGTGTAATCAAATAAAGATTGTGAAGCCATAATTCAGGCTGTTTGTGGTTTTGTCTTGTAATAAGAAGTTATTTTTTCCACAACATCCTAGCATTAGAAACATACACCAAAAGCATTGCTTAAATTCCAGCCAATTTAGATTGTTCATTCTTGTTTGTTCCCAAGCTTCATTCTCAGTCAAGAAAGTTAGATTTCTGTGTCCTAGTAGATTATTATTATCGTCTAAAATTATTGGCACTGAATGAAAACATATAGGAAATGCAGACAGCTTGTGGGCTTTACAGATCGCCATGGAGGAAATTCCTTGAACATACAATCTGTCTGTCCAGCTGTAATTTGCTATGTGTTGAAACCTTTATATGCTAAACATATGGTATATGGTTTAAGTCTCCTCATGCTATGGGTAGCACATCTTTGAAGGCATGACTTTAAAATGTTCCTTTGCTTGGGAGACCTACCAACGCACAGCAGCACTCTCTCATTGGGTACATTGAGACAACGGTCGCTGAGTGTCCGTCTTTCCCAGAAAACAAACTGGGGAGGGGTACAGGCTCAAGCCCTGTGTTAGCATGGTTTACATGCTGCAGGGAAGGCCCTATCGCCCCAGTAGGGACCATTTTATAGAAAACCTCAAACACTGAGCAGAGCTGGTGTTTATATACCAAAAGCCTGACTTTCCAAAGGAAAAAAGACACTCAGAAAGTTTTTGTTGCTGAAGAGCAAGCTTCCCTTACCAAGGCATTTGTACCAGCACATACACACTACCATATTGTGTACTTAAAGGTTTTCCAGCTCAGCCCGACATGAACCTGCTTGCTGAATTTTCTAGCTGCGCATCAGCTTTCCAAAATCTCTCATTACCTTGTGCATCTCTTTATGGGATAGTGTTGCCATGTTACAAGAAATCTTATCTGAAGATCTGAAGTAATCCTCCACCATGAATTATGTTAGTCAGTCTTCTGGAAAGCTAAATTGCCAAGGGCAAAACACCATCTCTCTGTGTCTGTCAAAAAGGAGTAATAATAATACTTACCTGTATCACAAGGGTGCATTTAGGATTAATCACCCCTCTTCATGCCAAGGATGAATTTATCCCATGGCGTTTGGTACTGCCACCCATTAGTGGTAATTTGTATAACTAATTATTGTGAGGCCTGCCTGCCAATGTTTTCACACACACTCACATGCACACACTCCACATTAACTTCTTTCTAGTAGACTTTCTGGCCCTAGCAGAAGTTCTGGGCAGATCTTTCCCAGCTAGGTCTTGCTCATGTTTTCTTTTAAAGGAGTTTATCTGTAAAGCAATCTCGAGTGATGAGTCCCCAAGCAGCCTGGGCTATTTGTCCATAAGGCGCAAGTATTTCCTGATGACTTTTTAGGATATGCTTTCAAGCATCTTTTAGAAAAGGAAGTAGAATAGGACACAGAGAGATCCTGCCCCCAAGACCGGGCTGCAGATCTCTCTTCCAGCTGGTGGCGTTAGATTATGGCATGCAGCTCAACAAGGAGATTGTACAGCTCAGTCACAACAGGGCTGAGGTAACACTCACTTTCCAAAATTAATTGGAAACCTAGTTTCTATTTCCAGAAGTAATTTACAAACTGACTGAAACTGTTAATGATTAAAGAATTCACCTCCCATAGCTTCAGCAGTATCAACGCCAGCTTTGTAGGCTTGAGTGATTCATCCTGTCACAGGGTAAGCATCCAAGACAGGTGAAACAGTCTCGCTGTCAGCTGCAGAAATAAACTGGGCGGGGGGCGGGGGGGAGAGCTTGGCCACGGTGCCTAAATTTCAGACAGCAAAAATTAACTGAAATTAATCCACTTTAAGATGCTTTTGAAGATGGGAATTAGTTTGTAAAGTCACAACAGCCCAGAAGGTCAAAGGTCAGTGAGCACCTCACTTGGGCTCTTTTCCCAGTTCTGAAAATGTTCTCTCTGTATCACATGGAACTCTGGTTCTCGGTGAAAAATGCCTGCCCGGTTGTGTATCTGAACTTGTGAATACGATGTCCTGTATATAGCACAGTGCGCTATACTGTTTGCATTCATTAAATCCTCTTCCACTGGAAAATTGGCTCTCTGGCTTGGGATATGCATGACACACAGGAAGGATGTCTGTAATCGCTTACACAAATGTCCATATCCTTCTGTTGTTCCTGCTCCCTCCTTGCTGTCTCTCATGCTCAACCCAACTGCATCTTGAACTGGGAAATGACAAGCTGTGAAGTATTTTCGATCAGTTAGAATTACGTTTTGGTCTTGAGTATCATAAAAGCCAGAAAAAAACTGCATTTACTAAAACCCTTTTCTCTGAAAAGGTATTAATAATGTATGATCATACTTTGTAGATAATGCAATAATTGCTTGCTTGATTATGTAGCCAAAATAATCATTTTCGGAGATGTTTGGGTTTTGCCTGGTGACTACATTTTGTATCATTTTCAGGGCAACAGATGCTCATCTATTTGTTCTGGTTCAAAAAACAGCTCTAAATTGAAAGTGAATTACTGTAAACCTTCCACAGGCATCTAATTTTACTTTGAAAATATATGCAGCCTAAATGGTCTTATACTCAGGAGGGGAAAATCCACGCACAAAGTCTATGTTCAGGGAACTCAGTGCACTACAATTAGCTTCACACCCTGCCAAAAAGGAACAATTACGCACCCAGAAAATACGCATTCTCATACACCCACAAAAACATGTGCTGTCTTTCAAATCTGGTTTTTAAATGTTGATTCTGCTTCTTTGCCATGGCATGACAGTATTTTATGTAAGTTTTTTTAGTACATGCCAATTTCACTAAATAAATATAAGTAATGAAATAAAGTGAATAAATAAATTAATAAATAAATGTAGGTAAAGAAATATAAGTAAATAAAATTATAAATATAACTAACTAAATAAAAGTTAATGAATATAATTTGTGATCTTGGCTAGGCTGAAATGTACTTGAAAACCTGTTTGGGTAATGATTTGGAAAGTAATGGACAAGGCAAAACCTGACATCCAAATGGGACCAATCCAAAGATACATCTAGGGATAAAAAAAGTGCTAAAATAAAAATTAAAAAAAAAAGAAGAGAAAAATTTATGGTTTTCCCCTAAAGAAAAGGAAAAAAACCAACATTATAAAGCAGGACAAAGCTGCAGCTAGCTAGCTTATCTGCTTCACTTTTTAGATTGTTATAAAATACCCTGCCTCAGGTTTGTGAAAGTCATCACCTTTCAACCGTCTGTTTCCACCTGCTTCAGTACCAACATGACCAAGGCTTGGTGAAGGCCCCTTGTCCGGACCAGCTTTCTTTTTAAGTGCTTAGGTGTGCTTTCCCTGCTCAAATCCAAGGGCAAAGCTCACTGCGGAAGAGGCTTTACCCCCCATGTCCGATATCATACAGCAAGGACCTCAAGTAGAGGACGATGCCGGTGGGCAAAGCCCACCCAGAGAGGATGTCCACCCTCATGCCAAGGGCCAGCACAGCCAGTACATCATCCAGCTATAAGCATTTCTGCCCCAAGGAGGAGGCTGTCTGGAAATCAGATTGCACCATGGACTGTTGATTCTTTACTAAATTCTGACAACTCCTGCTTGGTTTTGCTACCTACTTTTTTTTGAACAATGGGTGAAGTGCTTCATTTTTTGTGGAGACATGGGTACATTATTTTCTAGCTGTCTTCTCCCTTATTCAAGTGTATTTTCACCATGGCCAGGCCTGAGGTAGGAGGCAGTTTAGGGTTTGGAAAGAGAGTTGTGGCCAGATATAGTCAGCAGTGTAAATTGGCTCCCTTCTACTCAACCCCACTTACTATATCCTCGTTCAGGGTGTTGCAATTAGATGAAGTAATGTCTGAGACTACAAGAGGGAGAATGACCTTGTTCTAGGATTTTTTTTGTAAGTAAGACATTGAAATGATAACAAGGCAATGTTGCACTGGAAAGGAAAATGCAGTAAATAAGTGGCCAATCTGGTTAGCGAGAGGCTACTTAGGATCTGTTTCTAAACAGGAACTTGGGGTGGAAAAGGAGAAGGAAATACCCCCAAAGGTATGGTTGGCCATGGCATGCAGACTAGAGGTAAAAGCATCAAAAAGAGAATCTGTGCACGGCAGGTGGAAGAGGTTGGTGCTCAGAAGCGACCCTGTACTTTTTGGGTGGGAGGTGAGGAGGAGCCGCTTTCACCCCTGCTCTTGCAGGCATCTTTCCCAGCCTGGCTGCACCGCAGTGCCTCCTCCTTGTGCTGCCTCTGCCCAGTCCCCTGAGACCATGGGAAAGATTTCAGTAAAAATGCTAAATCCTGGGAGACAAGCTTAAAAAAATTAAGAAAAAATAGAGGCAATCTATGCTGTCATTAACCACCCAATTTAAGAGGTGATTTTAGCAGTTCTTTTCTACCTGATTTCAAATCTTAGAATATAATGAAACAAGGTTAACAAAATTCCTTAAATGATCTGCCTCTAGTCACAGCCACAGGTTCCTGTTCCCTGAACAACAGGTAAATGTAGGTTAGGAAACAAAGTGGGAGGCAAGAGCTATGATACTTCTTGATTTCAGCTCGTTCTTCATACCATGCAGCACAAAATCCTACCTGCTAAAAGACCAGTTGCTAGTTTGTGTTGTGTCTAAGAGTGATTCGAAACATTCTTTAAACAAAATGTAATGGGAACTACCTCTGTTTCAGTAAGGCAGATCATCAGTAATGGAACAGCACAGGCATCAGTATTAGGTCTGGTTTTATTTAATACATTTCATTATTCATGATCTAGAATTTTACAAAGGAGTCAATCAATTACAGTTGCAGAAAAAAACAAAACTGGAAGGTACATTACTATGCTGCTGCCAGTAGCTAAAGTCAACTGTTTCTTTGCCAGGAAGATTTTTTTCCTTCCAGCCAAAATTAGCAGTGTGATTACACCAAATTGCTCTGTCTCCTTGTCCCCGAAGCAACTCCTTCAGGTGGTGGAGCTGGGTGCCATCAACCCCACAGGGTGCCTCCCAAGGGGGCTGTATGTCTGGTGGCGATGCCTGTGCCAGGTTGTCCCAAGAGCTGTGTGACTATGCTTCGAGCTTCCTTGTTCAGACTGAGCAGACAAAACAGTGTAGAATGAGTGCCTTCTGAGCCCTCAGCTCATCTAGTCTACCTACTTTTATCCTTGCTATATACTTCTTCCCACATACTTCTGGGGCAGGCATGGAGGAGAAGGGGAGCAGATGCACAAGGGCTACAGGTGGGTGCTGGAAAGTTCTGGTGGGCATGTGATGAAGAAGGTGCTTTGGCAGGAGACATCCTAGTAACAGCGAGCATCCTCAGAGGCAACCAGTTAGTTTAGCAAGTTGCATCTGCAGGCAGTTTGTAAAACAATTCTCATGACGGACTTCTCAAAAATAATCACATCTTTTTTCATGACAAAAGGCCTCTGGACAGCAGGGTGAAAAAAGCTGCACATAGGCCAGGTGGAAGAATAATGCGAACTCTGAAGTATTTCTTCTGTAAAGTCTCCATGGTAGTAAGTGTGTCATGCATAGTCATGTCATAATATGCATAATATGCATAAGTCATAACACACAGACTTATAGCTGGCTGTCATAGCAGCCCTGTACAGCCCACTTTCTACACTTGGGTTAAAATGCTAAAATCTATTGCAGAAGAATTATATTGAGTGTGCCTGCTTGGAAGTGATAGACTTCCTGAAGCTGTACTGATGTTCAGGAATGGTCTTTTCAAGTACAGCATATACTTAGCCAGGAGAGAGGATTTGGACATTATTAGACAAAATGAACCATATTCATATGGTGTTTATAAAATACATTTGGTTGTTATTTTCCACTGCAGCAGATGGTACCCAAAATAAGAAATGACCTTGGACCTCATTACCAACTGCATAAAGTCTGCACAAAACTGCTCAGGGAAGTAGGAAAATATTTGACTTGTTTTCTTTTGAAGAAGGCTTTGCTTACTTTTGGTCTCTTAGAAAAGAAAGTTCATAGGAGATATTAATCACAGATACCCACCGTGACACTGGGCAGGACAGAAAGTTAAAAGAAATATCCCGCCTCATGCTGCAGGGTACCAACCCTCCATCACTGCCTTGGGTTAAGAAGACACACCCCCACCATGAGGCAGCTATTCCCAAGGTGCACATGATGGGCAACTTGTTTCCAACCTCCCCTGAAGCAGCTGATGGGGCCATTGCCCAGGACTGCAATGCTAAATGCCAGCATTCATTTTCCAGGGAAACGGCTGGAACCTCAGATGTTGCTAGATAAGTGTCCTGGTGTCATATGATGGGGCCATCCCTCCTTCCTAGCCAACAAGGGCTCTGGAAGGATGCAAATAAGTGTAATTATCCACAGAATCAACACTCAAGAGAGTGCCCATCTCTAACACTTCCCTGGTTTTGGTATCACGTGCTGTAGATTGCTGGAGTTAGAAGCCAAACGTGCAATCTCCTGTTTCCATTAGTTTCTGCCACTGTCACAAAGGACAAGGAGGAGCACGAAGCACAGGACTGATGCGGTGCCAAGCCCAGTGCAAAGAGCAGTAGGATGCAGCCAGGGAAGGAACCTGAGCCCTTGCAGCAGCTCTTGAATCTGAAGCCCCTAGTGACCATCTGCAGCTGTGTTTGCCCATGTAAATGTCAGATGCAGCCGTGCGTGGTTTTGCTTCATTTGCTCTTGCTGGTTGACCTTTCATGGTGACTGCCCTGAAAGATGGTGGCCGTTGTCCACAGGGTGCTGAGCCAGCAGCACCCAGGGCACAGGAGCCCTAACTTTCTCCCAGATGCTGGGAAAGCCTTTTCCCTTCCCTCTGAGTTTGCTCCCCTTCCCATGATAGCTGTAACCTGTCCATACAGACGATAAGCTTTGAGGCTGGATCACCCCATGTTTTGGGTCTTTGTTGGGTTGTCACACTCTTCTTCCCACTTCTTGATGCACTGCATGATTTTCTACTTTGATATGAATTTGAGCCTAGACAAATGTGTGCCAGTGTGTAATTCAAGTTTAATCTGTCACCAGAAAAATTACTCTTTTTAATTTAAAATAACCAACTACCTGAGAGTTGAGCTTTTTACTATTTGTAACTGAAGAAAGAGCCATGCCAGAGAATAGGAACGCTTCAGTGTAGGAAAGCTGTTTTTTGCCTGTTTTCTAAAACTTCCACTGAGCCACAGAGGCTGTTATTTTGTCACGGAGGAGAAACAAAACAGTTTTAGTTCAAGTTCCTTGTGCAAAGGAGCAGAGACGTTTCCTTCTCCAGCTGATATGTTGTAGATCAGCTTTAACCATATTTGCAGGTATCACTGTGGTTAGGCTTGTACTTAACCACAGATTACAATTCGGGTGCCAAACAATCTAGATAGCTCGTCATATGACTGTAACGATCTCACAGCACAGTGCAAGTGGGGTCCATGGTTTTCTATGCCATCTTCTTTGCTTTTGCACTGGCCACACACAAGTATAAAACTGCAATGTTTTTATATCTATTCTGTCATTGGAAGGAGAAGGCTTGGCTGGGCAAGCAAGGTGTGCTGATACTCATCCACAGTCCTAATTTGTGCACATCTGTGTGCTCTGGTGAAAAATTAGGCTCTGCTCCAGAGAGGTTTTCGGTATCAGAAGAAAAAATGTTGAAAAGATGACGAATCCGCACGCGCTCTCTGGGCTGGTGACACCAGCCGCGTGTTGCGCTACGAGACTTGCAGGCATCAGGCCAGAAAATATCCTTGGTGATACTGTGGTGTTATTTATGAAGATATTTCTCATGACATATAAGTGGCTTAAGATATTTCTCATGTAATATAAACAGCTCTTTGGATTGTCCAGATACTAGATGGTAAATGAGAGGATCAAAATTCTTACTTTCCAAGTGGTTAACAATCATTTACTTCATCATTTATAATTAAATTACTAACAGCCGTGCACTGTACAATGCAAAATACTTTGACCTTCTATCAGGACCCTCATTTTTCTCTCCCTGAACTAAGGTTAATGTGTGAGAAAGCAGGTGTCATGTATTTAGTCCTAAATAATTTTCTGCTTTGACAAATGTCACAAAATATGGTTCTCCTTCAGCCTCCCACCTCCCTCCGCCTTCCCTTCAGGAACTGACGTTTTAAACACAGAGCTGACAGCACTGGTCTGGTCCTGAGGAGGTAGATCCATCTATTTATTACTTGTGATCAGAAAAGTGCCAGAGTGGTGATCGGCACACATGACCATCACACAGCCTGGGCAACGCAATTGCAACAATAGCTTACGAAGATGATTAAAAGGAGATTTGTTCCTAAAGCCATTTAAAGAGGAGGCCAGAGGCGCTTGTGTCAAACCATGCCGCCTGCCTCAGCAGCTTGTTTGCCTGCAGGACAGCACGTTCTGCAGCTGCCCTGCACTAACAAATACACGCACACACACACACACACACAGAGCCCAAGGAGGGAGCTGGAGCCTCCACACTGCTAGGGAGAGGCTTTGAGCAGTTTGCCTAAAAACAGGATCTTTCCCAATGTTGTACTGATAGGCCTTCATAGAAAACTCAAAAATACTAAACACAGCAAAAGCTGGGGCTGGTGAGGCAACTTTATTCAGGAGCAATAAAGAAAAAAATTAAGAAAGCAAAGAAACATTAAAGATCATAAAATATTTTTTTTCTTCCCAGCTCTTTGGGACAGAGGCTGTTAAGGAAGCAGGTAATATGCTTCCTGCTGGGATGAACTGGCAGAGTAACAGAGGCCACCTGGGAGGCAAACCCTCTGGGTTAACTCCTACCACTCCTACAGAAACTCCTGTCCCCTGTCAAGTTCTGGTGGCTTCTCTGCAAGGTGCCGGTGGGATACAGTGCAGATGTTCTCCTTGACCCTTGAAGTGCCGTATGTGCTCCCAGAGAAAAGCTGGCTGGTGAGCCCAGGGCCAGCACTGCTGGGGATGCTCGTCGCTCTGCTGGGATCCCAGTACTCCTGCCGCCCTGGGTCCTGCTGATGCATCTCTGCAGGGGCCGTGCAGCAGAGTGCAGGCAGTGCAGTGCGACATGCAGCTGCTGGAGGGATCTTGCAAAAATATTTTTATGACAAAAATATTGGTTTGTTTTGTTTTTCCACTTAAGTTGCTGTGCTGGTTTTGGCTGGGACAGAGTTAATTTTCTTCATAGTACCT